>OX465281.1:155138392-155560997 GCA_949987705.1 Thereva unica | reverse complement strand
GTGGGTACTCAAAATTATTCTGTCAGATGGCGCTCTAAGTTATTTCAATTGCTCAATAAAGGAGATGGTGCTACTAGTTAGTCGAAAAGTGTTTACTCGAACTGTTGATGCCAGATGGCATTAGATGATTAACAAAATGTATTCATTTAAAGTGGTTAGTCGCAACTATGGTATCAGATTGCGTTAGGTACTATAAAAAACATGTAGTTCACAGTACAAATGTAGAGTAAAATTTTGAAATACCGAATGCCGAGTTCGTAATCGTAATTTATTTCTAAAAATATGGCATATTCTTTACAAGTTAGTCAAATCCAGCACTGTTTATGTCAAATAGTATTCCCTATCATTTCGATGATTAACAAAAAGTGTACGCATGGTACGCGTCTCAAGAAGGCGGATTACCATTTTCTTCACAACCCCCTCGACATGGGTATCCAATGAAATGGTATGATAAGAAGAATACAATAAGCAATATAGTATACTCAATAAATAGTTAGATCCACCGAGGCCACCTCAAGAGGACGCATTACCATTTTCTTCACAACCCCCACGACATGGGTATCAAATGAAAGGGTATGATAAGTAGAATACAATAAGCTATGTCTTTATATCCATGGCGGCCATCTCAAGAGGGCGGACTACCATTTCTTCACCACCACCTCGACATAGGTATCAATTGAAAGGGTATCTTAAGTAGAAGACAATAAGCAATATAGTATAGTCAATATCTGGTTAGATCCACCGAGGCCACCTCAAGAGGACGCATTACCATTTTCTTCACAACCCCCTCGACATGGGTATCAAATGAAAGGGTATGATAAGTAGAATACAATAAGATATGTCTTAATATCCATGGCGGCCGTCTAGAGAGGGCGGACTACCATTTCTTCACCACCACCTCGACATAGGTATCAATTGAAAGGGTATCATAAGTATAATACCATAAGCGATATAATATACTCAATAGCCGCGTTCTTTTTACACCGTGATCTAGATCAGATCAGCCGAGCATAAAAGAACGCACTTGGATCATGGAAGCAATTTAGTTTTTTACAGTTGTAGTTCTGATTTTTGATATGTTCTGTCGCAATTTATATCAGTCTCTAAAACTTATTAAAAATATTTCTGATTTAAAAAGAATTTATAAAAATGTTTAATGGACTTCCAAAATTAACAAAAGGCAACTTTCAATCATTTTTCCAAATAAATTTATGAAATTTTGCAGAGCTATCAACCCTTAAAATTAAAGAAAACAGAACAAAATTATAAAAGCTCTGGATTTTCCAATGAGATGTGTCCTGGATATGGTTGTTACACAAGCTATTTTTGTATCACAGATTTTGATCCAAATCTTTTTTGGATCAAGTTGTTGTTGTTGGTTTGCTTGTAAGTTAATGATCTGAGTGGGATCTCGGTGTAAAAAGAACGCAGCTAATATCTGGTTAGATCCATGGCTGTCATCTCAAGAGGGCGGATTACCATTTTCTTCACAACCCCCTCGATATGAGTATCAAATGAAAAGGTATGATAAGTAGATTACAATAAGCAATATAGTATACTCAATAAATAGTTAGATCCACCGAGGCCACCTCAAGAGGATCATTATCATTTTCTTCAACACCCCCACGACATGGGTATCAAATGAAAGGGTATGATAAGTAGAATACAATAAGCTATGTCTTTATATCCATGGCGGCCGTCTCAAGAGGGCGGACTACCATTTCTTCACCACCACTTCGACATAGGTATCAATTGAAAGGGTATCTTAAGTAGAAGACAATAACCAATTTAGTATAGTCAATATCTGGTTAGATCCATCGAGGCCACCTCAAGAGGACGCATTACCATTTTCTTCACAACCCCCTCGACATGGGTATCAAATGAAAGGGTATGATAAGTAGAATACAATAAGCTATGTCTTAATATCCATGGCGGCCGTCTAGAGAGGGCGGACTACAATTTCTTCACCACCACCTCGACATAGGTATCAATTGAAAGGGTATCATAAGTAGAATACCATAAGCGATATAATATACTCAATATCTGGTTAGATCCATGGCGGTCATCTCAAGAGGGCGGATTACCATTTTCTTCACAACCCCCTCGACATGGATATCAAATGAAAGGGTATGATAAGTAGAATACAATAAGCAATATAGTATATTCAATAAATAGTTAGATCCACCGAGGCCACCTCAAAAGGACGTATTACCATTTTCTTCACAACCCCAATGACATGGGTATCAAATGAAAGGGTATGATAAGTAGAATACAAAAAGCTATGTTTTTATATCCATGGCGGCCGTCTCAAGAGGGCGGACTACCATTTCTTCACCACCACCTCGACATAGGTATCAATTGAAAGGGTATCATAAGTAGAATACCATAAGCGATATAATATACTCAATATCTGGTTAGATCCATGGCTGTCATCTCAAGAGGGCGGATTACCATTTTCTTCACAACCCCCTCGATATGAGTATCAAATGAAAAGGTATGATAAGTAGAATACAATAAGCAATATAGTATACTCAATAAATAGTTAGATCCACCGAGGCCACCTCAAGAGGACGTATTATCATTTTCTTCACAACCCCCACGACATGGGTATCAAATGAAAGGGTATGATAAGTAGAATACAATAAGCTATGTCTTTATATCCATGGCGGCCGTCTCAAGAGGGCGGACTACCATTTCTTCACCACCACCTCGACATAGGTATCAATTGAAAGGGTATCTTAAGTAGAAGACAATAAGCAATATAGTATAGTCAATATGTGGTTAGATCCACCGAAGCCACTTCAAGAGGACGCATTACCATTTTCTTCACAACCCCCTCGACATGGGTATCAAATGAAAGGGTATGATAAGTAGAATACAATAAGCTACGTCTTAATATCCATGGCGGCCGTCTAGAGAGGGCGGACTACAATTTCTTCACCACCACCTCGACATAGGTATCAATTGAAAGGGTATCATAAGTAGAATACCATAAGCGATATAATATACTCAATATCTGGTTAGATCCATGGCGGTCATCTCAAGAGGGCGGATTACCATTTTCTTCACAACCCCCTCGACATGGATATCAAATGAAAGGGTATGATAAGTAGAATACAATAAGCAATATAGTATATTCAATAAATAGTTAGATCCACCGAGGCCACCTCAAGAGGACGTATTACCATTTTCTTCACAACCCCAATGACATGGGTATCAAATGAAAGGGTATGATAAGTAGAATACAAAAAGCTATGTTTTTATATCCATGGCGGCCGTCTCAAGAGGGCGGACTACCATTTCTTCACCACCACCTCGACATAGGTATCAATTGAAAGCGTATCTTAAGTAGAAGACAGTAAGCAATATAGTATACTCAATATCTAGTTAGATCCACCGAGGCCACCTCAAGAGGACGCATTACCATTTTCTTCACAACCCCCTCGACATGGGTATCAAAAGAAAGGGAATGATAAGTAGAAAACAATAAGCGATTTAGTATACTCAAAATATATTTAGATCCACGGCGGTTATCTCAAGAGAGCGGATAACCATTTTTTTTACATAGCCCATCGACATGGGTATCTAATTAAAGGTAATCATAAGTAAAACACAATAAGCGGTATAGTGTACTCAATATACCGTAAGAGCCACGGCGGTCATCTGAAGAGGCTCGATTACCATTTTCTTAACATACCCCTCGACATGGGTATCAAATGAAAGGGAAGAATAACGACAACACAATAAGCGATATAACTGAAACATTTGAGTCAATAATGCAGGTTTATGTTGTTTATTATCATTAGTACTTTTAGTTTGCTCCCGGACAGGTTTATGTAGCATTGTCCAGACTCACATTCTTGGACGGTTTGCATTTAATCAATTTTGATCCATCTAGTGTTAAAGTAAATCTTGAAGCAATAGTTGAATGCAATTGGCTAAGAGAAAAATATCGTCCAGATTTACCAAACATTAAATTTAAAAAAACTCGTCTCTGCCAGTTATTGATAAAAGGTGGAATGCAACCTCGGAGGTTTCGAATATACAAGGTACTTTTACTAATGACACTGTAAATTTTGGAAATGTTCGGGGGCTACCAAATTTGCATGGTGCTTCGTGTTATGCTAACGCAGCCCTGCAGTGCATTTTTAATTGTTCTACTATAAAAAAGGAGTTGTTAAAATTACCAGAAAATCACATGTTATACAAGACATTGCTAAATTATTTATCAGTTCAAAAAAATGTAGACGTCCGGCCACTTAAGAATTTTTTAAATACACAAATATATGGAACACATTTTCACCAAGACGTTTGTCAAGTGATTTATTTAATAAGACAGGAAATATTAGAAATATCGTTGAACATAATGTAAGATGTACAACAACATGTCTCAATCCAAACTGTATACTTACAAGTGCAACTGTGGAAACAAATATAATGATTTCGTTATCAGTAACGATTGCTTAACGAGATACTGTAACTCTTCAGCAACTTATTGATCATGAATTTGGAAAACGAGAAACCCTGAGTGGTCAATGTAAAAATTGTTGGTACACTCAAAAGATTCGTAAATCGGAAATTATTTCGGTAGCACCTGTTCTCATAATACAACTGAAATTATTCGAACTGAAAAATAAAAAGTTTATTGAAATTGAGCAATGCGATATCAAAGCTGTCACTTCTGCAAAATTGCATATAAGAGGTTCAAATTATAAAGTGATTAGTGCTATATTCCACACAGGAACACTCGAACAAGGTCATTACATCAGCATATTGAAACAAAAATCGAGCTGGTTATGGATCAATGATTCCATAGTGCAGAAAAAATCTTGGCCGAGAAACTCGAAAGGAGCGAACGTTTTTTTTACAAAGGCAATAATATTAATTTGAATTCCTGCATTTTGTTATTTTGTTATTACCTACTTATAAAATAAATAAAAAAATATAATGAACAATTAAATACATAATATTTCTTTATACAGAAGATTATTTATTTTTTATTTTAGAATGTATTAAAACAAAAAAGAGTGATATCCCACCAAAAAAACATTAAAAATGTTAATTAGAAGTTCGTGGGCGCGGAGATTATTTATTGGGACAGTTTTAAACACACTTATAACAAAAAGAAGTGATATGGATTAGTCAAGATGAATCGTTAATAGCATGAAATAATTAAACACGTGCATTTACGAACGAATTCAAAGGAATTATACAACTGCCAATTTTTATTTAAAACTCAATAAAGTATTATCAACCGCAAAAAAGTTGGCGTGCGCGTTCGTCTATAGTGTTTCTAATAAAATTTGTTACATTTCGAAGGACAGCTGAGATTCATGCTCTAAAATTGTTGTATAATTCCTTTGAACTCGTTCGTAAATGCACGTGTTTAATTATTTCATGCTATTAACGATTCATCTTGACTAATCCATATCACTTCTTTTTGTTATAAGTGTGTTTAAAACTGTCCCAATAAATAATTTCCGCGCCCACGAACTTCTAATTCACATTTTTAATGTTTTTTTGGTGGGATTATATATATATATATATATATATATATATATATATATATATATATATATATATATATATATATATATGTATATATATATATATATACCGTACCAAGGAAAAGGTGCGGTCAAACAGCACCAGCTCGATTGGTAAGTCGAGTGGGGTTTTGAGGGTAAGTCTGGTAAGTACCGAAGAGGAGAATAAGAGGGAAAATAGCGGCCACGCTACTACTAGCGCAGTCGCTAACGAAAGGGAGGAGTGCTTGCCAAGGTGCCTAGCAAAGCTGGGTACAACGATCAAGACCCTGTCGGACTACATTGCTTCTAGAAGCAATGTATCAAATGTGATCCACGGACACATTAAGGACCTCAGGGCTGATTATTTAGAGGCAAAGGAGGAGGCCATAAAGATGATTAAGGAGAAGATGGAGATAGCGACACAGACAACTCCAGAAGCTCATAAAGTAAGAAGCGCCGTAAAAAGGAAGGTTGGGGAAGCTAAGGACCCGCACACGGCCGAGAAAACTGGGGAATCTCGTAAACGCCAACGGGATAGCAACGAGGAAGTGCAAACCACCCACAGCGCCCCAAAAAGAAACAAAGGGGGAAATAAAGAAAGAAAACCCCAAGAAGAGCGAGAGGCCGTTAAGATAACCGCGGGCACACCCATGGAAGAAGAGTCCTCCGAAAAGAAAGAAAAGAAGAGCTCCGCTTGGACTAAAGTGGAGAACAAGAAAGCAAGAAAAAGAAAGAAAAAGAAAAAAGAGGACAGAAAGTCCCACAAAAAAGAAAGGCCTGACGCGCTGATTATAACAGCGACTAGTGGGACGTCGTATGCGGACATCCTACGAAAAGTCAGGACGGATGCTTCCCTTACGGAGTTGGGGAATAGGGTCATGCGCATTAGAAGAACCCAAAAGGGCGATCTTCTAATGGAACTGGCAGCTGGCGAGGGAAAGACGGAAGATCTAAAGCAAAAGATCAAGACGTCAATCGGGGAGGCGGCTGAGGTTAGGGCAGGTACCAACCGCGTGTTAATCGAGTGCAGGGATCTGGACGAGATTACCACTAAGCTAGAGGTCTGCAATGCGCTGCGGGAGCAGCTGAAACTGACGGAGGTGCAGGAAGAGGATGTTAGAGTAAGGAAGGCATATGGTGGTACGCAGACGGCCATAATAAGCCTTCCGGTCGCTAGCGCAAAAAAGGCACTTGAGGTGGGGAAGGTTCGCATCGGCTGGGTTGTTTGCCGGATACGGGAGACAACAGCACCAATTAAGTGCTTCAAATGTTTTGGGATAGGTCATATCGCTAAGAAATGCACCAGCGCTCAGGACATGAAGGAGCTATGCTGGAGATGCGGGGAGGGGGGACATATTGCTAAGGACTGCAATAAGAGCCCTAAATGCCTCCTATGTAAAGGAGATAAGGGGAAGGGCGAGCACGACGCTCACGCTACGGGGAGTATTAGGTGCCCACTGTACAGGGCAGCAGTCCAAAGAAGTCGAAGTCGAAGATAAGGTTCATACAGATTAACTTGAACCACTGTCAAGCGGCACAAGATTTGCTGGCACAGACAGTTTTCGAAGAAAAAATCGACGTCGCGATCGTCTGCGAGCAGTATAGAAATCTGCACAGTGGCGTCTGGATAAGCGATAGCAGCGACACGTCAGCGATATGGACGTGTGGGAGCCGAGCCATGGAAGATACCATGAGAAGCCCAGAGAATGGCTTCACGCGGGCAAAAGTAGGCGGAATACACGTCTACAGCTGCTATGCGGCGCCAAGCCTGACACTAGACGATTACGAGTCGATGCTGGAAAGGTTAGCCGCCGACGCGAGTCGCCATCACCCGGTAATACTAGCGGGTGATTTTAATGCTTGGGCTGTCGAATGGGGCAGTCGACAAACGAATGCAAGAGGGCGCATACTTCTAGAAGTATTCTCGCGACTTAACGTAGTGTTAGTCAACACTGGAGGCGAAAACACCTTCCAAAGGGGTGGGAGATCGTCTGTGATCGACATCACTTACGTGAGCGATTCAGTGGCCAAGGACCTACAGTGGCGGGTGAGCGATTTGTACACGCACAGCGACCACCAAGCCATCATCTTCGAGGTAGGCCAGGGTATAGGAAAGAGGAATCCTAGGTACGGAACGGCTAGAGGATGGGCCGTTAAGAAACTCGACGCAGAGGTGTTCGAGGAAGTATTCCTGCATGATGCGAGGTCGGCAGGAGGTGCCAGGGAAGGGGCAGAGGAAATAGAAGAATCGGTGAAACGGGCATGTGACGCATCCATGCCACGGCGCGCCGGCAATCGTAGGCTTTCACCAAACTTCTGGTGGAATGCAGAGATCGATGAATGCCGAAGGACCTGTCTGAAGGCGAGAAGGAAAACTCAGAGAGGCCGGAACCGTCCGGATTTCGATGAACTCCTTCAGAGATATAAAGAAGCGAGAAAAATGCTGAACAAGGCCATCGCTAGAAGCAAATCCGAGCACTTCAAAAGGTTGTGCAGAGAAGCAGACTCGGACCCCTGGGGTGGAGCCTATAAAATGGTTATGTCAGCGGTTAAGGGCAAACGCTCTCCGCCGATCACCTGCCCCGCGCTGCTCCAGAGTATTGTGTACGTCCTGTTTCCACAGAACGTACGCACGGTCGATCTACCCACCCTCCAGGTGGACCCAGAAGAGATACCTGCAATAACCGCAGATGAGATCCTGGAGGCCGCAAAAAAGGTAGCCATCAATAAGGCCCCAGGCATGGATGGCATACCAAATAAAGCGGCGAAGCTAGCAGCTACGATAGCGCCAGACAGGTTTGCTGAAGTTTTCACAGCGTGCCTGAGAGAGGGGTTTTTTCCTGAGCGATGGAAACAGCAGAAACTCGTGCTCCTACCGAAGCCGAACAAGCCTTTAGGGGACCCATCGTCCTACAGACCGATATGCCTCCTTAGTTGTATAGGCAAACTTTTCGAGCGGGTGATCTGTAACAGGATTCTCCCTAGCGTCGAAAGGGTAGGTGGCCTGTCGGACAAGCAATTCGGCTTCAGAAAGGCAAGGTCGACGACTGATGCAGTCAATATGGTGGTGGGCATAGCAAGAGCCGCCATAGAGAAAAATCACTGCTGCGCATTGATAACCCTCGACGTTAAAAATGCTTTCAACTCAGCGAGGTGGAGCAAAATAGTTGAGGCGTTGATCAAGCTAGGCACACCAAAGTACCTAGTGCGTGTAGTGGCCGACTACCTTCAGGGTAGGTCGCTTCATTGTGATTCGGATGATGGTCCTAAAGTGTTCGGGACAACATGCGGTGTCCCGCAAGGTTCCGTCCTGGGCCCTCTCCTATGGATCGCAATGTACAATGATGTGTTGGGGCTTCGTCTTCCAAAGGAAGCAGTGGCGATCGGGTTTGCAGATGATATCGGGGTAGTTGTCGAAGGAAAACACCCAGATGACATCGAACTGTATGCAAACGAAGCGATCTGGGAAATAAAAGCGTGGCTAGAACGCGCTGGGTTGAAGCTGGCAGAGCACAAAACGGAAGTAGTGCTGATCAGCAAGCGACGAAAGTTAGTATCCGTAAGGATAAAAGTAGGGGAACAGATCATCCACTCACAGCCCGCACTAAGGTACCTGGGAGTGATGATCGACCGGAGGCTAAACTTCAAAGCGCACTTGGAGGGCACGGCAGACAAAGCGTCTGCGATTTGTGCAGCACTCGCAAGAATGCTGCCCAATGTTGGGGGCCCTAGACCGAGTCGCCGCCTCCTCTTGGGGAGGGTGGTCAGCTCAGTCCTGTTATACGCAGCGCCAGTGTGGGCAGCAGCGTTAAACAGGACTGCAAATAGCAGAAAATGGAGGGGTGCTTATAGGCTAAGTGCACTTCGCGCTTGCTGCGCGTACAGGACCACGTCCGACGATGCGGCGTGCGTGATAGCTGGGATGATTCCCATAGATATTCTGGCGAGGGAGGGCATGCGTCTCTATGACCCAGAATATGGTGGAGGGGAGCCAAGAAGGGTGCGGCGGCAGATGGCGCGCTGCGAGTCTTTAAGGGAATGGCAGGCGAAGTGGGACGAGTCTGTTAAGGGTCGCTGGACCCACAGACTTATCCCTAACGTGGAAATATGGGCTACGAGGGAGCGTGGGGAAGTAAGTTACGACCTCACGCAGTTCCTGAGCGGACACGGGGGGTATAGGAAATACCTCCACCGCTTCGGGCACGATGATTCACCGTTGTGTCCGGTGTGCCCAGTGACGGAGGAAGACGCAGAACACGTCTTCTTTACCTGCTCGAGATTCGCCGAGGAAAGGGCGAAACTAGAAGAAAGGGTCGAGGAGCCACTAACGCCCGAAAACATCCTAGACCATATGATGAGGTCTGAGGAAATGTGGAGGGACGTGGAAGCAACCCTCAAGACCATTCACAGAAAGCTAAGGCAAGAAGAAGCCGTAAGAAATAGAGAAAGGCACAGAAATGCCGCAAGCAGAAGCAGCTGAATGAAGCTGAACGACCCCCGCGATGTAATGCTTATTAGCCAGTCCCGCGGGGGTGGATCACGTCGGAGGGGCTTTTTTAGTTCTCATGTTCATAGACCCATATATGCGTATGTGCACTTATGTGTCCATATGTGTGTATGTGTGGATTTACGTGAAACATAACCGTCATGCGGGATCGGCCAGTAAGGGGCACTTGAGTCATGCCGGTAGCGAATGCTTTTTTACCCCCAGGAAAAAAAAAAAAAAAAACATATATATATATATATATATATATATATATACATATATATATATATATATATATATATATATATATATATATATATATATGTATATATATATATATATATATATATATATATATCTAAATAGTATAAAACAAAGTCGCAGTTTTCGTCTGTCTGTTTCTCCGCTTACTTCTTCTAAACCACACAATTTTTTTTTTCTTTACTTTTTTTCTATTGTATGATATAAAAAGTAACTGACTGACAGACAACACACAACCTAAACCGCTAGAGCTAAAGGGCTAAAATATTGACAGTGCATCCCTATAATGACGTGGACATCCACTAAGAAGCGGTTTTTCGAAATTCATCCCCTAAGGGGGTGAAATGGGGAGGAAAAAAAAAAAAAAATATATATATATATATATATATATATATGTATATATATATTAGGGCGGGTCAATTTGTATGGATGAAAAAAAATCGACCTTTTACACCCCCTAGTGATATTCTATATGTAATTTTGAGCAACTTTGCCCAAGAAACTATAGTTCGAAAATCGATTTTGAGCCTCCGGATTTTTAAAAATAGATATTTTTTGTCAATATTTATGATTTAATTTATTTAAGAAAATAAAAATACAAGTTATTTCTCCAGGCACACGTATTTAGGAGTTTCTGTGGGCGAGCAATCTATTGCTAATGTTTACTTATATTTACTGGTCCCGCTAAAGGGCGCTTTCGTACATTTTATCTATATTTCGTAGGTTTTATCACTATTTTTCAAGAATTGTTTTGTTTTGCAAAACCAAATTATTAATGGCCTAAAATAAATGCATGGGTCAAGTATATTAAAACACGTGCGCTATAGTCGTTTTGGTGTTGCCACGCTACACCTCTTCCAGAAACACATTCATAGTATATAAAAACATAGGCATATTCGAATGCAACGTTGTATCAAAATTTCAAAGTGATCGGAGATTTTAGATTAAGAACAAACGCACATTTACATTTTTATTATGAATTTATTTTTATTTATAGAATACAGTATAAAAGTAAATTTAAATTCAAAAAGGAAAACATTTTTTTGCAGTAATAGATAAGAATCGAGGAGTTATTTTTGAAAGTCTTGCTTGCTTTCAAGTCGAGATAATTTCTTACGGCTTTCTAATGTCACTGCCATTATTCCTTCTCGATTCTTGTCTAAAGCACGTTTAGAAACATTAGCCAGCAATTGTATGTGTCTTTCCGTACCTTGGATGTGTAACGGAATTCCTGGGTCAGGCAGCGGTGGTTCGTCGTATTCTAAGAATTGCTCAAAATAATCATGCGGAATCGTTTTTGTAAACCGTGGCTCAAAAATAATACTGTCGTCATTTAAGTCAATCATATTCGTATAATCTGTGCAATTGAAGTTAATAATAGGTTTTCTATAAACTCTAACTCGCATCAGATCGTCCAGTTTATTTCGATAGTGTAAAATTATGTTTATAGCACTGTCGCGTTTGTCTTTTCTGTCATCAAACAACATTGATAACAAAACATTTTCCGAATGTGCATAATATGAATTGTCCTTAATTACATTATTTATCACGTCGCGTAAATTTGGCTCTAAAAACTGTGCCCAACGTATGAATTTCGAAAATAATGCGCTACCATACACGACAGAGTTATAATACTTAATATTGAAATACATTGGCGTATAAACTTTCATTATGTAGGCTACTAGAGTTTTCAAATTCTTAGATGGCTTATTCGTTGTCACATATAACCGTAATACCCTATTGGCCTTGGTGAGCCAGCGAGAATGAGCAATTGGCCCTGGTTTAATGTTAGCCAAATCCTCCGGAATAAAACCATTAGAAATCGCATTGGCCAACTTGTACAAGTACTTTAAATCCGTAGATAATTCATCTTCTTCTTCCATTGCTGGAGGCATATTCTCTAGTTGGATTTTTTCAAAATCAGCTACAACCTGTAAAGATTAGATGAATTAAAATACGATTTTATTATTTTAAACACATTATAAATAAGTAATAGAAGTAAAAATGGTATGAAAAAAGTTATAACAATTACGTACCGGAAGTTTTTCACAAGTTTCAATTTGTTTGTTTAACGTTCCGGTTGTCGTTCGTGGTCCAGTGGTGGATGATCTTTCTAACGTGTCAAACAAATGCCGCAGCGGAAGCTCGTTAAAGTGGATAAGGCACACAAACCAATGCAGTGGTCTGTGTAACTGTAGTTCGAATCGTCGCAATATTCCATTTTTTATGCCAGTATTTGCTGGTTCACCATCACAGCATATGCCAATTAATGAATCAAAGGACATTCCTTTGTTGATGAAAAATTCGTTCAATTTTTTGACCTTAGTTTCCGCATCTTCATTTTCCAATTTTACGTAGCCTATTAATTGGGAATTAGGCTCCTTCAAAACAACTAGATGAGGCTCTTTTACCATCGTTTGATGAAATTTTTGATCTATTTTCTCTCTCGTTAAAGAATCATTTTTTCTGCCATCAAACGAAAATGCTATTAAACTGGAAGCGTCATACCGGTTACGAAGCACTTCTTGTCTACATTTCATTTTTTCTCTACGAACTTTTGCTTTATCCATAATTACAAAATTACCACGGTCATCTCTTACGTTAATGTCTTCCATAAGACATGTTGCCATAGCTGAAGCTATTCTGTCAGGCACACCAAATCTGTCACAAATCATAGCAAACTTCGAAGCATCGTATCTAGGAGTATAAGGTCCTCGTTTCGTTGGAGAAAGATCTTCTGCACTATCTTCATCATCAACATGGATATTTGTTCGATCAGGTATGTATGGTTGATCGCTGCTCTCTATAGTTGCTGGTATTATTTTAGATATAGGTACCTCCTCTACATTTTCTGTCGTATATTCTGGTATCATACATTTTCTGTCATTATGTTGATCTAGCATAAACTCTTTTAAGTGTTCTGGAATCAAGCCACATGAACATAAATTTGTTTTTAAGTCACATTCACATTTTCCGATATAAAATAATTCGTTTGTGGATTGTACGAATGCTCTAAATGATCTGCCTTTCGTTCTGTTCTTATCCGCGGTTTGATATCTGTCAAGCAAAGTATTCAATTTTCTACCAATACTGGTTTTGGCAATAGTTCTAATATTCAGTTTACCCCAAATTTCAAGCAATTTATCTACTACATAAGGAGTTAAAGTCTTATACGAGAACATTTTACTTTGAACTTTAGCACGATCGCCCAGCAAGAAATAATATCTTAAGATATCCACTTTATTTGGCAGATTCACACCACTTAATTCACTAGATACACCAAAAGCACTAATATCTTGAGAAGGCATATGTGTCAAACAACTTCCGGAGCTTGTTGATGCTATTTGGTCTTGCGAAGTAGACGGCACTGGATCCATAGTATATTAGGTTCTAAATGTTCTTATATACACAAATCAAATAAAAAATACTTATAAAAATAAGAAATACAAAAATTACTTTTACTTTTTTCACAATAGATTCGTTAACTCACGGCGATGCCTAGGAGCGAACTGAACTTTCAGGTTCCTATATCTATTTCCTAACATTCCTTACAAATCGTAATTTCGCGGAACTCCTAATAACCTATTTTACTATCTTACTTTTATTGTCCTGCTTTGATTTTCCATCGGCTATTTCTGTGGAGTATATTTATGTTTATTACATGTGTCGCCTACTTTTTACTCTTTCATACAATTTATTACCCGTAATTATTGCTATATTTCGTACCTACTTATATGTAGGTAATTCTTCTGAAAGGCCCTTTTATTAACCGCCGCAAAACATGATTGTCTCAATATTGCTTCCTGTGAACTAGGGGTGGGATTTCCCTGTTTTTGTTCACTATATTGTTTGTTTGATTTTTTTCCACTTGGACTTGCATTGTTTTACACCTATACGAATTTTAATACTTTCTCTTCTTATTAACTTTAGATTTATGTAATTTTCTTTATTATTATTAATTTTAAATTTATTGAAATTAGTAATGTTTTAATTGAGACCTGCCTTTTAATGGTTTATAATTTGTTTAACTAGAGAATGAGTATATTTATATTGTTTACACTTCATTGAAATGGCGCTAAAACAAGAATGAACCACTCCATGAAACATAAGCCATTTATAATTTGGGGTTGCTATAATAATTTTTCTTGAAAAATAGTGATAAAACATACGAAATATGGATAAAATGTACGAAAGCGTCATCTAGCGGCACTGGTAAATAAAAATAAACATCAGAAATAAATTCCTTGACCCAAAAAACCCCTATATATGTGTACTTGGAGAAAAAAACTTGTATTTTTATCTTTTTAAATTAATTAAATCATAAAAATACCTATTTTTTAAAATCCGGAGGCTCAAATTCAACTTTCGAACTATGGTTTCTTGGGCAAAGTTGCTCAAAATTACCCATAGAATATCACTAGGGGGTGTAAAAGGTCGATTAAAAATTTGACCCGCCCTAATATATATATATATATATATATATATATATATATATATATATATACTAGCATAAAACCCGCGTGCCTTGCAACGCCTTTAAAAACTGTTTGTTATGTGCAATGTTTTCCTTAAAAAAAGCAACAAAAAAGTCAGCTGTTATTATCCCTAAAAAGGGTTTATTATAGTGCATTTTTTTAATAAATATGATAAACAAATTGCTGCGAATATCACCTCTGCTCAACAAATCTGCAAGTTTTGAAGCAGAGATTGGCATGTACATATATGTCATCAAGAAAAGTGACATTTTAGGGTTTGACGAACGTTCGTTAAGTTTGTTCGCCTATTTACGTGGATGTAAGAAATTATGAAGCAATCACAAATGAATATTAAATAAAGTGAATTTCGAGTCATTCATTTCTACGTGATTATAGGGATGCACTGTCAAAATTGCAGCCCTTCAGCTTGAGAGGTTTGGGTTAACCCCATTTCATCCCCTTAGGGGATGCATTTCGAGTAATCGCCTCTTAGTGGATGTCCACGACATTATAGGGATGCACTGTCCAAATTTCAACCCTGTAGCTCCAGTATTTTGGTAACCCCATTTCACCCCTTTAGGGGATGAATTTCGAAAAATCGCTTCTTAGTAAATGTCCACTTCATTATAGATATGCACTGTCAAAATTTCAGCCGTTTAGCTCCAGCGGTTTGGTTTAACCCCATTTAACCCCCTTAGAGGATGAATTTCGAAAAATCGCTTCTTAGTGTATGTCCACGTCATTTAGGGGATGCACTGTTCAAAATTTCAGCCTATAGCTCCAGCGGTTTGGGTAAACGCCATTTCACCCTCTTAGGGGATAAATTTCGAAAAATCGCCTTATAGTGGATGTCCACTCCATTATAGGGATGCACTGTTAAAATCCCAGCCCTGTAACTTTAGCGGTTTGGATAAATCCCGTTTCACCCCCTTAGGGGATGAATTTTGAAAAATCGCTTCTTAGTGGATGTTCACGCCATTATAGGGATGCACTGTAAAAATTTCAGCCCTATAGCTCCAGCGGTTTGGGTAAACCCCATTTCACCCCCTTAGGGGATGAATTTCGAAAAATCGCCTTATAGTGGATGTCCACGCCATTATAGGGATGCACTGTTAAAATTTCAGCCCCATAACTTTAGCGGTTTGGATAAACCCCGTTTCACCCCCTTAGGGGATGAATTTTGAAAAATCGCTTCTTAGTGGATGTTCACGCCATTATAGGGATGCACTGTCAAAATTTCAGCCCTATAGCTCCAGCTTCTTCTTCTTCTTCTTTGATCCGTTAGCTGGCGGTCCGAGCGGGACGTCCCCGCAACGGATACGCTGCTGTCGGTGCCGCTGGGTCCCGAACTCTATAGCTCCAGCGGTGTGGGTAAATCCCATTTCACCCCCTTAGGGGATGAATTTCGAAAAATCGCTTCTTAGTGGATGTCCACGCCATTATAGGGATGCACTGTCAAAATTTCAGCCCTATAGCTTTAGCGGTTTGTAAAAACCCCATTTAACAACCTTAGGGGATGAATTTCGGAAAATCGCTTTTTAGTGGATGTCCACGTCAATATAGGGTTGCACTGTTAAAATTTCAACCCTATAGCTCCAGCGGTTTGGATAAACCCCATTTCACCCGCTTAAGGGATGAATTTCGAAAAATCGCTTTATAGTGGATGTCCACTCCATTATAGGGATGCACTGTCCAAATTTCAGCCCTATAGCTTTAGCGGTTTGTAAAAACCCTATTTCACACCCTTAGGGGATGAATTTCGAAAAATCGCTCATTAGTGGATGTAAACGTCATTATAGGGATGCACTGTCAAAATTTCAGCCCTATAGCTCCAGCGGTGTGGGTAAATCCCATTTCACCCCCTTAGGGGATGAATTTCGAAAAATCGCTTCTTGGTGGATGTCCACGTCATTATAGGGATGCACTGTTAAAATTTCAACCCTATAGCTCCAGCGGTTTGGATTAACCCTATTTCACCCCCTTAAGGGATGAATTCCGAAAAATCGCTTTATAGTGGATGTCCACTCCATTATAGGGATGCACTGTCAAAATTTCAGCCCTATAGCTTTAGCGGTTTCTAAAAACCCTATTTCACACCCTTAGGGGATGAATTTCGAAAAATCGCTCTTTAGTGGATTAGTGGATGTAAACGTCATTATAGGGATGCACTGTCAAAATTTCAGCCCTATAGCTTTAGCGGTTTGTAAAAACCCCATTTCACACCATTAGGGGATGAACTTCGAAAAATCGCTCTTTAGTGGATGTCCACGTCATTATAGGGATGCACTGTTAAAATTTCAACCCTATAGCTCCAGCGGTTTGGATAAACCCTATTTCACCCGCTCAAGGGATGAATTTCGAAAAATCGCTTTATAGTGGATGTCCACTCCATTATAGGGATGCACTGTCCAAATTTCAGCCCTATAGCTTTAGCGGTTTGTAAAAACCCCATTTCACACCCTTAGGGGATGAATTTCGAAAAATCGCTCTTTCTTTGTCCACGTCATTATAGGGATCCACTGTTAAAATTTCAGCCCTATAGCTCCAGCGGTTTGGATAAACCCCATTTCACCCCCTTAAGGGATGAATTTCGAAAAATCGCTTTATAGTGGATGTAAACGTCACTATAGGGATGGACTGTCAAAATTTCAGCCCTATAACTTTAGCGGTTTGGATAAAAGCCATTTCAACCCCTTAGTGGATGAATTTCGAAAAATCGCTTCTTAGCGGATGTCCACGCCATTATAGGGATGCACTGTCAAAATTTCAGCCCTATAGCTCCAACGGTTTGGATAAACCCCATTTCACCCCCTTAGGGGATGAATTTCGAAAAATCGCTTCATAGTGGATGTCCACTCCATTATAGGGATGCACTGTCCAAATTTCAGCCCTATAGCTCCAGCGGTTTGTACAAACCCCATTTCACCCCCTTAGGTGATGAATTTCGAAAAATCGCTTTTTAGTGGATGTCCACGCCATTATAGGGATGCACTGTCAAAATTTTAGCCCTTTAGCTCCAGCGGTTTAGGTTGTGCGTTGTCTGTCAGTCAGTTACTTTTTATACAATAGAAAAAAAAGTAAAGATAAAAAATCCCCTTACAACTTATTGAACCCCATTTCACCCCCTTCAACCCTTTTTTTCTCCATAAAAATTAGCCTATGTCCGTCTCCAAGGTCTAAACTATGTCTGTAGCAAATTTCATCAAAATCGGTTTAGTGGTTTAGGCGTGAAAGCGTAACAGACAGACAGACAGACAGACAGACAGACAGAGTTACTTTCGCATTTATAATATTAGTAAGGATATATATATATATATATATATATATATATATATATATATATATATATATATATATATATATATATATATATATATATATATCGAAAGTTATGAGTATTTGTTTATAATCTTTAATTTTTTACGATATTTATTGAATTCTTTGCCCTGGATATAGTTGAAACGTCATCAAATTTCACCAAAACTTGTATAAAGGGTTATTTTTGGCGGCTGATTACGAATCAGTCAGACAGACAGAGTTACTTTCGCATTTATAATATTAGTAAGGATATATATATATATATACAGGTTGTCCCACACAAACTTACAAAGCGGCCGGCTGTGGATAGGTCTTGGATAGACGAACAAAAAATCGTAGGGGGGGGGGGGAAATCGTAACGGTTTAGCCGCTAGGGCTTTTGAAGTTTTTTTGCTAAAGTTTTACATATCACCCTGTATTTTTGTAACCGTATAACCTATTTTCATGGTTATGGTACCAGTGCATGCAGAATTCCTCCACCTATCTACAGTGGTAAAAACAATGGTCGTATCTTACCAACTTTGGTAATTTTGTTATTTTTTCACTAAAATTTCAACTAAAACCACCTTTTTCTCCAAAAAAATACGTCATAAACCAATATTTTTTTTAAAAAAATTGGAAAGCACCACCATATTGATTGCATCAGTAGTCGTCCTTGCCTTTCTGAAGCCGAATTGCTTGGCCGACAGGCCGCCTGCCCTTTCGACGTTAGGGAGAATCCTGTTACAGATCACCCGCTCGAAAAGTTTGCCTATGCAAATATCGGTCTGTAGGACGATGAGTCCCCCAAAGGCTTGTTCGGCTTCGGTAGGAGCACGAGTTTCTGCTGTTTCCATCGCTCCGGGAAGATCCCCTCTCTCAGGCACGCTGTGAAGACTTCAGCGAACCTGTCTGGCGCTATGGAAGCTGCTAGCTTCGCCGCTTTATTTGGTATGCCATCCATGCCAGGGGCCTTATTGATGGCTACCTTTTTTGCAGCCTCCAGAATCTCATCTGCGGTCACCGCAGGTACCTCTTCTGGGTCCACCTGAAGAGTGGGTAGTTCGGCGGCGCGTACGTTCTGTGGAAACAGGACGTACACAATGCTCTGGAGCAGCGCGGGGCAGGTGATCGGCGGAGAGAGTTTGCCCTTGACCGCTGACATAACCATTTTATAGGCTCCACCCCAGGGGTCCGAGTCTGCTTCTCTGCACAATCTTTTGAAGTGCTCGGATTTACTTCTAGCGGTGGCCTTGTTCAGCCTTCTCCTCGCTTCCTTATATATTTGAAGGAGTTCATCGAAATCAGGACGGTTCCGATTTCTTTGAGTTCTCCTTCTCGCTTTCAAGCAGGCCCTTCGGCATTCGTTGATCTCGGCGTTCCACCAGAAGTTTGGTGGGCGTTGCCGATTGCCGGCGCGCCGAGGCATGGATGCATCACATGCCTGTTTTACTGAATCTTCGATTCGCTCTGCCCCTTCCCTGGCACCTCCTGCCGACCTCGCATCATGCAGGAATACTTCCTCGAACACCTCTGTGTCGAGTTTATTTACGGCCCATCCTCTAGCCGTTCCGTACTTAGGAATCCTCTTTTCTATACGCTGACCAACCTCGAAGATGATGACTTGGTGGTCGCTGTGCGTGTACACATCGCTCACCCGCCACTGTAGGTCTTTGGCCACTGAATCGCTCACATAAGTGATGTCGATTACAGATGCTCTCCCACCCCTTTGGAAGGTGTTTTCGCCTCCAGTGTTGGCTAACACTACGTTAAGTCGCGAGAATACTTCTAGAAGTATGCGCCCTCTTGCATTCGTCAGTCGACTGCCCCATTCGACAGCCCAAGCATTGAAATCACCCGCTAGTATTACCGGGTGATGGCGGCTCGCGTCGGCGGCTAACCTTTCCAGCATCGACTCGTAATTGTCTAGTGTCAAACTTGGCGCCGCATAGCAGCTGTAGACGTGTATTCCGCCTACTTTTGCCCGTGTGAAGCCATTCTCTGGGCTTCTCATGGTATCTTCCATGGCTCGGCTCCCGCACGTCCATATCGCTGACGTGCCGCTGCTATCGTTTATCCAGACGCCGCTTTGCAGGTTTCTATACTGCTCGCAGACGATTGCGACGTCGATTTTTTCCTCGAAAACTGTCTGTGCCAGCAAATCTTGTGCCGCTTGACAGTGGTTCAAGTTAATCTGTATGAACCTTATCTTCGCTTGCTTTTTAGTGCCTCCTTGTACGCCGGACATCTACTACCTCCGGTCACGTGCCCACTATCCCTGCCCTCTACCTCCCTACAAATTAGGCATTTGGCAGTTTGGTCACACTCCTTTACTTTGTGACCCTCTTTTCCGCAGCCTCGGCACAGCCTTCCTCTATCCTGGCTGCTGCTGCAGTTTTTCGCTATGTGGCCGAACTTCATGCATTTGAAGCACGGTTTAAGCGATACCCGCTCCCGCATTCGGCATACCACCCAGCCGATTCGAACTTTACCTGCTGCGATAGCCTTCTTCGCAGCTTCAACAGGCAGGCTTATAAACGCCGTCTGAGTGCCCCCCACGACTCTCTTAGCCTGAGGACATCCTTTTCCTCGACGGGGAAAACCGGGAAAAGCTGGGTCCTCAGTGCTTCGCATACCTCTTCCTTGGTTGTGATCTCGTCCAAGTCTCTACACTCGATCACCACCGTATTTGTAGGCTCTCACCTCGGCCACCCCGTTAATCCAGGCTTTAACCTTCTGTTCTAAGTCCCCGGTCGTAGCATCTCCCCTCTTTAGCTCTAGCAGGAGATCGCCCTTTTGCGTTCTCCTAACTCTATTTACGCTGTTTCCCAGTTCCGCCAGGGAGGCATCTGTCCTCACCTTGCGAAGGATCTCCGCGTACGTTGCTTCCCCTTTGGTCGTGATGATAATCGCATCCGACCGGGTCCTTTGCCTCAGCTTGTTTGCCTCTTTCAGTCTTCCTTTCTTTCTCTTCCTCTTTTTTCTTTCCACCTTCTTCCAGGCAGAGCTTTCCCGGTTCCCACTCTCTCATTCAACCGGGCGTGCCGCCTGTAACGGGGCTGGCTCGACCACTGCGTCGGGAGTCTTTCCCTTTTTTCTCTTGGGGGTGTGCTGCTGCAGCTGCACCTCCTCGTTGAGCTCTCTACGGCGCTTGCGCTTGCTCTTTTCTTGGGGCGGTTTCTCTACAGCATCCCCGGTTGAACGGCTCTCTTTTTTGTGCGGCGAAACTTCTGTTTGAGCCGACGTATCCTTCATCTCTTTCGCCCTCTGCTGGGTAATTATTTCCTCCTTGGCCTTGAGGTAGGTAACCCGCCTAATTTTCTCCTTTATGGCGAGCTCGACGTTTTTCTTTGCGTCACTCCATGAGGTCTCTTATCATAACCCCTAATTTATCAAAAGGGGATGATTGAGCCTCCTCCGTTGTGGTCGCCGGAGTGCTCACCCTCACTTCGCCATTTTCCGCTGACCCAAGGTCCTTGATGCACTTTAATGGCGGTGTTCTAGCCGTTTTGTTGCTCCTAGGTGAAATGGGGTCGGACTAATTTTTGCCGTCTTCCCTCATTTCATAGCAATAAATGCTTCACATATTTTTATTTTATGTTATGCTTTTATTTAATATATTTATTTAATATTTATTTATTATTATATTTAATAGTTTAAAATTTTATATTTTTTTATTATGTCACGTTAAATAATTACATAACGGTTTTTATTAACTTATTATAGGAGACTTCCTCATGTGATTTCGTAATTGTTCTACTAGGTCTGTAGGATCTGATACTTGATGTGGGTCCCTCACAAAGAATTCTCCCGGGATACGTAGTGTTTGACCATAAACTAATTCAGCCGGACTACAATTAAGATCCTCCTTAACCGTTGTTCTTAAACCTAGTAATATAGCTGGTATGTGCAACAACCAATTCGGATTAGACATCTTAGCTCTAAGAGATGCTTTTTACTGTTTGTGTAGCCTCTCCACCATTCCGTTTGATTGTGGGTGATACGCTGTTGTTCGAATCCTATGTGTTCCTAATAATTTTGAAAATTCCTCAAAAAGTTTTCCTTCAAATTGACCTCCTTGGTCCGTAGTAACTGTCAATGGAATCCCAAATCTCGAAAAATATTGCTCATACAATGTCTTGACTACTATGCTGGCTGTAATACTCTTTAGTGGGTATACTTCCGGCCACCTCGTGAATCGATCCACTACTGTTAACAAGTATACGAATCCTTCCACCGGATGCAATGGGCCTACCAAATCTACATGGATGTATTCAAACCTTCCCATAGGTATCTGGAATTTTTGTATCGGAGATTTTGTATGTCTGTGAATTTTCGCTTTTTGACACGTTACACATGACTTCGCCCATAAATTAATATCAGTATTCATCCTAGGCCAAAAATATCTTGTTGTAATTAATTTCCTTGTACCTCGTATTCCTGGATGTGATAAGTTATGAATTTTGTCAAATATGCTTCTTCGTAATATCTCTGGTACGAATGGACGATCTCTACTAGTGGAACACTCTAACCAGATTTTACTTTCTAAGAAAGGTACATCACTGTTTCCACTAAAATGAATTTCGAACTTTTATTTGGGTTTTCAATCAACTGTTTTAACTCTGTATCATCCTTTTGTGCTTCTGCGATAATGCTTAAATCTATTTGTTTTTCGCTAACCGGGTCACAATTGCTATTTTCTACGGTTACCCGTGATAAGGTATCAGCTACTACATTTGATTCTCCCTTGATGTATCTTATATCGGAAGTGAATTGGGTAACATAGTCTAATTGTCTTGCTTGTCTTGGACTTCTCTCCGCTTTGGTCCAAATTGCGGATGTTAAAGGTTTGTGATCCGTGAATACTGTAAATTCACGACCTTCCAAAAAATGTCTAAAGTGTTTAATACGAGTACATTGCCAAAAGCTCTCTATCAAATGTAGAATACTTAATTTCTGCATTGTTTAATTTTCTGGAATAAAACGCTAAAGGTTCGCTTTCATTGTTGTTAATTTGTTCGAACATTGCTCCAATCGCAATGTTTGATGCATCAACCGTCAACTTCAAAGTAGGATTCTCCGCTGGATGCACTAATAACGTTGCCGAAATAAAAGCCTTCTTCACTTTGACGAACGCGTCTTCGCATTCTTCCGTCCAGTCAAAATTTTTTAAACTCTTAGGTTTTTTAAGCTCCCTAACTAAATGTATATGAATGGGGCTTAACAACTCTGCTAATCGTGGAATGAATCTGTGAAAGTAATTTACCATTCTTATGAATTGTTGAATCTGCTTAATGGAAGTAGGTGAAGGGAAATCCTGGATGAATTTAATTCTATTTTCAGAAGGAAGAATCCCGTCCTTCGTAATTTTGTGACTTAAAAATTCAATTTCATGTACACCAAAAAGACATTTCCCTGGGTTAATATTTATTCCGTATTCTTCTAAACGGCCGAACACCTGCTCTAAGTGTTTCTTGTGTTCCTCCTTATTTTTGCTTGCAACCAATATATCATCAATGTAGACAAAAACGAATTCCAACCCAGTTAAGACTCTATCCATAAATCGTTGGAAAGTTTGAGCAGCATTTCTAAGTCCAAAGGGCATTCGAGTAAATTCGAATAAACCGAAAGGTGTAGTTATCGCTGTCTTATAGATATCTTCCTCTGCCATAGCTATGTGATGATAAGCTCTCACTAAATCAATCTTCGAAAATATGGTGCAACCATTCAAATTTAACGTAAAATTTTGAATGTGAGGAATCGGGTATCTGTCTGGAATTGTTATTGAGTTTAGTCTCCGGTAATCTCCGCATGGTCGCCAATCAGTGGAATCTTTCTTTGGAACCATGTGTAGTGCTGATGAGACTGATGATAAAGATGTTCTGCATAAGCCTAATTTTACCATGCGCTCGAATTCTAATCTAGCGATTTTAAATTTATTAGTGTCGAGTCTTCTAGGTCTTGAAAATGGTAATTGACTTTTAGTGGTAATAGTATGCACTATATTATGTCGTACAGGTAAATCATAGCGTGGAGGTTGAGTTAGTGAGGGAAATCTAGATAAAACATTACCATATTCACTATTAAAGGTACAATGCCTGGGTGAAGGAGAATCTGTTTTAATCATGATTCCATTAACTGTTAACTCGGTGTTACCATCTATTATTCTCTTATTTTTAAGATCAACCAGCAAATTGAATCCAGAAAGAAAATCTGCGCCAATAATAGGTTTGTCGACGTTTGTTATAATGAACGGAAAAGTTAAATCTCGTCTTAATCCAAAGTCTATCTTAAGAAGTTTTGTTCCGTAAGTATGGATAATTGATCCGTTAGCTGCCGTAAGAATTAAATTTGGATTTCTCTTACATTTTCCACAATATGAATTCGGTATTACTGATAATTCAGCTCCTGTATCAATTAAAAATTTAAGTTTATTTTCTTTATCGTAAATAAAAAGTCTATTAGATTTTTTGGAGTATTATTTTTAAAACACGCTGAAGGGATATTTAGTTTTTTTGATTATTATAGTTGCAAGGTTTAATACATCTTTTAGCTTTGTCGCCGAATTTAAAATGAAACCAACAAAATGGTTTATTATTATTATTATTATTGTATTTAGATCTATCACGGCTTCTACTTCTAGACCTTGACCTATGATGAAACTCATTATTCCTATTAAATGTAAGTTTCTTAATTAAATCTGTTAAATTTTCGATTTTATTTTCTAAATCATTAACCTTCTTAGCATAATCAATGTTATTTATATTAATACATTTTTGGTTTACAAAAGGATTTGAAGAACAATCATTGATGGATGAAGTATACTGAAATCTGGAACATTCGAAAATTTTATCTGCTAACATTAGAATATCTTGAATGTTTTGTTTGCCAGAGAACATCAATGCGATGTTAATACTAGGCGGTAATTTTCGCATCCAAAGTTTTCTAATTAGGTCTTTTCCTAAATTCGAAGATGTTCCCGCAAGTATCTCCATTGATCTATATTCCGATGGTTTTCGATCTCCCATCTCAGAATTGCATAATAATTGTTCTAAATTTTTCTCTTCAGACTCTGTAAATCTTTGAATTAATGTTGTTTTTAATGCTTGGTATTTGTTCTCCGATGGTGGGTTTTGAATGAAATCCAATATATTCATTATGATTTCTAAAGGAAGAGCTTGTATCACATGTTAGTAGGTATGGGGACGGTTGAGCCTGGGAACCAGGTCAAGGTCACCGCCCATCGAATCTGGGTCAAGGCCATCAATCAATCACCTGTTGGTGGCCATGGATCTAGGTCACGGTCTACGACCGTGGGACTGGTTTGCTTGGGCGGGACCTGGGTCAGGGTCGGTCGGTGGCTTGGGACTCGGTGGGGACGGGCTCGGCTTGG
This sequence comes from Thereva unica, assembly GCA_949987705.1. Lineage (NCBI taxonomy): Eukaryota > Metazoa > Arthropoda > Insecta > Diptera > Therevidae > Thereva > Thereva unica. The sequence goes on along the minus strand of OX465281.1, from coordinate 155,535,557 downwards.
GACTCGGTGGGGACGGGCTCGGCTAGGGACTCGGTGGGGACGGGCTGGGCTGGGGACTCGGCTGGGAACCCGGTGGGGGCTGGTAGGTAATAGATTAAATACTTGTTTATGCTGTGGCGGAAGCTATCGTCCGACACGGATTGACAGGCGGCGGCCTCTAGTTTGGTTTGCAGGTGCGGCGAGGGACTCGGCATGGGGCTTGGTTTGTCTGTGGGGGACTCGACAGGTGTGGAGTGGAAGAAAAAGCGAGAGTGGAAAGTGCGCATGACTGCAAAGCTGACGCGTGGTCATTTACCTCTACGCACTAATGGGCCGTTGTGGTGGAACTTTCACTCTGCAAGCATGCAAGCATTGGTTCCTATAGGAGCTCAAAGCGAAACCTGAAAAACGACTAGGGAGTGATCATAATAAAAACAATATGGTACTTGTTAAACATTTTTATTTTACTCTCTAAAACCGGATTTATTATTACACTCAGTTGTGAAATTCTGTTTTTAAACCTAAATGTATCCACTGCATACTGCTCCCATGGTCCTTTCCTACTTTGTCTGTATGCGAAACTCCATACTACCATATATTTAACTTGTGGGTCTTCATTGAAACTTATTTTCTTCCTCATATCTGCTCGTGGAAATAATAATGAATTGCTAAAACGAATAAAATACCAGCTAAAAATTTCATAGTGTTAAATGTACAAAGTATCATTTTTGATTTAGGTTGTTCTGTAAGTGGTGCTAACTGATCTTTGAATCGTCCGCATTCGTCTATTCTATTAGCATAGATACAGTGTGGTGAACGATGTCTATGATCGAAATCTACATCCGATGCACAACTCATAGCATTTATCTGCAGAGAACAAAAGTAACATTGAACACGGTGTTTAATGTTTGTGTAAAAAATCCACTTTTCGCTAGCTGGTCTGCTATATCTAAGTCGATTGCAAGATTATCGAATGTTTTCAAACGATCGTATTCTTGTTTCAAGTTTAACATTTTGAATGAGTGTAACAGGTTTTATATCACGTCTTTTATATTAATCCAAGTATTGTGTTTTGATGGAAAACCAAGCCACTTCACCAAAACTTGATTACCGCGTCTTTTTATAACATTTTCCACTAAATAAACATCAGGGTTTTCCACAGGAGCTATTTCTGGTTCATAAAATCTACCTTGAATTATATTTCCTTGGTAATCTTCTAGAATATATGTTGTTGGGTAAACAGATTTAACTTCTTTTATTTTAAAGATCTCTGTGGACCAATTAGGTGTATAACCTTTTTCGAATACATGTTTATGTCTGCTTATACGAACAAAATCACCTGCTTTGTATTTAGACTTTGATTTTATTTTAGGCTGTTTATACACAGATAATAAACGTTTTTCGTTATGCAGCCCAACATCTACAGGTCTCATCTTAATCGTACGATGTTTCGTTGTATTGTAGTCGTCTGTCAACTTGGTCAACATGCTAATCCAGTGATAATTGCCATTCATGCTGAATTCTGTCCACATCATATTTTTCAACGTTCTGTTAAACCTTTCTACAATCGAGGCTTTCAGAGTACTGTAGCTGGAATAATGGTTTATTTCGTAATCTTTCATCAGTTGACGAAACGGTTAATTAAAAAACTCTTTGCCATCATCGGTTTGTAAGTTTCTTGGAATGCGTCCTGTATTAAAAATCGACGTCACTGCTTTTACAACTTCTGATGCCTTTTTAGATTTTAAAGGTCGTGTCCATGCATACTTTGAAAAGGTATCAATTACAGTGAGAAGAAAACGAAACCCCTGATTTTCTGATGAGTAAGAACCCATTTCGACCAAGTCTGCCTGCCACAAATCATCTATACCTTTGGTAGTGACATGTCGACGTTTAAAATTTTTTCGCACTGGTTTATGCAGTTCTCTGATTATCTGCCTTCTGCTCATTGTACGGAATGTATAAATACCTGCAGTTGAATGACCAGTTTATATACAAAGCAAAAATGATCAAGTTTAATCACCCATTTACAGTGATGGTTGCGGGGCCTTCGGGATGCGGTAAAACAACATTTATAAAAAATCTTCTTAATACTAATAATACTAATAAGGTATTTATACAACCGCAAATTAGAAAAATTATATGGTGTAATGCAGAACACGGTGCACTGCCAACGGATATTAAACTACAAAATATTGAATATTTAAATGCTATACCGGAGGAGTTTGTAAATCACGTAAACGAACCAACGTTGATTGTTATAGATGACATGATGTTAAATGCATATAGTAAAGAAGTTTGTGATCTCTTCACTAAGGGGTCTCATCATCGTAATTTCTCAGTAATTCTTGTGACACAAAACGTATTTCATCAGGGAAAATTCAGTCGTGATATATCGCTAAATTGTAAATATCTTGTTGTATTTAAAAACCCTCGGGATAAAAGTCAATTTACACATCTGGCTCGACAAATTTACCCAGAAAATAGCTTAGAACTTGTGAGAATATATAAAGAGATAACTCAAATGCCTTACGGGTATTTGCTAGTTGATTTAACTCAAGACATTAACGACGTCTTAAGATTTCGTACTGATATATTTAATAAACACTTTGTAACCTGTTTTTGCCCGCAAAACTCTTTAAATGGTAAGAATGGCGTCACGAATGAAACGATTAAGGGACAACAAGCATATGCTATATGTGCTTAAAAAGGCTAAACCAAATCTAAGAAAGTCCATCATACAAAATGCCGACCCTGAGGTAATAAAAACTCTTTGTGAAATTACGCTCAACACCTTAAAAGGTAATCATATGCCGCATGGAAATATCTACAAATCACTGTGCAAGTATAAAAAGGACATGCGTAAATTGATTTGCGCAAAGAGATCTGTTGCTAAATAGCGTAAAATACTAGTGCAACGAGGAGGTTTTTTACCAGTTTTATTAGGAAGTGTACTATCAGGAGTTATTGGCTCATTAATTGAAAAATATGCATAGAAATAACGGACTTAACAAGATGCTACTTCTGTCGCCAGAAGTTTACAACAGTCTTAAAGATGAAATTGAAATGACTGCAAATCAGTCCATTTTTGATAGAGCAATGAATAAAATACTGCAGAATAAAGACATGAATAATTCAGAAAAATGGTATAGCTATCGAAACCAACTAATTTCCTTGTTAAATCACAATAGGAAATCCAAACGAACGCTTAATAAAGAAACAAATTTATACTTGCCACGTGAACATAATGTCAAACAAAAAAGTTTAAGAGATAGTACCACACAAACGAAAATTATTTTTAAAGATGATGTGTTAACACAGACTTCACCACCACCACCAGCAAAGGATTTTCTAACTGAAGAAGAAGAAGTCTTTGAAGAAGCACATAACATAACCCCACCAAGAAGATCTTTATCACCAGCCGCTAAAAGACGATTATCAGCTAGTGGAATAGCAAAAACTCTAAGACCACCACCAAAATTACTAAGAACAACAGCTCCACCTAATGCACGTGAAAAGGATTATAAAATAATCACAGCTGAGGATGGTGTAACTCAGTATACTGTACCTGCGGCTATGAGTCCCGATGAAGCTAGCGAACATATAGACGAATTAGAACAAAGTGAAAAACAAAAAGCAGCCCAGAAACAGTCTATATTAATACCCTCTCAGCTAGAATCTGGTCAATATAAGCTTTCATTTCCTTTACGTAAGCTCGGTACTAGACAGAGTTAGCGTTTGAAGACTAAAAAGGATAGACCTGCAAGTACTTCTGACATTCCTTGGGAAAGACTGTAAACAATGCCGGTGGAAATAAAAGAAAATGATTTTTATGTATGTCTTTTGAGTAATAACTCTATGCAATTTTACCCAGAAAATACGCTATCGGCTTTTACAAATGCGCTTGCGAAACCATGCAAGTTTCATGGAAACTGGCGTGTTGGAATAACTGAAATTGCATTACCAAATTTTGAAATAACAAAACGTGCAATCTCCAACAACGGGGGAAATGTGCGTAAACGAGTGAGGCGTGAATATGACCAGTTAAAGGAAACTAGAAAGCAGCATCAAAAGGATTTTAAAATACTTAGCATCAAAATAAATGAAAATGTAAAACTTGAATGGACACTAGAAAATCTTGAACAAGTTAGTTACAGACCTGGACAAATAAACCTTTCAGCATTTTTATTAACATTTTATAATGCAGTTACACCTTCATGGTATACCATGTACTTGAATGATGTTAAATCGAAAATGTGGAAGCGCTTAGAATATGACCACTTTAATGAAGTTATCCCTGAAATAAAGTATAAGCAAGAGCCAGACGAATACATATTGCACATATATCAAGGAAAAAAGACTTCAGAAAACGTTGTTTTAAAATATAAGAACTATGAATCAATTGAAGATTTTGTTGATGATGTATTTGGTCAAGTTCCTAGAAAGAATAGAAAACATCCTATTTTGAAGAATACAATAGACAATTATACACATCCAACGGCTAGCATAAAAACAGCTGAAAATAAAGAGAAAAAAGGTAGTGAAAAGAAGCATGATGTATTCGAACTTCGTTTAGAGGAGTTGGGTGTTACGATAAAAATAAAAAAACCACTACCCTCACACTTGAATGTTAAAGATCTCATGACATTGCTTTTAGCCAATTTACACTTTGACGATAAACAACTTAGCGAAGAAGAAAAACATAAGCGAATTATTGAAATTAAAAATACAATTTTTGAAATATTGAATAGACTAAAGAAAGATTCACTCAAAGCAAAGGCACCCGAGCAACGGAAAATAACTAAAAACAGTGAAATTTTGCAGGTTCCATATGAAAAACAAAGCTCGGGCGAATTTTTATCTACACCAGTACCTATTAATACAAACATAGATAATCTGTCAAACTTCATCACAGATGTATTTCTCCAAACACCTGAAAACAAACGTAATCCTGATGCCTTGTTGACAGAAATAAAAGAGTCATTTGACACTGCGGGCTTACGCCAAGAGCACATGTCAATAATGGAAAAAATTAATTCTCTTGATACAACAATTAAAGAATTGATGTTGCGATTACCAAGAAGTACACCGGAAACTGTAAAAGATTGCCCTGAGAAAAATATAATACATATATACACTGATATTATACAACCTAGAGCTATAGGCGACAAGCTAGTAAGATATCTACGAATAATACCGATTCAAGGGTGTGGTACTATATTAAGATTTGAGCATGTAGAATACTGTCCTATTCAAAAAACTTTTATTGAAAGTATTTCTATAAAAATAACTGATCATCAAGGGGAGTTAGTAGCCTTTAAAACAAATTATATTCCTACATATGTAATGCTTCATTTTAAGAGACAATAAAAACGATAAATATTTGCACAACAGGCTGTTCTTGCATAGTATAAATAGAATTACGAGATGGATTCCTATTATACACGTTATTATTTAATACAAAGCGGCGGCGGTCTGTCAGATATTGGAGAACTATATCGTGGTCCACTTATTTATCAACGTGGAAGAGGAATCGGTAGATTCTTCAGTGCATTATTTCGACACTTAAAACCTCTAGCTACATCAGGATTAAAAACATTAGCACAACAGGCTGTAAAAACAGGACAAGCTATAATACAAGATAAAAACATCAACAACAAATCAGTTAAAGATATTTTAAAGGAACAAGGTCGAGTTGCTGTTCAAGATTTAGCTCAAAAAGGTATAAATAAACTGTTTGACGGTATGAGCGGTGCAGGTATAAAAAGACCCAATCCGTTTACAACTTTACATTTAAAACCAGCTGTGAAACGCAAGAGACGTGGAAAAACACCTAAACGGTCGAGAAATTGTAAAGCTAAAAATCAAAGAAAAGGAATAAAAGCAAGAGTTTTGAAAACAAAACGAAAGATGCGTAAACGTATACTGGACATATTTGATAAATAATGTCGTACAAAGAATGCATGAATTCAGAGCTGGATCTTTTTTCCACACCACCAGTTCAAAGCAATATTTTGAAAACAGAAGAAGTAGCATATAAGCCAATAGCCTCACTCGACAACTCCTCCGTTCTAGAGTTTGTAACTTTGGGTCATGGAGACACATACCGTGATTTATCTAGCATCTATCTTCGTTTAAAATTGCAATTAATTAAAATAAAAGATGGAAAAGAAGAACTTTATCCGAATGATGGCGATGCGCCAGGTCTAATAAACAACATTTTACACTCCATATTTCGTCAGTGCACCGTATATTTGAATGGAAAACCAATTGCTCAAACCGACCATAATTACAATTATCGCGCTTATATTGAAAATTTGTTAAATTATGGTAGAGATGCCGCATCTACCCATTTGGAGTCGGTCGGCTGGTATCTTGACAAGGATGACACGGAAATTGCAGATATCGATAAACCCGTCGCTGAATTACATCAAGGCTATTTAGATCGTCAGAAACTTTTTAATAAAAGTAATGTAGTTGAATTGATGGGGAAAATCCATACTGATTTGCTTAATCAGGATAAGTTGCTATTAAACGGTGTCGATTTACGGGTAGTTTTATCGCTTGAAAAACCAGAATTTTATATTCTATCCAAGGACGGAACCGACTCACCACAATTAAAAATCTTAGATGCAACAATGTACATGAACCACGTAACCGTCAACCCGAATATTTTATTAGCACATGAGACAGTTCTACAGCGTTCAAATGCCTTATACCCATACAAGCGAGTTGAAGTTAAAAGCTACACTATTCCAGCAAACACATTCACACTTTCACTGGATAATATTGTCATTGGACAGTTACCGAACTTAATAATATTTGGTATGGTGGACAATGATGCTTACACTGGCAGAAGAACAAAGGACCCTTTCAACTTTAAACATAACAACATTACCAGATTCAATTTATCCGTGAATGGCGTACAGATACCAACCCAACCTCTCGAATTTGACTACTCAAAGGAAAATCCGATTAGTACACGCGGATACAATACGTTATTCAGAGGAACAGGTATTCATTACTTCGATAAAGGTCATCAAATATCCAAGACATTATTTGACAAGGGATGTTTTCTTCTCGCTTTTGATTTAACAACAGACAATTCATATAACGCGACTTGCGGCAATTTACTAAATCAAGGGACGGTACGAGTTGAAGGAAAATTTAGAGACGCTTTAAAAAATAGTGTGACATGCATTGTATATGCTGAGTACGATGGAAGCATTGAAATTGACAAGGATCGAAATGTTTACACCAACTTTTAAATTTATATAAGACGGATACTTTCAACAAACTGTTAGTTGACAAATTGCTTTACTATAGTAACAATGAGTTGTTTAATTACTGCGGAATACTTTTGCGGAGGTGAATTTACCTTCTTTAAAAAAGTCTCTTTAGCTGGATTCACTGTACAAAATAAAACGTTTACAAAGGAAATAATTTTTAAATATCCAACATCTAGTTTGGAATGCAGTGAACAACAATCAAGTAAATTTGGTAATCTTGAACTAAAACATATGGATGAAGACCTTATAAAAACTCTAGCGAAATTTAAGACAATCTTTGTTCGTGGTACATCAACTAAAGAGTTTATAAATAACTATGTTACATCTCTCACCAAGGTCATTGACTTAGAAGCAGCATTTACCAGTGAACAAGAATGAACACGATCGAACTTGCAACTGCATTGACAAATAATCGCGTAACAAACAAGTTTTTTAGAGGAGTCTTCCCCTGCAACCATCTACCACAAAAAATAAAAAAACCCGCATGCGTCATAGCTAATACGGATCCATCACATAAAGACGGAACTCACTGGGTTGCATTTTATTTCCCGAAACAAGGTCCTGCAGAGTACTTTGACTCATTTGGAAGATATCCCACCAATAAGTTTTTTCAAAGATTTCTTTTAAATAATTCAAAGACTTTTTTAAATAATAAAAAACGTTTGCAGGGACAATTTTCATCGACATGTGGACATTATTGTTGTGTATTTCTATATTCTCGGTGTAGAGGAAAGCCTAAAGAAATTTTTAACACAATTCTCTTCGAGCGATTTCAGTTTAAATGATAATAAAATAGTTAATTTATACTTGAAGAATTTTACACAAAGTGGTGGAGACTTTTGTAACCAATCATGCACTATAAAAACACTGAACAAAAGCTGTTAATAATTAATGTTAAAGTTTTATTTGAGTAACATGGAGCCATCACGTAAAAGACAGAGGACCACTGGTGCTAAGGGAAAAAAGAAGCTGTCCAAATGCGAAGCAGAAGTTGTCGGTGAAAATCTTTTATTAAATTATACGTACCATTTGGATGACTGTCATAACCGGAAGATAATACTCGGCTTTGACCCAACATCGTTCGAGGCGAAAATAGTATTTCAGCGTTATGGGCTCATCCCAATATCAGCATCCTATCCCGAATGGACATCTATTTACAACTATCTTGGTGCTTTAAAAACGAAAATGGAAAATTCATCTTCAGCAAATCAGACGAAGGAGTACAAAATCCCCATTGGCAGTGGCAGCATCACTCTAAGGCAAGCGGAACTTTGTAAATTATTTGAAATGCTGAAATTTTTAAACATCGTTATGTACCACAATAACAATGCTTCAGAGAGCATGAAAGAATATTATAAGAAGTACATTGAAAAATGTAAAGAAAAAAATGTATTAACATTAGCATGTGAAGATTTTTTTATTCCAAGTCGAACATCTTATGTACACTTAAATTATTCTCGACTTTTTTATGAAATACCTTTGTATTGTATTGCAAATCTTGTTTTTGATACGATAAATTTTGACTGCAAATAAATAAATAAAATACAACTAAAAAATTCTTTTATTTAAAACATTTATTCACTAGCATGTACAAATAAATATTAAAACAATTTTGTACGGCACATCTTAGAGTGGGTGATTTTCCATGTATCGTGCAGAAAGCTCCAAAATTTTCCAAGTTGGCTAGTTTTGGTATTTCCAATTGGTTTATTTTCGCTTCCGGAAGGTATTTCTGAATAAATTTCTCCTTTTCTAGTCCTTTCACGTAAATTGTTGCATTTGAATAATTCGACAGTATCTTGGGTAATTCGTTGTAATTAATAATGCCGCCGTTCCATCTTAATCCATTTATTTTTCTAAAGTTGAAATCATTTTGCCAACGAGCTTTTGACGGTAGTTCATTATACGGGTATGGAGGCATAAAATAGTACAAACTTGGTATAAGCGACCCGTGATGCAAGACGGACAGCTCCTTAGAAAATAGCTGTCCGTTAATTCCACTGACAAATTGTACATCTAAAACAACTCTATCGGAACTCATAACTTTAACTACTCAAAGGAAAATATCAAACTATTTAAATTTATTTATTTTAAAGCTTTATATATGCTACTCGAGTGTTTTATTATGGGGTGTCCGCTCTTTTTCCTCCGTGATCTTTTCCGCTGCCTTGAGGCAAATGGACTGATGTTACTTCCAAACAAAATGTGTCAGTGCTTGCTCCTTCTGAATTGCTCTGGAAGATTTTCGCAACCATTTCCCAGATGTCACTAGTTTTTACATCAGATGCCAACTTATAATTTATCCATCCAGGGCCTCTTTCCCTAAAGCTGGCACCGCAAAAAGTAATACCAACGTAGTCATTTGGTTGGATCGCCGTCATCACATGCTGAATAATGTCTTCAATGCTGCTCTTAAACCATGTTAAAGGTTCTACATTCCTTGGCGTGTCATTGATTTTAAATTCAATTTTGCGACCCCTCACGTTGAAACGTTTGTTGTGGGTTATTATATCTCTAATGATGCTAAATTTAGCCATTTTTCAACAATGTTTTCTAAGCTATGCCAAGCACGCACGTTGCATATTGCTTTTGTTTCTCTGTTTATATAGGAGCTCGAAGGCACAATAATGAATAATTAATTTAATGATTAATAAAAATCTGATATTACAAAATCCATTTAATTTTCCCGCATTTAAATGAAAAACGTATCATGTGCAATTCTTCTCTCTTTCACACTTTGTTTTGCATTTAATCTTGCCCCGCGCTGAATCTCAGCTAGCAAAAAGTGTATTTTTTACCCGTCCCGATATTTATGAATGTATCAAGTTCATTCATTCACTCGGTTTCATAATTTCAGATAGTAACAACAACAACACCATGCAATACTCGCCGAGAATCATCGGCATCGAAAGTATCCACAGTCACCTGTCATGTACCCTGCAAACATTACAAGTTGAGATCGAGGTTTTTAAATATTGGCGATGGAAATTTAACTAAAAAATCATATAAAACATTAATTTTATTAATTTAACATAGTTTTATTAATTTAAAATATTAAAGACTAGTTGATAAAATGTTTTGCAAGGTAGTTATGTGATAAATCCACGGGTCTTGCATTTGTTTACCTTCATCATCCACAGTATTTGTCTGTTCGGTTATAACAAAAACAACAACCATGCAATAGTTGCACTGCAGCGCAACCGCTGTTTTTGCCGCTCAAGCTGCTGCTGCAGTTTTTGTTTCGCTTGGTCTTTCTTTTTCATATTCGCGGGCTCTTGTAGTTGTGATCACGATCGTGTCCACGTTATTTTCATCGGCTCACTGGGCCGCAAGATCAAAAAATAGAATTTCACAACTGTATATGTACAGAAATAATTCAACTCCATCCAACTGTCGTCTTGGTCAAGTTGGCTAAGGCGTTGGTTTTTCTGTTCGCGATTTCCGTGGCGCTGGTTCGATTCCCAAGCAATGTGGGATTTTTTTGTGGAATAACTTTATTTATTTATTATTATTTATTAAGTACACATCTTTTAGAGTGAGAAAAAAAGCATTGACGGGTATAGACTTGTTGTACAGAGTGTAAGATCCAAGGCACAATAATGAATAATTAATTTAATGATTAATAAAAATCTGATATTACAAAATCCATTTAATTTTCCCGCATTTAAATGAAAAACGTATCATGTGCAATTCTTCTCTCTTTCACACTTTGTTTTGCATTTAATCTTACCCCGCGCTGAATCTCAGCTAGCACAAAACGGAAGTAGTGCTGATCAGCAAGCGACGAAAGCTAGTATCCGAAAGGATAAAAGTAGGGGAACAGATCATCCAATCACAGCCCGCACTAAGGTACCTGGGAGTGATGATCGACCGGAGGCTAAACTTCAAAGCGCACTTGGAGAGCACGGCAGACAAAGCGTCTGCGATTTGTGCAGCACTCGCAAGAATGCTGCCCAATTTTGGGGGCCCTAGACCGAGTCGCCGCCTCCTCTTGGGGAGGGTGGTCAGCTCAGTCCTGTTATACGCAGCGCCAGTGTGGGCAGCAGCGTTAAACAGGACTGCAAATTGTAGGAAATGTAGGGCCGCATATAGGTTAAGTGCACTACGCGCTTGCTGCGCGTACAGGACCACGTCCGACGACGCGGCGTGCGTGATAGCGGGGATGATTCCCGTAGATATTCTGGCGAGGGAGGGTATGCGTCTCTATGATCCAGAATATGGTGGAGGGGAGCCAAGAAGGGTGCGGCGGCAGATTGCGCGCTGCGAGTCCTTAAGGGAATGGCAGGCGAAGTGGGACGAGTCTGTTAAGGCTCGTTGGACCCACAGACTTATCCTTAATGTGGAAATATGGGCTACGAGGGAGCGTGGGGAAGTAAGCTACGACCTCACGCAGTTCCTGAGCGGACATGGGGGGTAAAGGAAATACCTCCACCGCTTCGGGCACGATGATTCACCGTTGTGTCCGGTATGCCCAGCGACGGAGGAAGACGCAGAACACGTCTTCTTTACCTGCTCGAGATTCGCCGAGGAAAGGGCGAAACTAGAAGAAAGGGTCGAGGAGCCACTAACGCCCGAAAACATCCTAGACCATATGATGAGGTCTGAGGAAATGTGGAGGGACGTGGAAGCAACCCTAAAGACCATTCACAGAAAGCTAAGGCAAGAAGAAGCCATAAGAAATAGAAAAAGGCACAGAAATGCCGCGAGCAGAAGCAGCTGAATGAAGGTGAATGACCCCCGCGATGTAATGCTTATTAGCCAGTCCCGCGGGGGGTGGATCACGTCGGAGGGGCTTTTTTAGTTCTCATGTTCATAGACCCATATATGCGTATGTGCACTTATGTTTCCATATGTGTGTATGTGTGGATTTACGTGAAACATAACCGTCATGCGGGATCGGCCAGTAAAGGGCACATGAGTCATGCCGGTAGCGAATGCTTTTTTACCACCAGTAAAATATATATATATATATATATATATATATATATATATATATATATATATATATATATATATATATAGGGTGTCCCACATAAACTTACAAAGCGGCCGGCTGTGGATAGGTCTTGGATAGACGAACAAAAAATCGTATGGGTGGGGGGGGGAAATCGTAACGGTTTAGCCGCTAGGGCGTTTTGAAGTTTTTTTGCTAGAGTTTTACATATCACCCTGTATTTTTGTAACCGTGTAACCCATTTTCATGATTATGGTACCGGTGTACGCAGAATTCCCCCACCTATCTACGACGGTAAAAATAATGGTCCTATCTTATAAACTTTTGGAGTTATGAGTCGCCAAAGTCAAAATTTTGTATTTTTTTCACTAAAATTTCAACTAAAACCACCTTTTTCTCCAAAAAATACGTGATAAACCTAAACTTTTTTTCCAAAATTAAAAAGTTTGGACAATTTCCTATAAATAATGTATTACAACTTTTACGCCACAGCCTCTATTTTTGAAGTTATAAGCATTTTTAATGTTGAAATTCGCTCTATTTCGTCCTTTTTTAGTACTTTTCCATCTGAGCTTTGTCGAAAAGTGGCCAAATAAGCATCGAAAAAGGCCAATATTAACTTTAAAATTGCTTATAACTTCTAAAGTAAAGGCCCTAGAATAAAACTTGTAATACATTATTTATAGGAAATTGTCCAAACTTTTTAATTTTGGAAAAAAAAGTTTAGGTTTATCACGTATTTTTTGGAGAAAAAGGTGGTTTTAGTTGAAATTTTAGTGAAAAAAATACAAAATTTTGACTTTGGCGACTCATAACTCCAAAAGTTTATACGATAGGACCATTATTTTTACCGTCGTAGATAGGTGGGGGAATTCTGCGTACACCGGTACCATAATCATGAAAATGGGTTACACGGTTACAAAATACAGGGTGATATGTAAAACTCTAGCAAAAAAACTTCAAAACGCCCTAGCGGCTAAACCGTTACGATTTCCCCCCCCCACCCATACGATTTTTTGTTCGTCTATCCAAGACCTATCCACAGCCGGCCGCTTTGTAAGTTTATGTGGGATACCCTGTATATACATTTTTCTCTTTGACATTTGGAGAAAAAAAACTAAGTAACTCAACTATCTAAAATCCAACAAGTAAAACTAGTGAGTTTTTCAACATCCTCCCACCTTGAGGTAATGTGAACGGTAGTTATTACCTCAACATTAAATTAAGAACTTCCATGCTCACAACACTAATCTAGACGGAGGTTTAACTATTCTTCCCCTGCGAGTTCTTATAGGTTCTTCCACCCTCACCGTGTTCTTTTCAACCGGATAACGTAGTATATCTCGTGCTCTTGGATCTGCTGGTTGAGAACCATCTATCTCTAAAGGAAATATTCTTTGTATAGGTCTGAACAAAGAACCCGTTGAAGTCTTCAATTTTACTAGTCTGGTAACACCCTCACGTCCAGGAATTATCTCTTCCACTCGGGCTAACGGCCACTCTATACGCTTTAATGTTTCATTTTCTATAAGAACTAAATCGCCCACACGTATATTCTTTGTGGAATTTTTCTTCGCATATAGCCTCAAACATCCTAAATATTCATCTTGAAATCTTTTCTTCAATATCCTATTCAACTCTTGTCTATACCTAGCCCGCCTATTTAAATCCGTTGTTTTTTCGATAGCATCTAAATCAGTTACGTCAATGTCCGTGATTTCCTTCAAAAACAATTCTGGGGTCAAAGGTGTCAAATCAGCTGGATCTTCAGAAAGATATGTCAGCGGTCTTGAGTTAATTACTGCTTCACATTCATATAATGCTGCTTGCATTTTATCGAAATCGAGGGATGTTCTACCGAGAATTCTCCGCAACAATTGTTTCAACAACCCAATATACATTTATCTATTTAAATCCGTTGTTTTTTCGATAGCATCTAAATCAGTTACGTCAATGTCCGTGATTTCCTTCAAAAACAATTCTGGGGTCAAAGGTGTCAAATCAGCTGGATCTAATCATGAAAATGGGTTACACGGTTACAAAAATACAGGGTGATATGTAAAACTCTAGCAAAAAAACTTCAAAACGCCCTAGCGGCTAAACCGTTACGATTTCCCCCCCCCACCCATACGATTTTTTGTTCGTCTATCCAAGACCTATCCACAGCCGCCGCTTTGTAAGTTTATGTGGGATACCCTGTATATACAGGGTGTTCCAAACCACCCGTACCACCCAAATATCTCTGAAATTTGGGATTGAAATAGAAAAACAAAAAACACGTGTTCAATATTTTTTGAAACTCTATCCGACCATACAAAAATGGACCCCCCAAACAACCCCCTCTTTGGGGGGTGGGGGGCAACTTTGGAAATTTAAATGGGACCCCCCATTTTTTTTGCCAGATTCGGAATCTTCATAAAAAAATATGAAGATTTTGTCCCAAGCATTTTTTACGATTCGCCATAGATGGCGCTGTAATCAGAGGAAAACGTTTTTTATAACTTATTTATTTCCGCCGATTACAGCGCCATCTAAGGCGAATCACAAAAAATGATAAGAATAAAATCTTCATATTTTTTCATGAAGAATCTAAATCTGCAATAAAAATTAGGGGTTTTCAAGTTAATAATCAAAATGGCTCTCTACCCCCAATTTTTTGGAGGGGAAGGGATGCAGAATTGAAAACAAAATAAAAACCCCTATTTTTTATTACAGATTTAGATTCTTCATGAAAAAATATGAAGATTTTATTCTTATCATTTTTTGTGATTTGCCTTAGATGGCGCTGTAATCGGCGGAAATAAATAAGTCATAAAAAACGTTTTCCTCCGATTACAGCGCCATCTATGGCGAATCGTAAAAAATGCTTGGGACAAAATCTTCATATTTTTTTATGAAGAATCTGGCAAAAAAAATGGGGGGTCCCATTTAAATTTCCAAAGTTGCCCCCCACCCCCCAAAGAGGGGGTTGTTTGGGGGGTCCATTTTTGTATGGTCGGATAGAGTTTCAAAAAATATTGAACACGTGTTTTTTGTTTTTCTATTTCAATCCCAAATTTCAGATATATTTGGGTGGTACGGGTGGTTTGGAACACCCTGTATATATATATATATATATATATATATATGTATATATATATATATATATATATATATATATATATATATATATATATATATATATATATATATGTTGAAAAACTCACTAGTTTTACTTGTTGGATTTTAGATAGTTGAGTTACTTAGTTTTTTTTCTCCAAATTTCAAAGAGAAAAATATTTTTATTATTGTTTTTTGGATTGTTGCCCGTAAAAGTAAGGAAGAGCATTTTGGAGATCTCTGAAGAAAATTTATGAAGATTCGAAGGAATTTAGGGAAGACAAGGAAGACAGCTAGTAAGAGCAGGGAATACTACTAGCATATACCCCATGTTACCCCATGTTATTTCGGTGACTTTTTGGACCGAGACCAACACCACGAAAAATTCTCCTTCATGGCCTGTAGTTGAGAGGATCTTGACCAATGTGTACCTAACATCATCAACAATGAGACAATGCATAATGCCAAAGCAATACTCGCGACCTCACGGAATATTCCGTGCATTTGCATGCCACGCAAATGTCGAGCTACTTTCAACTTTTTCTGCATTGCCGCATTCGAGATGGCACACACAACCATAGACAGCAAATACATGTGCTCGTCACTTAGATTTTTGCGTAATTAGTACAATCAGCCTACACAAATCCATCTGATAACTGCCAACAGGAAACAAAAAATATGGAAATATGGTCATATAGGAAAAAAAATTCTAAAAAAGATAGCGTTTTTGTTTTTGGAATTTGGAATGTCGAGCTCTACCTAAAAAATTCCGGAAACAATTTTTGTTAATTTTATCAGCCAGCTCCCGTGGGATGACCCAGTTGCTCTTCCGCCTTATGACAACAGACTTAAATTAGCGCCGTGAGGTCGTTGGTGTTATATTCGTTCATCGACTGATGAATGACAAGGTGGACTCTGGTTTCTTAAGAAGCCGCGCGTCACTTAGAGTGAATAACTACAACCTGAGAGGTGAACCTCTCTTGCACATTAATTCCTCTAACACGAATGTTTGAGCCCGTTATCGCATTCTTATAAATACTAACAACAATAGGAGTGTGTTTAGCTGCTAACTAGTGAAGTTGTCCTTAAAAGGACCCTTCTCAACGTGGCGTGACTCTCTGCTTGCCCCACTCCCTTTTTAGTTTTGCACGCTTCTCTGTTTGATGTTTTTGATCTTTTATGTGTTTTAATAATTTATGTTTGCCCTGATGTCCCTCAGCCCTGCTGAGAAGTGCACCTTCTGAGCTAGAAGGTTAACTCGTATATATATCGTCGCTTATCCAGAATAGTGTCGCAACTCAAAAACAATGAATTTTACAGGGGAGCCATTTGAAAGTTTTTAGTTTCATACAAGCCCATGTTATGATCATGGATTCCAGCGGGTTTCCAGCGGTCATTTTTAGAAGTATTAATATGTATTTTTGCTACATAAAAATATGCATATTTAGCTATACATTCTTAAAATAAACTCGAAATTGGAAATTTTTGAGTTGTACCACTATTCTGGATAAGCGACGATATATATATTGTGAAATTTTCACTAAAAGGCCGCAGGTAAAATGTCCTCAATAATTTATTGGCAACTACAATAGAATAATTAATTTACATTGATTATATAAAAGGTAACCTAGGCTGAGCTGCCAATTAATCTTCCGTATATGCTAGTAGTATTCCCTGCTCTTACTAGCTGTCTTCCTTGTCTTCCCTAAATTCCTTCGAATCTTCATAAATTTTCTTCAGAGATCTCCAAAATGCTCTTCCTTACTTTTACGGGCAACAATCCAAAAAACAATAAAAAAAAAATATTTTTCTCTTTGACATTTGGAGAAAAAAAACTAAGTAACTCAACTATCTAAAATCCAACAAGTAAAACTAGTGAGTTTTTCAACATCCTCCCACCTTGAGGTAATGTGAACGGTAGTTATTACCTCAACATTAAATTAAGAACTTCCATGCTCACAACACTAATCTAGACGGAGGTTTAACTATTCTTCCCCTGCGAGTTCTTATAGGTTCTTCCACCCTCACCGTGTTCTTTTCAACCGGATAACGTAGTATATCTCGTGCTCTTGGATCTGCTGGTTGAGAACCATCTATCTCTAAAGGAAATATTCTTTGTATAGGTCTGAACAAAGAACCCGTTGAAGTCTTCAATTTTACTAGTCTGGTAACACCCTCACGTCCAGGAATTATCTCTTCCACTCGGGCTAACGGCCACTCTATACGCTTTAATGTTTCATTTTCTATAAGAACTAAATCGCCCACACGTATATTCTTTGTGGAATTTTTCTTCGCATATAGCCTCAAACATCCTAAATATTCATCTTGAAATCTTTTCTTCAATATCCTATTCAACTCTTGTCTATACCTAGCCCGCCTATTTAAATCCGTTGTTTTTTCGATAGCATCTAAATCAGTTACGTCAATGTCCGTGATTTCCTTCAAAAACAATTCTGGGGTCAAAGGTGTCAAATCAGCTGGATCTTCAGAAAGATATGTCAGCGGTCTTGAGTTAATTACTGCTTCACATTCATATAATGCTGCTTGCATTTTATCGAAATCGAGGGATGTTCTACCGAGAATTCTCCGCAACAATTGTTTCAACAACCCAATTAGACGCTCCCACCATCCTCCCCACCATGCGGCAGTCGGTGGGTTAAACTTCCATCTAATCCTCTTCATGGAACTATAAACTTTTATTTCATCCCAATTCAGACCTGATAAAGCATTTTCCGTGCCCCCGAAATTGGTTCCGTTATCTGTATAAATAACACTTGGCCGACCCCTTCTGCTGATGAATTTTCTTAAACAGGTGATAAAGCGTTCAGTCGACAAGGATGATATCAATTCCAAGTGGACCGCTCTATAAACTGCACAAGTGTACAAGCAAATCCATACTTTCTTATATTCGCTCTTTTCCTTCGTTTTGATATATAATGGCCCTGCCAAATCTATCCCAACTATTTCAAATATCTTCGCGTCACGCACTCGATCTATTGGTAATGGCGGAGCTTGCACCTGTATTCGCTTGGCGGAATGCCTCTTACATACAAGACATCTATTTAAAACTGAACGGACAGCTCGTCTCCCTCCTAATATCCAAAATCTCTTTCTTAAACGAGTCGTTAACAATTGGCTCCCAGCATGATTAGAGTCAATATGATGCTCCCGTATTAATCTTTCTACTATAGGATGATGATGATCCGGTAGAACAATCGGAAAACAAAAGTCTTCGTCAAAATCCCCATAGGATATCTTTGTTTTCAGTCGTATAAGCCCATCAGTTCCTATAGATGGTTGTAAATTAGCTAACTTTGGATCACTGATACCCTTGAAGGAATTTTTCTGAACCAAACGGAATAACCTTAATTCAGCTTCTATGAATTCTTCCGCTAATAGTTCACCCTGTTGCCGTCTGTCTCTCTTTTTACAACAATTTGCTTTAAATCTCATTAGCCAGCCAATCATTCGTACTATTTGCTTGTATTTCGAAAAATATCGACAATACCATTCAATGGTTTCGTCTCTACATAGCAGCACTGTGGAGGATATTATTTTCTTCTTCTTCTCTTGATTGATTTCGTCCTCATTATAGGAAATCTCATGCATTGACCAACTACGATCCGATTGCCGCAACCAGCTTGGTCCATTCCACCACTGCGATTCTAAAAGCTTTCTTGCACTGCAGCCCCTTGAAGGCAAATCAGCTGGATTATATGAACCGGGAACATAATGCCATTGCTGCTTGGTACTAAGTTCTTTAATCTCTTTTACTCTATTTCTAACAAACACATCCAACTCTTCTTCTCGTTCTATCCTGGCACGGACAGTGGTTGAGTCAATCCAAAAAAAAGTTTTTGCTACAGCCATATCTAGATCTTTAACTACTGTTTGGTATAAACGCGTGCCCATATTTGCAGCTAGCAGCTCTAATCTAGGGATAGTTATTCGCTTGTTAGATTTATTATTAGGAGAAATCCTCGACTTGGCTTGTATTAATTGTACTTTTGTTTCGACGTCCGTTTGAACTCTTAAGAATATTGCCGTAGCATAGGCATATTGACTGGCATCATTAAACACATGAATAGTACATTCCATAGAATCCTTTACACCCTTCAACCATCTCGGAATGTTAACTTGTCTTAAATAGATTAGTTCCTGTTGCCATTTTATGAACTGCTTGGCATCATTTTCAGCGATTGGTTGATCCCAACTTAATTTTTGTAACCAGACCTTTTGCAATAATAGTTTAGGTAATAATAATACTGGACAGGTAACCCCAATTGGATCAAAAATTTTATGCGCTGCTGATAACATAGTCCTTTTCGTAATCTCTGCCAAAGAAAACTTACAACTATCTAAATTTACACTTAAGGTATCCGCTTCTCGATTCCATGACATACCCAAAACATTCGACGGCGGGCATGTGTCCTCTTCCGTCTTAGCCTCCAGAACCGTATACCCACCCCCGTAAGTCAAAGCACGCTTCCTTCATTATTGCAGATGCTTCAGCCACAAAAGTTTTTAATTCTTCTTCCTTGTCCAGGCAGGCTACACAGTTGTCTACATAAAAACTGCTAAGCATTTTCTTCAACACCTCAAGGGAGAATTCCTTTTCCCCGTCTTCACATTTTCTCGTCATGCCTTTTAAATGATATTGAATAACTGCTCCCAACAGGAAAGGACTGCAGGTTACTCCAAATGCCACTCTCTTATGTCTATATACCTTTAAATTATTCACGGTCGCCACAATGTGAAATTTTCACTAAAAGGCCGCAGGTAAAATGTCCTCAATAATTTATTGGCAACTACAATAGAATAATTAATTTACATTGATTATATAAAAGGTAACCTAGGCTGAGCTGCCAATTAATCTTCCGTATATGCTAGTAGTATTCCCTGCTCTTACTAGCTGTCTTCCTTGTCTTCCCTAAATTCCTTCGAATCTTCATAAATTTTCTTCAGAGATCTCTGTAACGGTCAGTTTTGCCTAAATATCTACTTGACTAAAAATTACTGTGGGGAAGAAAATCGAGTAGTTGGTTGGGAACAAAAAGGTAGGCGGGGAGAAAGGAAAAAGAAGAAAATGGGGATTCGAATTTTTTGACGTAGGGATTTTTGGTCCGGAAAAAGTTTTTCGGAAAAATTGAAATTTAGCTGGGAGAAAAAAAATGAAATTCAAAAAAAGAAATTTTTTTTTACATTCAAGGAAATAAAAAACTTGGAATTTTGAATTGTTTATACTGGATACCCATGAAGCAAAGTCGCGTACTAAAAATAATGAGGATTTAGCACGGGAATCTTAAAGAAGAAGAGGGCCATACGTGGTGATAAGGATACTGCGGAGAAAATTTTAAGGAATCGAATTTGTACAGAACAATTTATGTGTATACTAGTGTTCGTCAGATGATGCGTCGCATCAACCTTGCACAGAAGCAATATAAGGACGACTTGTCAAACTTCTGTTAATTGAGGATGCTGTAGAAGTGTATAGTGAGCAAGATTTAGTGTTAGCAAGCTTTTGCCAATCAAATAAGAAGTTACGTCTTCAGTATCTGCAAGGGCAGAAAATTTGTCTAGTGAAACCCTCAGCGAGGAAGGTTCATCAATGATTTTGGACCTGGCAACCTATTCGAAGTATATTTAAAACCATATATATTGGAAGCGTACAGACCTGGGCGATAGTTTCATCGTTCGTGGAGCGGTGTGTGTCACCGAATTTACAGTTGTGGTTACTGATCCTGAACCTTATTGCCTCATATCTCCAGATATAGTTAATTTATGTGATGGTGATACAATTAAACGAAGAAGAGGAATCGCTAAATGTGTTGGGGTATTTCTTTTCGTATATATTTGAATGTCTAAATTCTTTTCTACACATATACACTTGCATGTTGCGTTTACAGACATTAGATATTGACTTCATTTTATCACCACTAAAAATAATTTTTTTTGATTATCACATATTTAAATAACACTCTCAATAACAAGAAAGTAACTAATAGAAGTACAAATAATCTTTACAAAGGAAGACAAAATAATTTAATTTTTTTTACTTAAAAGTTGTGAATTTATCATACATTTTGTTTAATGGTAGTAGTAGTAACGTTATAATCTTATTTATAATTATTTGTGAATTTGTTTTGCTCCTTGTCGGAACTAGTTTATTCTTTGTTGTTTTCTGTTCTCCATGTAAGAGAACCTGTTGTTTGTGATAACGGTTGTAAAAAAACGACGAGTACTGGCGCCAATACCACGCGTTTTTCTTTTTCTTCAGTTCTTCTTACAGATATACCCATGATAATTTAATTGTATATTAATTTTTTTTAATTTGAGCGTTGGAATTCGAGATCTGACAAGGATCCGCGATTGTTGTCTTGAAATAGTGACGTGTCAGTTATCCATTGTATTGTTTGGTTGTGTTAACTGTTTTCCTGCAATAAACAGGCATATTAAATGATTGTAACGAAAATGTCTGTGTATTAGATTTTTTTCTCTGTGGAATGGTTGGGGCGGCTTGCTTTTCTTTTTCAGGGTTCTTAAATAGTGCATTCTCCTGAAGCTGATAGTATTCTATCCTAATAGCTGTCAGGGGAACGAACTGCCATGACGAGGCACAGGCGATGACCGGAGAATGATGGAGGCGGGATTCAAAGTTGCCTAGGCACAGGTAAGTGGTGAACCAACCGCGGTAAGCCCCGGCCACACACCCCACGACCCCTCCGGCGAGCTAGACAACTCCGTGTGGCCGGCGTAGGAGTTCCGGATTTTCTTTTTATTTCTTATGTATGGTGTTGGCTCCTTGGCCATGCTCTTCCGGGCTTGTGGCTAAGGGGGTAACACCTCGCATAAGTGGCGCCCACTATTTAGATCGCGCCATTATGCTGGTACATAAATGGCGCCCAACGTAGCTTTTAAAGCCCGTTGACTGTCCTATACGGACCTTGAAGTTTAAATTTTTTTGGTTTAGTACCACTTGTGCCTTCACGGACAACGTTTGATTTTTTTTTGTTTATGGTTCACCACTTTTACCAAGCGCTCGCTGTGGGCTAAGGTAGTACCGCGAGGCCTTAGCCTTTGTCTGTTTTGCCGAATTTTTTTTTCAGCGCTTGTCCAAATTCTATGTGAATTTTTATTTGTCTTCGCTTTTAGGCCTACCCGTTCTTTTCTGCGGTAACTTCTTCTTTTTGGAGTAGCTTCGAGCCATGCTGACCTGCACGGCTTGCTAACAAGCGAGTGGTCGCTTGGCTATGCGTGCAGGTGTAGTAGTGGTTCATCCCTGTCCTGCTTCTAGGGTCGGCGACTCTGGTATCAGGCGTGATACCGCCTGCCACTGCGTCGGTCTTTGAACAGGATCTTCTTTTAATTTTCCTGGTGGAAGGTGAAGTTGGTACAAGGGCTTAACCGTCTCTGGTAACAGGCGTGTTACCGCCTGCCACTGCGCCCCTTGCCCTCCTGATGGTCCATCCAGCTTTTTAAATTCTACTTTTTTGTTTATGTCCTGCGTCCATTTTTCTCTGTCTGTTCTTCCCTCCTGATTGATTTTCCGAGAGGTAGCTCAGGTGTGGTTGAACAGCGGATTCCCCAAATTTTTTTATTTTTGAAGAAGTTTCCCTTTCGGGCGATGCGATTTTGGATTTTTGTTTCTGTCCTTCTTTTGGGTGCGGACCTGAAGCTGTGTCGGCGATGTGGATGACACTTGGTGGTGACTGTGAGTCATAGTCCTCGCCAACTGACATCGACATGCGGGAGCCCGGTTAGGGAATGTAGTCCCGAGCTCAGCCATTCCGAAATTATTGTTGAATTGAAGCACACACTCACTAATACACTTTTATTGTTTTATAGCTACACACTACTTGCTTTTATAAGACGCTTACACGCGCGATCATTTTTTTAATACGTTAATTTAGAGAAAAATTAAATATAACAGATCTACACATATATGTGTTTTTAAGACGGTTATTTGGTAAAGTTTAATAAGGAAATATAATTTTACAAATTAAAATGCAACGAATTTGTAGTATTAACGATTTTATCATCAGGATTGTAGTGGTCTAAACATAACCAAATTCTTTTACAATATTTATCAGTCAAAATCAGTTGTGCGGAACTCTGCTTAAATTGTCAGTGGTCGTCGAGAAAATTTTTTTTATTGGTTTGTAAGGTTATTTTTAAAGCGGAAAATTTATTTCCATCTCAACTCGGAACTTGCGAAGCAAAAATTGGACACAAATAAAGTGGACAGTATCCAGATATGGATGACGTATTTAACACTAAGCCCACTAGAGTTTGCGCAGCAGCCGCCAACTTTTCTTCATCTTGATGTCAGTTTCCTCTGGATTCCTGATTTTCTCGTATTTCCCGCAATTTAAATATATTTAACGGATCCGTAATACGAAATTATTGAAAGTGTTTGCGTGACTGATATTCGGTAATGGGGCTCATACTGTTCTTGGTAGCTCTGGCTCATCTATTCTATGCACCCTTCCCAAATGTGGAGGAGAGCTTTAATATACAAGCCATGCATGATGTACTCTATCTACGGCACAATTTCACTCAGTATGATCATCATGAATTTCCTGGTGTAGTGCCACGAACTTTTATTGGACCTTTTATTTGTATCAATATTATCGTCACCCGCTGTTATCTTCTTCCAGAATTTGGGAATTCAAAATTTTGTAGTCAATAGGTAGTTAGACTAGTGCTAGCCGGAATTGTAGCCGCAGCATGGAAAATTTAAGAAAAGTCGAATTCAATGCCACAAAAACGAAGCACTGTCTGATCTCCAACAAAAATTGTACCGACCTTCCTCCTGTCTCGGTGGATGGAGAGAATCTAACGGCTGACTCAACTCTCAACATCCTAGGGGTAACTTTAACGGAGCATCTGCGATGGAACGATCACATATTCCAAATCGCCAAACAAGCCTCCCAATGCCTTGGATTTCTCAAGAGATGCAAGTTCCTCCTCCAGCCAGCCGCATTGGCTACAATATACAAATCCTACATTCGGCCGCGCCTCGAATACAACTCACATATCTGGGCAGGCGCCCCAAAAACCACCTTGGCTTGTCTCGACAAGGTGCAAAATCGTGCCCTCAAACTCATTGGTTATGGCCCCTTTCGCGCCTCCATAGACACCTTGAGCCACCGTAGGAATGTAGCAGCCCTCTCCATACTTTATCGCTATTACCATGGCGACTGTTCCACCGAAATTCAGGACCTCCTGCCTGCACGGCAATACTTTTCCCGCAACACAAGACTAGCCCGCTCGGCTCACCCCCATACCCTACAGCCCCCTCGTTCACGCACAATACGGTTCAGAAGTTCGTTTATGAATAGAACAACTCGATTGTGGAATGATCTCCCGCAGTCGGTATTTCCGAACTCGTACAACATCTTAGAGTTCAAACGTGAGGTTCATCGTCATTTTCTTCTACACCCTCCAGACCCCTTCAAACGTGAGGTTCATCGTCATTTTCTTCTACACCCTCCAGACCCCCTCTAACCTTTCCTATTCTCCTCTATTCTTCAAACCAAGCTACTACTAGACATTGCACCATGAACTGAACGACATGACGGACTGGTAGTACAAAGGGTTACACCTAAGCTTGGTTTTTTCATATAAAAAAAAAAAAAAAAAAAAAAAAAAAGTAATAGAAAAATTCGGCCTTACTATATCGATATGGTATGTTAGTAACGATATCACAATTCCACTTTATGTTCTACATGAGTCGTCCTTTATCAAATGTCATGGCGCTTCCAGTCGTACTTGATGCAGTTAGTTTTTGGCTACAAGAGAAGCATAATCTCTTTGTATAGTTTTCTGGAACTGCAATAATAATATTCAGATCGGAATTAGTGATTCTTCTAGGAATATTGGTACTTAACGATCTTTATACCAGAAAAATCTCAGTGGATAATGTATTAAAGGTAGGAGTACCAGCAGGTATCACAATTTTAACAACTACGGTAATTGTTGATACAATTTTTTTGGGGAAGACCATTATGGCCTGAATGACAAGTTTTATGGTATAATAAGATTTTGAATAAGAACTCAAAATGGGGTGTTTCACCGTTACTATGGTATTTCTACTCCGCAATCCCACGAGCAATGGGGGCATCAAAATTTTTTATCCCTCTAGGTCTTGTTTTGGAACCAAGATGCCGACCAATTGGAGTAGCTGCAATCACTTCGTATTCCTATACTCATTTTTACCGCATAAAGAGCTACGTTGTATCATCTCCCCCGTACTGAACTTGCCAGTTGCATGTGCTTGTCATAGAATATGGATAAACCGAACTAAATCGTGATGGCAAGGTTGCATGTTACTTGTAGCCGGAGGTCACCTCATGTTTAACGTATTTTTTACCATACTCCTGTTGTCAGTATCAAGCGCTAACTATTCTGGAGGTGTGGCATTATCTAAACTGCACCGCTTAGCAGCTTTGGCATCTATTCAAATAGTTAACAATAGTTAACACTAAACGCGATATCTGGTCTTGTGCCAGTACTTAGGTATAAAATTTCTCCAATTAAATTTCTGTACTTAATTCTTCCGTCAATTTCAGATGCTGGATATAATTTTAAATTTGTTTCCATAGGAGTATCATATAATTTACACCTTTCTAAGTTATATTTACTCCCAAGAGATTCTATGTACTTTTCCTGACTTAACGTTAATTTATTTTCCTTTTTATTATGGTTTATGTCTATACCTAAGTAAGTGTTAACTTTTCCCATATCCTTCATATTGAATTGATTTGACAGTTTTGGCTTTACAACTCTTATTTCCTGTTGGCTCTTACTGCAGGTTAACAAATCATCACGAAAATACGGTTGTGACCGTACGTCCAACTTATCCTTTTTCACTCCGTATGGAGACGACTCTGGTGAGAACCTGAACAGCCCGGCATCTCAGTCTGGAGAGCATGAGCCTCTTAATCTCAGGGGATGAGTCGAGACCCACGTTGATCTTACCCGAAGCTCACTACAGAGAAAAAACTGTCCGTTTTTTTCGGCTCCTCACTGCCTCGCGAGTCGGCCTCGTGGACCCGAGGGTATGTAACGGTCAGTTTTGCCTAAATATCTACTTGACTAAAAATTACTGTGGGGAAGAAAATCGAGTAGTTGGTTGGGAACAAAAAGGTAGGCGGGGAGAAAGGAAAAAGAAGAAAATGGGGATTCGAATTTTTTGACGTAGGGATTTTTGGTCCGGAAAAAGTTTTTCGGAAAAATTGAAATTTAGCTGGGAGAAAAAAAATGAAATTCAAAAAAAGAAATTTTTTTTTACATTCAAGGAAATAAAAAACTTGGAATTTTGAATTGTTTATACTGGATACCCATGAAGCAAAGTCGCGTACTAAAAATAATGAGGATTTAGCACGGGAATCTTAAAGAAGAAGAGGGCCATACGTGGTGATAAGGATACTGCGGAGAAAATTTTAAGGAATCGAATTTGTACAGAACAATTTATGTGTATACTAGTGTTCGTCAGATGATGCGTCGCATCAACCTTGCACAGAAGCAATATAAGGACGACTTGTCAAACTTCTATTAATTGAGGATGCTGTAGAAGTGTATAGTGAGCAAGATTTAGTGTTAGCAAGCTTTTGCCAATCAAATAAGAAGTTACGTCTTCAGTATCTGCAAGGGCAGAAAATTTGTCTAGTGAAACCCTCAGCGAGGAAGGTTCATCAATGATTTTGGACCTGGCAACCTATTCGAAGTATATTTAAAACCATATATATTGGAAGCGTACAGACCTGGGCGATAGTTTCATCGTTCGTGGAGCGGTGTGTGTCACCGAATTTACAGTTGTGGTTACTGATCCTGAACCTTATTGCCTCATATCTCCAGATATAGTTAATTTATGTGATGGTGATACAATTAAACGAAGAAGAGGAATCGCTAAATGTGTTGGGGTATTTCTTTTCGTATATATTTGAATGTCTAAATTCTTTTCTACACATATACACTTGCATGTTGCGTTTACAGACATTAGATATTGACTTCATTTTATCACCACTAAAAATAATTTTTTTTGATTATCACATATTTAAATAACACTCTCAATAACAAGAAAGTAACTAATAGAAGTACAAATAATCTTTACAAAGGAAGACAAAATAATTTAATTTTTTTTACTTAAAAGTTGTGAATTTATCATACATTTTGTTTAATGGTAGTAGTAGTAACGTTATAATCTTATTTATAATTATTTGTGAATTTGTTTTGCTCCTTGTCGGAACTAGTTTATTCTTTGTTGTTTTCTGTTCTCCATGTAAGAGAACCTGTTGTTTGTGATAACGGTTGTAAAAAAACGACGAGTACTGGCGCCAATACCACGCGTTTTTCTTTTTCTTCAGTTCTTCTTACAGATATACCCATGATAATTTAATTGTATATTAATTTTTTTTAATTTGAGCGTTGGAATTCGAGATCTGACAAGGATCCGCGATTGTTGTCTTGAAATAGTGACGTGTCAGTTATCCATTGTATTGTTTGGTTGTGTTAACTGTTTTCCTGCAATAAACAGGCATATTAAATGATTGTAACGAAAATGTCTGTGTATTAGATTTTTTTCTCTGTGGAATGGTTGGGGCGGCTTGCTTTTCTTTTTCAGGGTTCTTAAATAGTGCATTCTCCTGAAGCTGATAGTATTCTATCCTAATAGCTGTCAGGGGAACGAACTGCCATGACGAGGCACAGGCGATGACCGGAGAATGATGGAGGCGGGATTCAAAGTTGCCTAGGCACAGGTAAGTGGTGAACCAACCGCGGTAAGCCCCGGCCACACACCCCACGACCCCTCCGGCGAGCTAGACAACTCCGTGTGGCCGGCGTAGGAGTTCCGGATTTTCTTTTTATTTCTTATGTATGGTGTTGGCTCCTTGGCCATGCTCTTCCGGGCTTGTGGCTAAGGGGGTAACACCTCGCATAAGTGGCGCCCACTATTTAGATCGCGCCATTATGCTGGTACATCTCCAAAATGCTCTTCCTTACTTTTACGGGCAACAATCCAAAAAACAATAATAAAAATATTTTTCTCTTTGAAATTTGGAGAAAAAAAACTAAGTAACTCAACTATCTAAAATCCAACAAGTAAAACTAGTGAGTTTTTCAACATATATATATATATATATATATATATATACCTATATATATATATATATATATATATATATATATATATATATATATATATATATATATATATATATATATATATATGTATATATATATATATGGGGTGAGCGACGGCGACCTCCTAGTATGCGTGACCTGTCCATCACGCTGGTTCACCCCGGGCAATGCGTTTCAAAACACGTAGCAGACAGTCGTCTTCCTTTCCAAACCCTGTTCCCTTCCCAAAATATAGTCCTTACTTCCCTTCCTCATTCCTTCCTAGTCAGTCTTTCTTCGGGTGGGTAGACTTCAAAGAACACCCGAAAAAACCTAAATGATGAGTACGAATAAAGAAAAAAAAGTCGGGGTAGGGATATATGCCCCAACGTCGGAGGAGGCCGCGGTCTCCGGCGTACGGCTGGAAACTGGCAACAGCAAGTGCCAGGGGTCAGTCGCCAGTGGCAAACTCATCGCGCCTAAGGAGCAGGATAGAATAGCGACATTTGGAAGATCCGCGAAGGTGGTGAGGTCACCGCCCACAAGACCCGCGGAGGACCGTGCCAAGGAAAAGGTGCGGTCAAACAGCACCAGCTCGATTGGTAAACCGAGTGGGGTTTTGAGGGTAAGTCTGGTAAGTACCGAAGAGGAAAATAAGAGGGAAAATAGCGGCCACGCTACTACTAGCGCAGTCGCTAACGAAAAAGAGGAGTCCTTGCCAAGGTGCCTAGCAAAGCTGGGTGCAACGATCAAGACCCTGTCGGACTTCATTGTTTCTAGAAGCAATGTATCAAATGTGATCCACGGACACATTAAGGACCTCAGGGCTGATTATTTAGAGGCAAAGGAGGAGGCCATAAAGATGGTTAAGGAGCAGATGGAGATGGCGACACAAACAACTCCAGAAGCCCCTAAAGTAAGAACCGTCGTAAAAAGGAAGGTTGGGGAAGCTAAAGACCCACACACTGCCGAGAAAATTGGGGAATCTCGTAAACGCCAACGGGATAGCAACGAGGAAGTGCAAACCTCACACAGCGCCCCAAAGAGAAACAGAGGGGGAAATAAAGAAAGGAAACCCCAAGAAGAGCGAGAGGTCGTTAAGACAACGGTGGGCACCCCCATGGAGGAGGAGTCCTCCGAAAAGAAAGCAAAGAAGAGCTCCGCTTGGACTAAAGTGGAGAACAAGAAAGCAAGAAAAAGAAAGAAAAAGAAAAAAGAGGACAGAAAGTCCCACAAAAAAGAAAGGCCTGACGCGCTGATTATAACAGCGACTAGTGGGACGTCGTATGCGGACATCCTACGAAAAGTCAGGACGGATGCTTCCCTTACGGAGTTGGGGAATAGGGTCATGCGCATTAGAAGAACTCAAAAGGGCGATCTTCTAATGGAGCTGGCAGCTGGCGAGGGAAAGACGGAAGATCTTAAGCAAAAGATCAAGACGTCAATCGGGGAGGCGGCTGAGGTTAGGGCAGGTACCAACCGCGTGTTAATCGAGTGCAGGGATCTGGACGAGATTACCACTAAGCTGGAGGTATGCGAAGCGCTGCGGGGGCAGCTGAAGCTGACGGAGGTGCAGGAGGAGGACGCTAGAGTAAGGAAGGCATATGGTGGTACGCAGACGGCCATAATAAGCCTTCCGGTCGCTAGCGCAAAAAGGCACTTGAGGTGGGAAAGGTTCGCATCGGCTGGGTTGTTTGCCGGATACGGGAGACAACAGCACCAATTAAGTGCTTCAAATGTTTTGGGATAGGTCATATCGCTAGGAAATGCACCAGCGCTCAGGACATGAAGGAGATATGCTGGAGATGCGGGGAGGGGGGACATATTGCTAAGGACTGCAATAAGAGCCCTAAATGCCTCCTATGTAAAGGAGATAAGGGGAAGGGCGAGCAAGACGCTCACGCTACGGGGAGTAACAGGTGCCCACTGTACAGGGCAGCAGTCCAAAGAAGTCGAAGTCGAAGATAAGGTTCATACAGATTAACTTGAACCACTGTCAAGCGGCACAAGATCTGCTGGCACAGACAGTTTTCGAGGAAAAAATCGACGTCGCAATCGTCTGCGAGCAGTATAGAAATCTGCACAGTGGCGTCTGGATAAATGATAGCAGCGGCACGTCAGCGATATGGACGTGTGGGAGCCGAGCCATGGAAGATACCATGAGAAGCCCAGAGAATGGCTTCACGCGGGCAAAAGTAGGCGGAATACACGTCTACAGCTGCTATGCGGCGCCAAGCCTGACACTAGACGATTATGAGTCGATGTTGGAAAGGTTAGCCGCCGACGCGAGCCGCCATCATCCGGTAATACTAGCGGGTGATTTCAATGCTTGGGCTGTCGAATGGGGCAGTCGACAAACGAATGCAAGAGGGCGCATACTTCTAGAAGTATTCTCGCGACTTAACGTAGTGTTAGTCAACTCTGGAGGCGAAAACACCTTCCAAAGGGGTGGGAGAACATCGGTAATCGACATCACTTATGTCAGCGATTCAGTGGTCAAAGACCTACAGTGGCGGGTGAGCGATCTGTACACGCACAGTGACCACCAAGCCATCATCTTCGAGGTTGGTCAGCGTATAGAAAAGAGGAATCCTAGGTACGGAACGGCTAGAGGATGGGCCGTTAAGAAACTCGACGCAGAGGTGTTCGAGGAAGTATTCCTGCATGATGCGAGGTCGGCAGGAGGTGCCAGGGAAGGGGCAGAGGAAATAGAAGAAGCAGTGAAATGGGCATGTGACGCATCCATGCCACGGCGCGCCGGCAATCGTAGACTCTCACCAAACTTCTGGTGGAACGCAGAGATCGATGAATGCCGAAAGGCCTGCCTGAAAGCGAGAAGGAGAACTCAGAGAAGCCGGAACCGTCCAGATTTCGATGAACTCCTTCAGAGGTATAAGGAAGCGAGAAAAATGCTGAACAAGGCCATCGCTAGAAGTAAATCCGAGCACTTCAAAAGGTTGTGCAGAGAAGCAGACTCGGACCCCTGGGGTGGAGCCTATAAAATGGTTATGTCAGCGGTCAAGGGCAAACGCTCTCCGCCGATCACCTGCCCCGCGCTGCTCCAGAGTATTGTGTATGTCCTGTTCCCACAGAACGTACGCACGGTCGATCTACCCACCCTCCAGGTGGACCCAGAAGAGATACCTGCGGTGACCGCAGATGAGATTCTGGAGGCTGCAAAAAAGGTAGCCATCAACAAGGCCCCTGGCATGGATGGCATACCAAATAAAGCGGCGAAGCTAGCAGCTTCAATAGCGCCAGACAGGTTCGCTGAAGTCTTCACAGCGTGCCTGAGAGAGGGGATCTTCCCGGAGCGATGGAAACAGCAGAAACTCGTGCTCCTACCGAAGCCGAACAAACCTCTAGGGGACCCATCGTCCTACAGACCGATATGCCTCCTTAGTTGTATAGGCAAACTTTTCGAGCGGGTGATCTGTAACAGGATTCTCCCTAGCGTCGAAACGGTAGGTGGCCTGTCGGACAAGCAATTCGGCTTTAGAAAGGCAAGGTCGACGACTGATGCAGTCAATATGGTGGTGGGCATAGCAAGAGCCGCCATAGAGAAAAATCACTGCTGCGCATTGATAACCCTCGACGTAAAAAATGCTTTCAACTCAGCGAGGTGGAGCAAAATAGTTGAGGCGTTGATCAAGCTAGGCACACCAAAGTACCTAGTGCGTGTAGTGGCCGACTACCTCCAGGGTAGGTCGCTTCATTGTGATTCGGATGATGGTCCTAAAGTGTTCGGGACAACATGCGGTGTCCCGCAAGGTTCCGTCCTGGGCCCTCTCCTATGGATCGCAATGTACAATGATGTGTTGGGGCTTCGTCTTCCAAAGGAAGCAGTGGCGATCGGGTTTGCAGATGATATCGGGGTAGTTGTCGAAGGAAAACACCCAGATGACATCGAATTGTACGCAAACGAAGCGATCTGGGAAATTAAAGCGTGGTTAGAACGCGCGGGGTTGAAGCTTGCTGAGCACAAAACGGAAGTAGTGCTGATCAGCAAGCGACGAAAGCCAGTATCCGTGAGGATCAAGGTAGGGGAACAGATCATCCACTCACAGCCCGCACTAAGGTACCTGGGAGTGATGATCGACCGGAGGCTAAACTTCAAAGCGCACTTGGAGGGCACGGCAGACAAAGCGTCTGCGATTTGTGCAGCACTCGCAAGAATGCTGCCCAATGTTGGGGGCCCTAGACCGAGTCGCCGCCTCCTTTTGGGGAGGGTGGTCAGCTCAGTCCTGTTATACGCAGCGCCAGTGTGGGCAGCAGCGTTAAACAGGACTGCAAATAGCAGAAAATGGAGGGGTGCTTATAGGCTAAGTGCACTACGCGCTTGCTGCGCGTACAGGACCACGTCCGACGATGCGGCGCACATACGTCAATATTCTACATTACGCGGCCAAAATTATTTGTTTACGTATATCACGTCTACATGATATTAAATATCTCATAAGACTATTTGTTTTTATTTAGTTAAATTATTTTGTAAATTAAGGTAAAAAATCATAAATTAAGGTAAAAAAAACATAAATTAAGGTAAAAAATGTATTCAATTAAAATAAATACACACAAAATAAAAAAAATGGTTATTTTTTCATATATAATCTTAATGGTATAAAAGGTCCCCCGTTTTGTCATCCGCACTCTTCCGCAACTGGTTTTTGTATTTTCTTTTAGTCAAAGGATTGTCTTTTCAAATAAAAAAAGAATGATGATCGTATCTCATCGAGAAATACAACAAATTGACCTTTGAAGTTCAAAATTACTTCAAAATTTGTCTTAAAACAACCCATGTGTTTGAAACCCCCAAATTATTCGAATTGAGCATTTTGGGTAAGTAAATAATAATAAAAATAAAGATCCATACCTGTGTTATTGGAATCCATCACTTTCACTTCAAAAACTGACACAGAAAAAAAAATATTAATGTTGTCACTTTTGTTGTGTTTGTAACTTTAAGCAGCAAAAACGAGCGCACGGGTTGACGGTCAAGTACCGACTTCCGGAATGCGGTCGGGGTGTATCGTAGGTAGGTGTTGGGGGTCAGTTAGGATTCTTGGAACTGTCTTCTAGCTCTGCATGTGCTATTTTATGTGTTTACCGTAAGTTTTTAAAATTCAATTTTGGCCGCGTAAATGTGGAATATTGACGTATGTGCGGCGTGCGTGATAGCTGGGATGATCCCCATAGATATTCTGGCGAGGGAGGGCATGCGTCTCTATGACCCAGAATATGGTGGAGGGGAGCCAAGAAGGGTGCGGCGGCAGATTGCGCGCTGCGAGTCTTTAAGGGAATGGCAGGCGAAGTGGGACGAGTCTGTTAAGGGTCGTTGGACCCACAGACTTATCCCTAATGTGGAAATATGGGCTACGAGGGAGCGTGGGGAAGTAAGTTACGACCTCACGCAGTTCCTGAGCGGACATGGGGGGTATAGGAAATACCTCCACCGCTTTGGGCACGATGATTCACCGTTGTGTCCGGTGTGCCCAGTGACGGAGGAAGACGCAGAACACGTCTTCTTTACCTGCTCGAGATTCGCCGAGGAAAGGGCGAAACTAGAAGAAAGGGTCGAGGAGCCACTAACGCCCGAAAACATCCTAGACCATATGATGAGGTCTGAGGAAATGTGGAGGGACGTGGAAGCAACCCTCAAGACCATTCACAGAAAGCTAAGGCAAGAAGAAGCCGTAAGAAATAGAGAAAGGCACAGAAATGCCGCGAGCAGAAGCAGCTGATTGAAGCTGAACGACCCCCGCGATGTAATGCTTATTAGCCAGTCCCGCGGGGGTGGATCACGTCGGAGGGGCTTTTTTAGTTCTCATGTTCATAGACCCATATATGCGTATGTGCACTTATGTGTCCATATGTGTGTATGTGTGGATTTACGTGAAACATAACCGTCATGCGGGATCGGCCAGTAAGGGGCACATGAGTCATGCCGGTAGCGAATGCTTTTTTACCCCCAGGAAAAAAAAAATATAAATATATATATATATATATATATATATATATATATATATATATATATATATATATATATATATATATATATATATATATATATATATATATATATATATATATATATATATACATATATATATATATATATATATATATATATTTTTTTTTTTTTTATACGGGGGATGGTGAGACTCTACATTGACACTTTCTGAGGTTCCCGCACTCAGACCGAGTTTCAGACTCCTACTGAATAAACTCACCACCCCTTTGTGTGACGCTTACCCCGCCCGGAACCGCAGCGAGGCATTACTTCGGGCGGGCGTCACCACCATGACCCTTTAGGTGTCCCTCTCGTCCTTACCCATGGGGGTTGCTACTGCTCTCGGCATTTCTTCGCCTTTCTCTGTTTCTTGTGGCTTCTTCTTGCCTTAACTTTCTGTGAATGGCCTTCAGGGTTTCTTCCACTTTCTTCCACATTTCCTCGGATCTCATCATATGCTCTACGATGTTTTCCGGCGTTAGTGGCGCCTGGGCCGTTTCTTCTAATTCCGCCCTTTCCTCGGCGTATCTCGAGCAGGCAAAGAAGACGTGCTCTGCGTCTTCTTCCGTCGCTGGGCATACCGGACACATCGGTGAATCGTCGTGCCCGAAGCGGTGGAGATATTTCCTATACCCCCCATGTCCGCTCAGGAACTGCGTGAGGTCGTAACTTACTTCCCCACGCTCCCTCGAAACCCATATTCCCACGTTAGGGATAAGTCTGTGGGTCCAACGACCCTTAACAGACTCGTCCCACGTCCCCTGCCATTCCCTTAAGGACTCACAGCGCGCAGTCTGCCGCCGTACCCTTCTTGGCTGTCCTCTACCGTATTCTGGGTCATAGAGACGCATGCCCTCCCTCGCCAGAATGTCTACGGGAATCATCCCCGCTATCACGCACGCCGCATCGTCGGACGTGGTCCTGTACGCGCAGCAAGCGCGAAGTGCACTTAGCCTATATGCACCCCTCCATTTTCTGCTATTAGCAGTCCTGTTTAACGCTGCTGCCCACACTGGCGCTGCGTATAACAGGACTGAGCTGACCACCCTCCCCAGGAGGAGGCGGCGACTCGGTCTAGGGCCCCCAACATTGGGCAGCATTCTTGCGAGTGCTGCACAAATCGCAGAAGCTTTGTCTGCCGTGCCCTCCAAGTGCGCTTTGAAATTTAGCCTCCGATCGATCATCACTCCCAGGTACCTTAGAGCGGGCTGTGAGTGGATGATCTGTTCCCCTACCTTGATCCTCACGGATACTGGCTTTCGCCGTTTGCTGATCAGCACTGCTTCAGTTTTGTGCTCAGCAAGCTTCAACCCAGCGCGTTCTAACCACGCCTTTATTTCCCAGATCGCTTCGTTCGCATACAGTTCGATGTCCTCTGGGTGTTTTCCTTCGACAACTACCCCGATATCATCTGCGAACCCGATCGCCACTGCTTCCTTTGGAAGACGAAGCCCCAATACATCATTGTACATTGCGATCCATAGGAGAGGGCCCAGGACGGAACCTTGCGGGACACCGCATGTTGTCCCGAACACTTTAGGACCATCATCCGAATCACAATGAAGCGACCTACCCTGCAGGTAGTCGGCCACTACACGCACTAGGTACTTTGGTGTGCCTAGCTTGATCAACGCCTCAACTATTTTGCTCCACCTCGCTGAGTTGAAAGCATTTTTTACGTCGAGGGTTATCAATGCGCAGCAGTGATTTTTCTCTATGGCGGCTCTTGCTATGCCCACCACCATATTGACTGCATCAGTTGTCGTCCTTGCCTTTCTGAAGCCGAATTGCTTGTCCGACAGGCCACCTGCCCTTTCGACGCTAGGGAGAATCCTGTTACAGATCACCCGCTCGAAAAGTTTGCCTACGCAACTAAGGAGGCATATCGGTGTGTAGGACGATGGGTCCCCTAAAGGCTTATTCGGCTTCGGTAGGAGCACGAGTTTCTGCTGTTTCCATCGCTCCGGGAAGATCCCCTCTCTCAGGCACGCTGTGAAGACTTCAGCGAACCTGCCTGGCGCTATTGAAGCTGCTAGCTTCGCCGCTTTATTTGGTATGCCATCCATGCCAGGGGCTTTGTTGATGGCTACCTTTTTTGCAGCCTCCAGAATCTCATCTGCGGTCACCGCAGGTGCCTCTTCTGGGTCCACCTGAAGGGTGGGTAGTTCGACGGTGCGTACGTTCTGCGGAAACAGGACGTACACAATGCTCTGGAGCAGCGCGGGGCAGGTGATCGGCGGAGAGCGTTTGCCCTTGACCGCTGACATAACCATTTTATAGGCTCCACCCCAGGGGTCCGAGTCTGCTTCTCTGCACAATCTTTTGAAGTGCTCGGATTTACTTCTAGCGATGGCCTTGTTCAGCCTTTTCCTCGCTTCCTTATATCTCTGAAGGAGTTCATCGAAATCAGGACGGTTCCGATTTCTTTGAGTTCTCCTTCTCGCTTTCAGGCAGGCCCTTCGGCATTCGTCGATCTCGGCGTTCCACCAGAAGTTTGGTGGGTGTTGCCGATTGCCGGCGCGCCGAGGCATGGATGCATCACATGCCCGTGTTAGTGAATCTACGATTCGCTCTGCCCCTTCCCTGGCACCTCCTGCCGACCTCGCATCATGCAGGAATACTTCCTCGAACACCTCTGTGTCGAGTTTATTTACGGCCCATCCTCTATTCGTTCCATTGATAGGATTCCTTTTTCCTATACCCTGGCCAATCTCGAAGATGATGGCTAGGTGGTCGCTGTGCGTGTACAAATCGCTCACCCGCCATTGTAGGTCCTTGGCCACTGAATCGCTCACGTAAGTGATGTCGATTACAGACGCTCTCCCACCCCTTTGGAAGGTGTTTTCGCCTCCGGTGTTGACCAACACCACATTTAGTCGCGAGAATACTTCTAGGAGTATGCGCCCTCTTGCATTCGTTTGTCGACTGCCCCATTCGACAGCCCAAGCATTGAAATCACCCGCTAATATTACCGGGTGATGGCGACTCGCGTCGGCGGCTAACCTTTCCAACATCGACTCGTACTCGTCTAGTGTCAGGCTTGGCGCCGCATAGCAGCTGTAGACGTGTATTCCGCCTATTTTTGCCCGTGTGAAGCCATTCTCTGGGCTTCTCATGGTATCTTCCATGGCTCGGCTCCCGCACGTCCATATCGCTGACGTGCCGCTGCTATCATTTATCCAGACGCCGCTGTGCAGGTTTCTATACTGCTCGCAGACGATTGCGACGTCGATTTTCTCCTCATAGACTGTCTGTGCCAGCAGATCTTGTGCCGCTTGACAGTGGTTCAGGTTAATCTGTAAGAACCTTATCTTCGTCTTCTTTTCAGTGCCTCCTTGTACGCCGGACATCTACTACCTCCGGTCACGTGCCCGCTATCCCTGCCCTCTACCTCCCTACAAATTAGGCATTTGGCAGCTTGGTCACACTCCCTTACTTTGTGACCCTCTTTTCCGCAGCCTCGGCACAGCCTTCCTCTATCCTGGCTGCTGCTGCAGTTTTTCGCTATGTGACCGAACTTCATGCATTTGAAGCACGGTTTAAGCGATACCCGCTCCCGCATTCGGCATACCACCCAGCCGACTCGAACTTTACCTGCTGCGATAGCCTTCTTCGCAGCTTCAACAGGCAGGCTTATAAACGCCGTCTGAGTGCCCCCCCACGACTCTCTTAGCCTGAGGACATCCTTTTCCTCGACCGTCAGACCTAGCTGGGTCCTCAGTGCTTCGCACACCTCTTCCTTGGTTGTGATCTCGTCCAAGTCTCTACACTCGATCACTACCGTATTTGTACTGGCTCTCACTTCGGCCACCCCGTTAATCGATGCTTTAACCTTCTGTTCTAAGTCCCCGGTCTTAGCATCTCCCCTCTTTAGCTCTAGCAGGAGATCGCCCTTTTGCGTTCTCCTAACTCTATTTACGCTGTTTCCCAGTTCCGCCAGGGAGGCATCTGTCCTCACCTTGCGAAGGATCTCCGCGTACGTTGCTTCCCCTTTGGTCGTGATGATAATCGCATCCGACCGGGTCCTTTGCCTCAGCTTGTTGGCCTCTTTCAGTCTTCTTTTCTTTTTCTTCCTCTTTTTTCTTTCCACCTTCTTCCAGGCAGAGCTTTCCCGGTTCCCACTCTCGCATTCAACCGGGCGTGACGCCTGCAACGGGGCTGGCTCGGCCACTGCGTCGGGAGTCTTTCCCTTTTTTCTCTTGGGGGTGTGCTGCTGCAGCTGCACCTCCTCGTTGAGCTCTCTACGGCGCTTGCGCGGCCGCGGCTCTTTGGTCTTTTCTTGGGGCCGTTTCTCTACAGCATCCCCGGTTGAACGGCTCTCTTTTTTGTGCGGTGAAACTTCTGTTTGAGCCGACGTATCCTTCAGCTCTTTCGCCCTCTGCTGGGTAGTTATTTCTTCCTTGGCCTTGAGGTAGGTAGACCTAACCCGCCTAATTTTCTCCTTTATGGCGAGCTCGACGTTTTTCTTTGCGTCGACATACTCCATGAGGTCTCTTATCATAACCCCTAATTTATCAAAAGGGGATGATTGAGCCTCCTCCGCTGTGGTCGCCGGAGTGCTCACCCTCACTTCGCCATTTTCCGCTGACCCAAGGTGCTCTAGGCCGTTGGTGCTCTTTGTCGGCGGTGTCCTCGCCGTCTTGCTGCTCCTTGGGATGGAATTCTTTTGGTTTCCTTCTTGGGGAGTCGCACTTTGTTGCTCAGGACCTGGATGTTCCGGGTCCTTAACACTCTTAGATGGTGGTGTTCTCACCGTCTTTCTGCTCCTTTGGATGGAAGTTCCATCTACCGGAGTCGTCTTTTGTTGGACTATAAAAGCCCTAGCTGCGTTTGGAGCTTTGGGAGGTGCTCCAACCTCGTTTGGTTTTGTTGGTTTCTCTATTTGGAATCCCACGAGTTGCGCGAGAAAGAACAGTCACCCATGGCAGAGCTCCGCATTACCACGGGAAGGCTACATTGAAACCGAAGGTCGCCTGGTATTCGGAGTTCATCGTTAGCGGTACACTGACGCAGTACCATACATCCCCTCAGCACGATTGTTTCCACCTTGGGATTTCGTGTATCTATCTTAGTTAACCACAAGCCTCACCACCACGACAAGGTGTAGATACAAGGTGAGGATATATATATATATATATATATATATATATATATATATATATATATATATATATATATATATATATATATATATATATATATATATATATATATATATAATATATATATATATGTTGAAGGTTGAATTTCAAAGAGAAAAATATTTTTATTATTGTTTTTTGGATTGTTGCCCGTAAAAGTAAGGAAGAGCATTTTGGAGATCTCTGAAGAAAATTTATGAAGATTCGAAGGAATTTAGGGAAGACAAGGAAGACAGCTAGTAAGAGCAGGGAATACTACTAGCATATACGGAAGATTAATTGGCAGCTCAGCCTAGGTTACCTTTTATATAATCAATGTAAATTAATTATTCTATTGTAGTTGCCAATAAATTATTGAGGACATTTTACCTGCGGCCTTTTAGTGAAAATTTCACATTGTGGCGACCGTGAATAATTTAAAGGTATATAGACATAAGAGAGTGGCATTTGGAGTAACCTGCAGTCCTTTCCTGTTGGGAGCAGTTATTCAATATCATTTAAAAGGCATGACGAGAAAATGTGAAGACGGGGAAAAGGAATTCTCCCTTGAGGTGTTGAAGAAAATGCTTAGCAGTTTTTATGTAGACAACTGTGTAGCCTGCCTGGACAAGGAAGAAGAATTAAAAACTTTTGTGGCTGAAGCATCTGCAATAATGAAGGAAGCGTGCTTTGACTTACGGGGGTGGGTATACGGTTCTGGAGGCTAAGACGGAAGAGGACACATGCCCGCCGTCGAATGTTTTGGGTATGTCATGGAATCGAGAAGCGGATACCTTAAGTGTAAATTTAGATAGTTGTAAGTTTTCTTTGGCAGAGATTACGAAAAGGACTATGTTATCAGCAGCGCATAAAATTTTTGATCCAATTGGGGTTACCTGTCCAGTATTATTATTACCTAAACTATTATTGCAAAAGGTCTGGTTACAAAAATTAAGTTGGGATCAACCAATCGCTGAAAATGATGCCAAGCAGTTCATAAAATGGCAACAGGAACTAATCTATTTAAGACAAGTTAACATTCCGAGATGGTTGAAGGGTGTAAAGGATTCTATGGAATGTACTATTCATGTGTTTAATGATGCCAGTCAATATGCCTATGCTACGGCAATATTCTTAAGAGTTCAAACGGACGTCGAAACAAAAGTACAATTAATACAAGCCAAGTCGAGGATTTCTCCTAATAATAAATCTAACAAGCGAATAACTATCCCTAGATTAGAGCTGCTAGCTGCAAATATGGGCACGCGTTTATACCAAACAGTAGTTAAAGATCTAGATATGGCTGTAGCAAAAACTTTTTTTTGGATTGACTCAACCACTGTCCGTGCCAGGATAGAACGAGAAGAAGAGTTGGATGTGTTTGTTAGAAATAGAGTAAAAGAGATTAAAGAACTTAGTACCAAGCAGCAATGGCATTATGTTCCCGGTTCATATAATCCAGCTGATTTGCCTTCAAGGGGCTGCAGTGCAAGAAAGCTTTTAGAATCGCAGTGGTGGAATGGACCAAGCTGGTTGCGGCAATCGGATCGTAGTTGGTCAATGCATGAGATTTCCTATAATGAGGACGAAATCAATCAAGAGAAGAAGAAGAAAATAATATCCTCCACAGTGCTGCTATGTAGAGACGAAACCATTGAATGGTATTGTCGATATTTTTCGAAATACAAGCAAATAGTACGAATGATTGGCTGGCTAATGAGATTTAAAGCAAATTGTTGTAAAAAGAGAGACAGACGGCAACAGGGTGAACTATTAGCGGAAGAATTCATAGAAGCTGAATTAAGGTTATTCCGTTTGGTTCAGAAAAATTCCTTCAAGGGTATCAGTGATCCAAAGTTAGCTAATTTACAACCATCTATAGGAACTGATGGGCTTATACGACTGAAAACAAAGATATCCTATGGGGATTTTGACGAAGACTTTTGTTTTCCGATTGTTCTACCGGATCATCATCATCCTATAGTAGAAAGATTAATACGGGAGCATCATATTGACTCTAATCATGCTGGGAGCCAATTGTTAACGACTCGTTTAAGAAAGAGATTTTGGATATTAGGAGGGAGACGAGCTGTCCGTTCAGTTTTAAATAGATGTCTTGTATGTAAGAGGCATTCCGCCAAGCGAATACAGGTGCAAGCTCCGCCATTACCAATAGATCGAGTGCGTGACGCGAAGATATTTGAAATAGTTGGGATAGATTTGGCAGGGCCATTATATATCAAAACGAAGGAAAAGAGCGAATATAAGAAAGTATGGATTTGCTTGTACACTTGTGCAGTTTATAGAGCGGTCCACTTGGAATTGATATCATCCTTGTCGACTGAACGCTTTATCACCTGTTTAAGAAAATTCATCAGCAGAAGGGGTCGGCCAAGTGTTATTTATACAGATAACGGAACCAATTTCGGGGGCACGGAAAATGCTTTATCAGGTCTGAATTGGGATGAAATAAAAGTTTATAGTTCCATGAAGAGGATTAGATGGAAGTTTAACCCACCGACTGCCGCATGGTGGGGAGGATGGTGGGAGCGTCTAATTGGGTTGTTGAAACAATTGTTGCGGAGAATTCTCGGTAGAACATCCCTCGATTTCGATAAAATGCAAGCAGCATTATATGAATGTGAAGCAGTAATTAACTCAAGACCGCTGACATATCTTTCTGAAGATCCATCTGATTTGACACCTTTGACCCCAGAATTGTTTTTGAAGGAAATCACGGACATTGACGTAACTGATTTAGATGCTATCGAAAAAACAACGGATTTAAATAGGCGGGCTAGGTATAGACAAGAGTTGAATAGGATATTGAAGAAAAGATTTCAAGATGAATATTTAGGATGTTTGAGGCTATATGCGAAGAAAAATTCCACAAAGAATATACGTGTGGGCGATTTAGTTCTTATAGAAAATGAAACATTAAAGCGTATAGAGTGGCCGTTAGCCCGAGTGGAAGAGATAATTCCTGGACGTGAGGGTGTTACCAGACTAGTAAAATTGAAGACTTCAACGGGTTCTTTGTTCAGACCTATACAAAGAATATTTCCTTTAGAGATAGATGGTTCTCAACCAGCAGATCCAAGAGCACGAGATATACTACGTTATCCGGTTGAAAAGAACACGGTGAGGGTGGAAGAACCTATAAGAACTCGCAGGGGAAGAATAGTTAAACCTCCGTCTAGATTAGTGTTGTGAGCATGGAAGTTCTTAATTTAATGTTGAGGTAATAACTACCGTTCACATTACCTCAAGGTGGGAGGATGTTGAAAAACTCACTAGTTTTACTTGTTGGATTTTAGATAGTTGAGTTACTTAGTTTTTTTTCTCCAAATGTCAAAGAGAAAAATATTTTTTTTTTTATTGTTTTTTGGATTGTTGCCCGTAAAAGTAAGGAAGAGCATTTTGGAGATCTCTGAAGAAAATTTATGAAGATTCGAAGGAATTTAGGGAAGACAAGGAAGACAGCTAGTAAGAGCAGGGAATACTACTAGCATATACGGAAGATTAATTGGCAGCTCAGCCTAGGTTACCTTTTATATAATCAATGTAAATTAATTATTCTATTGTAGTTGCCAATAAATTATTGAGGACATTTTACCTGCGGCCTTTTAGTGAAAATTTCACAATATATATATCGTCGCTTATCCAGAATAGTGGTACAACTCAAAAATTTCCAATTTCGAGTTTATTTTAAGAATGTATAGCTAAATATGCATATTTTTATGTAGCAAAAATACATATTAATACTTCTAAAAATGACCGCTGGAAACCCGCTGGAATCCATGATCATAA
This sequence comes from Thereva unica, assembly GCA_949987705.1. Taxonomy (NCBI): domain Eukaryota; kingdom Metazoa; phylum Arthropoda; class Insecta; order Diptera; family Therevidae; genus Thereva; species Thereva unica. The sequence continues at coordinate 155,492,171 of OX465281.1, read as the reverse complement.
CATGGGCTTGTATGAAACTAAAAACTTTCAAATGGCTCCCCTGTAAAATTCATTGTTTTTGAGTTGCGACACTATTCTGGATAAGCGACGATATATATACGAGTTAACCTTCTAGCTCAGAAGGTGCACTTCTCAGCAGGGCTGAGGGACATCAGGGCAAACATAAAGTATTAAAACACATAAAAGATCAAAAACATCAAACAGAGAAGCGTGCAAAACTAAAAAGGGAGTGGGGCAAGCAGAGAGTCACGCCACGTTGAGAAGGGTCCTTTTAAGGACAACTTCACTAGTTAGCAGCTAAACACACTCCTATTGTTGTTAGTATTTATAAGAATGCGATAACGGGCTCAAACATTCGTGTTAGAGGAATTAATGTGCAAGAGAGGTTCACCTCTCAGGTTGTAGTTATTCACTCTAAGTGACGCGCGGCTTCTTAAGAAACCAGAGTCCACCTTGTCATTCATCAGTCGATGAACGAATATAACACCAACGACCTCACGGCGCTAATTTAAGTCTGTTGTCATAAGGCGGAAGAGCAACTGGGTCATCCCACGGGAGCTGGCTGATAAAATTAACAAAAATTGTTTCCGGAATTTTTTAGGTAGAGCTAGACATTCCAAATTCCAAAAACAAAAACGCTATCTTTTTTAGAATTTTTTTCCTATATGACCATATTTCCATATTTTTTGTTTCCTGTTGGCAGTTATCAGATGGATTTGCGTAGGCTGATTGTACTAATTACGCAAAAATCTAAGTGACGAGCACATGTATTTGCTGTCTATGGTTGTGTGTGCGATCTCGAATGCGGCAATGCAGAAAAAGTTGAAAGTAGCTCGACATTTGCGTGGCATGCAAATGCACGGAATATTCCGTGAGGTCGCGAGTATTGCTTTGGCATTATGCATTGTCTCATTGTTGATGATGTTAGGTACACATTGGTCAAGATCCTCTCAACTACAGGCCATGAAGGAGAATTTTTCGTGGTGTTGGTCTCGGTCCAAAAAGTCACCGAAATAACATGGGGTAACATGGGGTATGGGGTAATTTTACTATATTTTTGCAGTAAAAAGTGATAAAATTTTGTATTTTGACACTTTTAACTGAACTTGGATTATCAGAGAATAGTTTTTTAGGGATTTCATTAAAAAGCATAAAAACAATTTAGTGATTGTGTATTTTAAGTGTTTCCGCTCCGCTTTGTTTAACATCTTTATCTCCGATCTGTCTCACAAATTAAATAATATACCACGTCTCTTTTATGCAGACGACCTGAAAATATATAGCGTTATAAGGTCCGACACCGATGTATCATTCCTTCAGACGAAACTTAATGCATTGCAGGACTGGTGTAACACCAATAAGTTGCAACTTAACACTAGCAAATGACATGCAATAACCTTCTCCCGAAAAAAAAAGCGTACAACTGCAGCAATACTATCTTGACAACATGTTGTTCAAATCGTAGACCTAGGCGTTGTCTTAGACAATAAGTTAAACTTTAACCTACACTACGATAGTATTACTGCCAGAGCTAATAAACTCCTTGGTTTTATAAAAAGAAGGGCTAAGGAATTTGATAACATCTGGGTCACAAAAGCTCTTTTCTGCTCACTGGTTCGCCCAATCCTGGAATACGCATGCCCTGTCTGGGTTCCCATATTTCACGCCAGTAGGTACCTTAAGGTTTCCTCATGGTTAGAGGAGACACAGTGTTTCCCCCAGGCAATCCTTTTGGAACGTCTCAACTCCTTGTTGTAGGCTGTTAGGGTGAACCTATATTCATCCCAATTCCCGGTATGTTTTGCCCTACTGAACAATCTCCTAACATCTCTACGCATTGCAGCTAACCTGTCATTCCACCAGGGCACTTTTCGCGACGACTGAAAGGAAGATACAGTGTTGCTGTCATGGTAGGAAGAGATCAGCACATCAGTAAGCAGCGTGGCCGCATTCTCCAGTTCATACACTGAGCTGATAGAAGCCGCAAGCTGGTCTAGGCGGCTGGATAGAAGCCGCAAGCTGATAGGGGCCACAAGCCCTTGAAACTTAGGCCAGTTGGTTTTCTTAGGAACAAAAGAAGAGGAGCGGATAGGCCCACAATGTCAAATCTAATGTGCAGATGATCCGACAGTGAGACCTCGTCCAGAACACGCCAGTTTTCAATCCTGTCGGATAAAAGCCTGCTCGTGAAGGTGAGGTCCAGCACCTCCTTTCTACTAGCAGTGATAAAAGTGGGTTTGCATCCTCTATTTGCAATATCTATGTTATTCATAACAAGAAATTCTAAAAGACACTTTTTACATTGGTAATCCCCCAGATGGAGTGGTGAGCATTTGCATCACAGCCGATGACGAATTGCCGGTTCGTCTTTCGACAGAAATCAATGAGATCTTGAACCTCCTGGGGTGGCACTATTGCTACATCCCCCGGAAAGTAAGCGGACGCAAGAACGATTTCTTGGAATCCGTAGGCGGTGGGAACCGCAACCGAGATCGCCACTAGATCTCTGGAAATAAAGTTAGTAATGGAGAGATGAGTGACACGATTGTCAATTAAAAGGGCAGCGCGAGGCGCCCCGCATCTCCGATCATATACTAGTTTACTGGAGCCAGTGGTAAGTCCTCTGACTTTACCATCGGTTACCCAAGGCTCCAGAAAGAGAACAAGGGTAAGATGCCTCTCCGCGTAAGTCTTGCACAGGGTGGAGGATGCCCCTTTCGCATGGTGCAAGTTTGCTTGGAGTGGCTCCTGAATGAGAACAAGGGTAAGATGCCTCTCCGCGTAAGTCTTGCACAGGGTGGAGGATGCCCCTTTCGCATGGTGCAAGTTTGCTTGGAGTGCCCTTATGGCGCTTATTTTTTCTCCAAGGAGCGTTTGACAAGCCCGGTCTTCTTGGCTTGTCTAGGACCCTTTGTCCTACCGTCTTTGCCCTTGGGGGGTGCTGATTGTGCGTTTTATTTTTCCGCCCAGCAGTTTGCTCTGCTACAGGCTCCCTGGCGCATGCTGCAGATGCGGGGGCCGGATTTGGAACAACGCCAGATGGACCTGGAGTCGTTGCGAAAGCAGCTCCGCCGTCAGATGGCCCTATGGCCTCGGCATTACTGCAGTCCTCGGTGACAGCAGAAGCATTGGGAGGTGCCAATTCAGACCCTGTGGTCTGAGTGCCACAGGACGAACCTTGCCCTTGTGGCTGCTTCTACGAAGGATCTTTGTCCTTGAGAATTAGTCTGGTATGAGAAAACCGATAGGCGATTTTCCCCTTAAGACTAATTAACTTAGCCATGGAAGCGGTATCCACTACCATGGCCAAGTGAAGGGTGTTATCATTTACCCGCCTCTGGACCACTTTCCACTTGTCAGCGGGAACCGAGTTTTGTGCAGCAATAGTAGCCAGCACTTTCTCGTTGCTTAAGGTACCACTCTGGGGGAAATAACCACGAATGACGTGGGTTTGAGGGAAATTACCCTCTTCCACCAGAGTAATATCAAGAGCACTTTTGCTCTTAATGAAGGTGAAACGTCAACAAAGAGAACAAAATATAACTACAAAAATTTAATGACAAAAATTCACTTTATTTGATTCTAACTGTTTAGGATTTATAAATTTTATTTTTACTTTATTTCTACACGCTTTACTTTGTGTTTACTTTAACCGATACAATAATTACGACCTTGCTTTAATTTTATTTTACTACACGTCCAAGACACCGCGTAACCGCTCTACGTTCTGACTGCTGTCATCGCCTCTGGTCAGATGGTTTTATTGTTTCGCCCTTGTGTGCGTCAGCATGCTGCCGGTTACCTGTTGTTAGGTAATTGCTGGTGCTGCCGGTGGTGATTCCGGGTCACAGTGTCGCTTAGCGTGCAAAACTTGTAATTGGTTTTCCTATTACAAAAATAAAAATTTATTTTAATTAAAAGAAAAGGTTTAACAGAATTAGAACTTTATTTTACGACGATCAAACTGAAACTGAAAATTATTTAGTACATTACAAATTAAAAGATCTACAGTTTGGTTTCGAGTTACAAAAATGTGTCTTCTCGAGAAATCAGCATAACGTCGCAGTAATGTGGGAAGAAATCTTGGGGGTTATAAGATAAAGTAATTCTTATTAATTAGAAGTAACATGATCAATTCTTGGGATGCAATGTGGGAAGAAATCTGGGGAGTTATAAGATAAAAAATAATTCTTATTAACTAAACGTAACATGATCAATAAGATTACTTGGGAACGGATGTAGGAGTTATGATTTCTTCAAGGATTTGGTTACTAGGATATATGACTCCCCCTTCCTCAAGTGTTTTGCTCTCCTGGGCAAAATTATTTTTATTAGCAACTACTTTATTTTTTGTTTCTTTTTTGCAAAATCTAAAAATTATTAATGCGATTAAAATCGTAATTATGATTGTAACTAATGATAGATTAGTATAAGTAATAACGATGTTTTGCTGTTTCTCATAATGCATTTCTTTAATTTGCTTATAATTCTGTATTTGTTTAATGTTTAATTCTTTTAAATCTATTGTTGAATTAACATCTTTAATTTTATTATAAGTAGGTATTACTATATTATGCTTAAATGTTCTTTCTTTATTTAAAAATTCTATATTATTGACCATAACGGAGCAATTATTAAATGTTATTAGGTAATTTTTATTTAATGAATATTCTATATTATTACAACTGTTTGTAAGAGTTAAATTTTTCCCATTTTTAATTATAATTAATCCTACGTCTATTTCTATTATTTCTAAACCTGATTTTGTAATTTTCAAACAATTATCATACGATTTATTTAAAAGACTTGATATACAATCATTAACAGGTCTTAAACTTTTTCTATATCTTTCTTGATCTAGATAGTATGGTTTATTTTCAAAAATTGTAATATCCAAAATTTTAATATCGATTTCTTGATTATTTGAATCTGGAATTGGAACGACTTTGAAGTGAGTAGCTTCTAATTTACTAATTTCCGGGATAAGTAGGATAAAAAGTAATTTGGGATATGCTAATGCTAAAGAACTTTTAAGCTCTTGTAGTTTGAAGATGTCTATATCATAAGCGTCAATTTCTTCGGGTGTAAGTATTGATCTACCCATTATTTGATGTTTAGAGAAAGCAACATTTTCCTGTATTTTTTCAATTTCTTCGTTTAAAAGGTTTATATGAGTCAAGGTTTGTAAATACTGTAATTGTCGTACTACGTCCCTATTACTGGTATTAACTAGATTTAAGAGTTCGTGTATTTCTATGTTGTTTCTTTGTATATTATACCGAAGAGTATTAATATTTTCTTGGAGCAAATTATTTATTTTTATCTGATTGTTAGAATTTTCTATGGCACTATGAACATTTTTGTCTGTTATTTTTAAATGTTCCTCAATCTCTAGCTTGTCATCTTCATTCATAGTACCAAAAATCCATTTTAAGATGGTCCCTCAACATTAATAAGTGCTCTTTTTTGTCTTAAAGGTATTAATGTTTTAAAAGTATGTTTTACCTTGTTGAGCTTTCCTGTCAGGGTACTGATAATATTTTCATCTTCTGGTAGGTGAAATAGATCCTTCACTTGACACTCCACCAAGTCAATTGTATTTTTAATATCTTTTAAGTCAACTATGTGGATAATTTTATTGTATTTCTCAATAATGGGTATTTTTTCTTGTTGGATTGTAGTATATCCAGCTTCGGTTTACAATTTTTCCATGCTAATTAGAGCTTGGTTTGGTTTCGCCAACGTCATTACTGTTAGCAGCAATAGAAGTATTTTCTGAAAAATATTTAAAGTTTCTTTTAATGCGAGAAGGGTGGATTTTTTTCTTTTTGTTATCAATTAGGTTCCCGTTATTTTGTGAACAATTGATCTTTTTATACCTAGGTAATTCCTTGTATCTTAACGCTGTTGGATTTTTTATAAGTATTTCATTTGCATTTGGAGCAATAAAGTCTTTCCTATTTTTGTTTAAATTGTCGATAGTTTTATTTTTCTTTTCTAGAATCTTCCTCTTTATGCTTTCAAGATCAGAAACTTTGCTATTAAGAAAATCTATTGGTCTTACTTCTGTTGTAGAGTGAATTGTATTATTATATTTTTCTACAGCTTTTAAAATTTTGCTTTCGATATCTAAGTCTGGATGTGTCAGATGAAGTATCCTAATGTGTTCGTTTATTGTCCCATGAACCCTTTCAATGTCAGCATTACCCGTGTGACTTCGAGGGGAAGTGAAATGTACTTCTATGTTTTCTTCTCGACAGAAATTTTTTATATTTAAACTATCAAATTCGTTATCAAAAATATACTTTTTGGGTTTACCAAATAAAGAGTTTCTAAGTTTCAATGTCTGAACTATGGTTACACTATTTCTATCGCTTAACTTGGCTACAGACAGGTGTTTAGTGAAACGATCTATTGTTGTCAAAAATATTTGCTTTTTTAGATAAAGTACGTCGACATGAACAATTTCATTGGGTTCAGAAGGGGTTTCTGACAAATTATATTTGTAATGAATAGGATTTCTGTCATATTTACTTAAATTGCAAACCTCGCAATTGTTTATGTATTTACAGATGAAATCCTTTAGTTTGGGAGAATAATATAGGTTTTTAATTTCAGAAAAATTTTCTAAAATACCTCTGTGGTTTGTGGCTTCATGAATTTGTTTTATTATTTTTATTAACTCATTTTCATCATCTAAATTTATTGCTAGCTTACTACATTTAACGAATCTAATTCTAGGTTCATTGCTAAATAGGTTCACTAATATACTTTGCAAAATTGAAAATTCATTGTAATCCAATTCAGAATATATCCCAGTTGTTCCCTTTTTTATTAATTTTCTTAAAAGATTGTTTAGATAGTTTATATCTTTAAGATTTTCCCGAGATATATAAATTATCCTATATTTCTTGAATTTCACTACCAAATCTTCTTGTTTATTTTCAACTAGATGTATTTGAGTAAGATATTTATTAACGATATTATCTACAATTGGGATATGATCTCCCAAATTTTCGGCACCACTATGAATCGTAGCTGCGTTACTTTCAATATCCAAATTATTATGTTCATTAATAGAGTTATTGCCTACATTTTCAAGAGTGTTAATTTCATTTTTATCTACGTTGATCCTGCTCAAAAAGTCTGCTACTTTGTTGTCCTTACCCTTAACAAATTCTATATCGAAATCAAACTCATTTAGTCTGATCCTCCACCGTTGTAGCTTTGAGTTAGGTTCTTTTAAAGAATGTAACCAAACTAAAGGTTGGTGATCAGTTTTAATTGTAAATTTAACTCCATATAAATAAGGGCGAAAGTATTTAGTGGCCCATATAATAGAAAGGAGTTCATTTTCTATAGTGCTGTATTTAATTTCGTGTTCGTTAAGAGTTCGACTTGCGAATGATACTGGATGTCCATTTTGCGACAAAACGGCACCAATAGCAAATTGACTCGCATCGGTTGTCAGGGTAAATTTTTGTTTAAAATCGGGATATTTTAAAACAGGATCTTTCGTTAATATTTCTTTAAGTTTTTCAAAAGCTTCAATAAACTTTCTATCATTTAGGTAAATTTTCCTGTTCTTCTTTAGGCATTGAGTAAGTGGTTGGGCAATTTTCGCGTAGTCCTTAATGAACTTGCGATAATAGCCCGTGATACCTAAGAAACTCTTTATTGCCTTCCGATTTTTAGGAAGTTGTAATGTTTTAATTACTTTTATCTTACTAGGATTAGGTTTAATACCTTCACTAGTTAAAAGATGTCCTAAATATTCTGATTCCTTCGAAAAAAATGAACATTTATCAATCTGTAGTTTCAGATTAAATTCACGAAGTGTTTTGAGGATTTTTGAATTGCATTTACATGTTCCTGAAGGGAAGTGCTAAAAATAAGTATATCGTCAAGATATACAACACAATTGACATTGATGTACTCGCGTAGGACATAATTTATCATTCTTTGAAATGTAGCATGAGCATTTTTTAAGCCAAATGGCATCCTGACATATTCGTAGTGACCTTGTGGGGTCGAAAACGCGGTCTTTGCCTGATCTTTCTCGTCTACAAGGATTTGGTGAAATCCTTTAGCGAGATCTAATGTCGAAAAATTATTGAGCTCTTCCCAACTTGTCAAAAAGTGACTCTATGTTGGGAATAGGGAATTTGTCGTCTATAGTTATCTCGTTCAATTTTCTATAATCGACGACAATCCTCCATTTGTTTTCTCCCGATTGATCTAATTTTTTGGGGACAATCCAAATGGGGGAATTATAAGGTGAATTGCTATGCTTAATTATACCTTGTTTTAACATGTCTGTTATTTGTTTGTCCACTTCTTGTTCGTGGATTTTAGGGAATCTGTAAATCTTTGAGTATACTGGCAAATTATGCTTCGTAATAATTTGATGTTTAATGCAAGTAATATTAGTTAATTTTTGTCCTTCTTGATAGAATAAATCTTTGTTTTCTACAATAATTTTCTTTAAAGCATGAAACTCTTCTTTACTAAGATTATCCATTTTTGGTAGATCGAGAACATTTACATTATTTAAATCTAAAGAATATAAACCGTCGATATTATCAAAAGAGCAAAAACTTTTAAACTTAATTATTTTATTCCTAATTTTTACATGATCCTTTTCTAGATCTATTTTTGCACCTACTGGTTTCAGTACATTTCGACCTAATATAGCTTGATATTTTTTATTATCTAAATCCATTATTTTCCAACTCATCGTAGCGTTGAGGTTAAATTCTTTAGGAACTTCCGTTATTATTTCATGGGTTATTTCTCCTTTGCCTAACACTGTTATAATTTCGATTGGTTTCGGTAATTCAAGACGTTTTATATTGGGGAACATTCTACTATCTATTACAGAAGTAGAAGATCCGCTATCAAGCAAGCAGGTTAATTTTTTATTAAAAATTGTAAATTCAACTATCGATAGTGAGTTATCTGAGGCCGTGATTGAAAATTTTCTACTGTGTTTATATCTACGTCCATTGGTTCTATATTTCTATTATTATTATTGGAAAATACTCTAGAGTTTTGATACCTAATGTGACTGCGGTTGCCATTTCGATTTCTAGGGGTATTATGTGGGTTTTCATTAAGTCTATTATTTCTTGAAAATGGCATTGTTTGAGTGAAATTATTATATTCCGTTCCTTGTCTGTTACGATTAAAATGTCTGTAATTATCATTACGATAATTGTTACGATTATAATTATGTTCATAGTAGTTCCGATTAAAATTATTCCTATTTCTGTTGTTGTTATTTTGTCTTTGATTATGTGGGGGATCATTGGAAATTCCAGTTTCAAGTAGTTCAAAAAAAGCTTCTTCTAAAGAAGTAACGTTCTTTATGCGTAAAAACATACTATCGGATCTAGGAATTTTGTTTAAAAACTTTTCTAATATGCTTTTTTCATTATTTATAGTATTGAACTCTTCAGGGGAATTATCATCTAACTTATACTTAAGATTTAATTTATCCAAAATTATTATTAAAGAATTATAATACTGACTTACGTTAAAATATTTTATAGAATCTGCTTCTTCTTTTAGTTTTAGGTAAGACTGTTGAATTCCAAAAGATTTCTTTAGTTGCTGCTTCATTTGGTCCCACGTTGCATTCTGGAGTCTTCTTATTGATGCAGCTGCAGGTCCTTGAATTTTTGTTATGAATATATTAGATAATACGCCTTCATTCGTGGATCCGTTGTTAAGCCAACAATTGTCTCGACCTCTCTAATAAAATGCAAAAGCTCAAAGGCGCCATCACCCCGAAAAACTGGTACAGCTCTCGCTTCCATTATTAGATCTTTTCCAGTAATTATTGCTGATTCGACTGCCATTATATTGTTATTAAAAAAACAAAAATTGGTTTGAACTTTTCTCCTTTATTTTTTGTTTATTTTAATTAAGTTGAGCTCAGTTTGAGTGATACGTGAAGTCCTCAAATCAGGTTAAATTTTAATTTTCTTTTATTGATTCGATGCCAATAAATTCTTAAAAGAATTCTAGACGTCGTACAAGATGAAAAGTATATAGAACTTTCACTGTCACTGGTAATCCGTTTGTTGAATCACATTGATCAAATTACCACTTTTTTTTTTTTAAGCTAATTTAAATAATTAGTCTTAACACTGTTAAGTGAAAAAATATATATAAAAAAAATTTCACTTTTAACTTTTGCACGACACTAGTTTGGCATCCTACCGACTGCGCCAAACTTGTAATTGGTTTTCCTATTACAAAAATAAAAATTTATTTTAATTAAAAGAAAAGGTTTAACAGAATTAGAACTTTATTTTACGACGATCAAACTGAAACTGAAAATTATTTAGTACATTACAAATTAAAAGATCTACAGTTTGGTTTCGAGTTACAAAAATGTGTCTTCTCGAGAAATCAGCATAACGTCGCAGTAATGTGGGAAGAAATCTTGGGGGTCATAAGATAAAGTAATTCTTATTAATTAGAAGTAACATGATCAATTCTTGGGATGCAATGTGGGAAGAAATCTGGGGAGTTATAAGATAAAAAATAATTCTTATTAACTAAACGTAACATGATCAATAAGATTACTTGGGAACGGATGTAGGAGTTATGATTTCTTCAAGGATTTGGTTACTAGGATATATGACTTGCACACTTGCCTTTTGGTGATGAAAGTGTTTTCTTTATTTTGCGAGGTTTGTTAAATGGAACGATCACCCAATTTGTTGCTAGTAGAGTACTAGGCCAGATTGGGCAACCGCTCCATTCTGCCCCCCGTTGAAATCTCCGATTTCAAGATTGAAGTGTGTAGCTGGAATGAAAATTGGTTAGTGTGTTATGTTCATCTAGCGGCATTTCCTCCGTGCTAGATGTAGACTCTTGTGTTCTTTAGAGGTTTTGAGGCGCCTCGACTCGCCTTAGTGCTGAGGCTGTTGAAGGTGGTGGTTTATGATTTTTATTGGCTTGAGGTGGATATGGAAGTGGATGGGTAGAGTGAAGTGCGTTGTACCATGGTGTCGAGGTGTTGTATGCTTGCGTATACATTCTCGTTTGCTTTCTGGTCTTCTGACTCTTGAATTGCGATGGTTGTGAGATTTCCCTGATCCTGCGGTGTTTCTCCTTGCGGCCTTGGTTGCCAGTTTCCTCTTGTGAGATGATTTGTGAGTGTGCTCCATGATGCCGCCACGAGTCGCCAATTCCAACCGTACTGCTCGTGAATGGTCTGAGCGTTGATGATCATATTGCACATCTGCTTGATGATGGTGAAGACGGCGTAAGCGCCTAAGATGGCCAAGTATATTTGTCCTGCGTCGATGAGAAATGTCCATACTCGTTCCTTGACGACCTGCATTGCGCTGTGTATAGCCCCGGGAGTTAATAAGTTTAACACATCTACGTCCTGGTGGTCTACATTGATTCCGAGTAGTCGTTGAGCTACGATGTTGTTTATGGCTTGTTGCTCCGACGGGTACATCACTTGTCTTCGAAGGTCTTCTAGTGCTTCTGTGGAGTATATACCTGCTCTCATTAGGTCTCCTGAGTCTTCGTATTTCCAATCGATGGTACTTGACGGTTTTAGCGTGTTCGGTGTGCGTATTCTATGGATTGCTGGACTGAGTCCGTACCATTCTCCTAAAATGTGGTATCCTGAAGTCATTAGGGGTGAACATGCTACTTCTGTGCCAAACTCTTGGATCAGATGAGTCCTTGGAGTCATGAAGAAACTTTGATTGGAATAGGTAATAGGAAGTTCATTGTAGCATTTAGAAACTCGTCTGATAGCGACCTCTACTGCTTGGCATTTGACTATGTATATGATTTCTCCTCGTTGTACTGCTGTGTAGCCTCGTTCCTTCATGTAGCGTAACGCGAATTCGGCTGGATTATGGGATGCGATACTAAGTTGTGTCTGCAGGACCTCTCTTTCTAGCTCACATCGTCGAGTTACCAGTTTAATATATAACTTCTCTATTTGCATTCGCATATGCAAATAGAGAGTGTACACAAATTTTGAGTTCACATAGGTCAATATGTCTAGGTTCCTTGCGTTCGTGGGATGCTTTGTGAAAAAGTACTCACTTGATGTTTTGGGTACAATGATCAGTCTTGGATGCTCCGTTTGAAAACCCTTGAATCGGCATACCGTTATGTCTTTCTTTATCTCTAGTGCGAAGATGAATTCTTCTGTATTTACAGTGTAGACCACGCTACCTCCTTTGGTTCCCTTGTCATAATTTTCAACCGTTAATTTATCTGCTCGTCCTTGCCATAATACATCATATTTTGTTTCCTCGCAAGCCGTGTTTGGTATGATGTCCCAGAAGCTTCTGCCGTTCTCGGGATCAGTGCAGTGGCCATCGAGATATGTGCATATTATGTTGTTGCGAATGACAATTTTGTTGTCGTGTAGACGGACAGTGCTGGGACAATCTGTGATGGTCAAAGTAATTGATTGTATGACAATTACCTTGTCCCAGTCGTGACCACCATTGCTGTATCTGATGCCTTGGCAGTTGCCATCATTGTCTAAGCTTCCGGCAATAGTTTCTGAGTATGTGGAACTGCTATTTGGTTTGATGTCAGCAATAATTCTTCCATTAATTAATTGATAGGTTCCACTCTTGTGGATCTTCATGCAGTCCTCTTGACTTATTTCTGCGATGAAGGTACTTAATCCACCTGATACCAGTGATAGATGACTAAACATCCCACAGTGGAATATGGACTGTATAATGCTTATTTTGCATTGATACGTCTGGACCACTGCAACTTCGCTTAGTTGCAAAAGCTGTATTTCTTCCTGTTCATGTCGAGTTTTTGTCTCTTCAAATTGACATTCCGCGACTTCCACTAGAGAAACGGCGCTAATGTTTATGCTGTCGTGTCCGCAGTCGTAGGCGATTATGGCATTTGCTGTAGCACATAGTCCTAATAAGGAGAGCATTACCACTTTTGTGTAGTACATGTTGTCCTGAAATTGATGATAGTTTAAAGTCTTATGGCTAATTTCTTGATGATTTTCTTATCTTCTATGTAGCTTCTTACTTTCTTATCTTACTTATTTGTTTAAATTTACGGAATATGATTGATTTGATTTGGTTGATTTTAGTTCTTTCTTATACTACAGTCTGGGGTGACTATTGGACCATTGTCTTCTATAGGCAGCACGCTTACTTTTGTTATGGGTCGTGTTAAGGTTGTTTCCTTGCATCTTATTGTTACAACTCGGACCAGTCCATCTCTTCCTGGATGTACTTCAATGATTCGTCCCAGTGCCCAGTTTGTTGGAGGTAATCGTTCATCTTTGATTAATACCAAATCACCGATCTTTACGTTTGGAGTTCGATGAAGCCATTTAGGCCTCTGTTGTAGTCAATGTAGGTACTCTGTCTGCCATTGCCTCCAGAAGGTTTGATTCATTTGCTGCAGCATTTGCCATCTGCTTGTGATCCTGATGTTGGGTTCTAATAAATAGTTATCTGCTGGAGCTAGGATTGCGTTACTGATTAAAAAGTGTCCTGGTGTTAGAACTGCTAAGTCTTCCGGATCATTTGTTATAGGGCATAATGGTCGCGAGTTGAGACAAGCTTCTATTTGCGTTAAGAGTGTGTTTAATTCCTCAAAGGTCATTATTGTATTCCCTGTTGTTCTTTTCAGGTGGTGTTTTATGGACTTTACTCCACTTTCCCAGATACCACCAAAATGCGGTGATCCTGGCGGGATGAAGTGCCATTCAGTGCTGGCTTCCTCGATGGATGCGAAGACTTCTTCTGATATTCCCCAATCCTTTTACATGTTGATTTGTGCCATTCGTCTGCTGGCTCCAATAAAGTTAGTACCACAGTCACTGTACAAGTGGCTGATTCTGCTGCGTCTAGATGTGAATCGACGGAAGGCAGCGATGAACGCGTCTGAAGTCATGTCGCTTACTGCTTCGAGATGCACCGCCTTGATAGCCATGCAGACAAAGATGCAAATGTATCCCTTGGAAGTTCGCACTCTCCCTCTACATTTGGATTCTCTTATTGTCAAGGGACCGCAAAAGTCTACTCCTGTGTGTGTAAATGGATGACTTGGCTTTATACGATACTCTGGTAAGTCCCCCATCAGTTGCTGACTTGTGGCTGCCTTCTGTTTCCAGCATGGAAGACATGTATGTATTCGCTGTCTTATGAGATTTCTGGCCGCTACTATCCAGAATTCCTTTCTTATCATCGCTGTCACTAATTGTGCTCCTCCGTGTAAAGTGATTCTATGGGCATCATCAATTAGCAGGTTGGTTACTGTGCTTCTAGCTGGAATTATAATCGGAAATCGCTCGTTGTAGCTTAAGTGAGCGTGCCGTAATCGCCCTCCTACTCTTAGTATTTCCTCAGGGTCAAGGAAGGGGTTTAGGCTGAGAATTGAGCTTTTAGAAGGTAATTGTTTTTGACTCTGTAATGCCGTAATTTCTTCCATAAAGTGTTTTTTCTGTAGTATCTGGATGATATTGTTCTTGGCCTTTTTTAATTCGTTAATTCTCAAATGACCTAGCGTTTTGACCTTGGTGGTTGCCTTGCAATTAGTCATGAATCTGTTGCAGTAAGCTGTGACTCTAACTAATTTTCTCCATGAAGAGTAGTGCTCCAGTAGTCTGGTAACGAATTCATTTTCCAAGGTGGTGATTAAGGTGACGGCTCCTTTCGCTTCCAGCTGGGTCTCTTGAACTTGTTCTTGTGATGGCCACTGCTCTTTGGATTTGACAAGCCAAGTGGGACCATTCCACCACAATGTATGGCCTATGAGCGATTGAGCCGAGATTCCTCTGCTTGCGGAATCTGCTGGATTGTCCTTTGTAGGCACATGTCTCCAAATGCTGCTACTGCATTTTTTAGTGATGTCACTAACTCGGTTTGCGACAAATGTCTTCCATCTTGATGGGTGCCCTCGTAGCCATGATAGTACTATAGTGGAGTCACTCCAAAGATGAATTTGGGTTGGCTTGCTTGGAAGTATCGGTTGTGTCCTTTGTACTAATTTTGCTAGTAGGGACGCGGCGCATAATTCCAATCTCGGGAGGCTTATCTGCTTGACTGGCGCTACTCTAGTTTTAGCTGTCAGTAGTGATGATTTTGTTTTATCGTTAGACTTAACGACTACGTATAGTACAGCGGCATAAGCTAGATTTGACGCGTCACAGAATCCATGTATCTCATATTCTTCATCCTTGTGTGTTTGTAACCAGCGTGGAATTGTAAGTTCCTCGATCATGTGAAGTTGGTTCCTGAAGTTACGCCATGTCTCGCTAAGCCCTTGAGGTAGTAGCTCATCCCATTCGCCTTTTTCAAGCCATACCTTTTGCATTAGTATTTTAGCTGAAATTACTATTGGGCTTAACCATCCTAATGGATCAAAAAGTAAAGATATTTCTGATAATAGTTCTCGCTTAGTCTCCACCTTTCTTGAATTGTTCTTGATTTTAAAATGAAATGTATCAGTGACGGGGTTCCAATGAATCCCTAATGTTTTGATAGTAGTGTTGATGTTAACCTCGGGAGGCCCTTTCAATTCCCTGTCTTGAATTGCTATGTCACGCAACGCTTGGTTATGATTACTGGTCCATTTTCGTAGGTGCAGACCGGATTCTCTGAGTATTTTTCGTACCTCTTCTATTAGATGAAGGGCTTCGGGGATTGAATCTGCTCCTGACATTAGATCATCCACATAAAAATCTTCTAAAATTATCCTTGCCGCTTTTTCGGACTGAGACGCGGCGTTGGTTGCTATCTGTTGAAGGGTACGTACGGCTAGGAATGGTGCTGATGCTGTTCCGTAGGTAACGGTAAGCAAGCGGTATTCTTGTAATGGTTTCGTTGTCTCGCTCCTCCAAAGTATGCGTTGGTAATCAGCGTCCTTTTGGGCGACTCTTATCTGCCGGTACATTTTTTCAACATCAGCAGTGAAGGCGATGGCATGTGTTCTCCACTTCAGCAGGGTGGATGCTAAATCTGCCTGGATGGTGGGCCCCGTTAGTAGGTGATCGTTCAGTGATGAATTATTAGTGGTTTTCGCGGAAGCGTCGAATACCACTCTTACCTTTGTAGTGGAACTTTGCTCCTTTATTACTGCATGATGTGGTAAGTAGCATGGTTTACCGAGTGTGTGAGTATCGTGGTTTTCAGGAATCACTAATTCCATGTGTCCTAATTCCAGATATTCAGCCATAAACTTTTCGTATTCTTGTTTCAATTCGCTATGTGCTTCCAGTTTTCGCTCTAGACTAAAAAATCTTCTTAATGCCATTCCTTTCGAGTCGCCAAGGGCTGGTGGTTCTGGATGTGACTTGAACGGCAGCTGTACTTCATATCGACCATCTTCTCTGCGCCGGTGTGTCGCCTTAAAGTGAGCTTCGCATTGAGCTTCGGCTTCAGTGAGATGTTTTTCTTCGGTCAATTCCTCTAATTCCCAGAATTGTTGTAACAGTTGCTTTATGTCACAGTGTAGACTAGTTGCAACCTTGAGACTATGACAGGTACTTTCCACCGGTCCTGACAAAATCCATCCCAGGATGGTACGTTGCGCTAATGGTGTTCCTGGAGGACCTTTAATTTGTCCTTCTTCAATTAGTTCGGGGTAGACATCGGCTCCTAAGAGAACGTCGATGCGCTGTGATTCAAAGTATTGAGGATCTGCTAATTGGAGACCCTTGATGTGTGACCACTCTTGTGCTACTATTTGCTGTGTGGGGAGGTCCGCTGAAATTTGCCTCACTACTAACGCATTCATATCTATATGGGGAACGTAAGCGTAGCTAGAGCTGAGCCTAAAATTGACTGTATGTTTGCTTGGCCCACACTGTTGGTTTTCTATTCCGAAGACTGTCACGAAAGTGTTTGTTTTATTGAGTTGTAGAAGCTGGACGCTTCTTTCAGTAATGAATGAGACCTCTGAACCTTGGTCTATAAGAGCTCTAAGTGTTTTAGTCCCTGTCTTACTAGAGTGGACCTGAATGAGTGCTGTGGCTAGCAGGACGGATTTACTGACCTGTTTACATCCCTGCTGCCCCTTGCATTGACGTTAATCCTCACCCATTCTGCTGTATCAGGGTTTGAGCAGACCAACAGCAGCCAGCCTCTTCTTGGGAAACTTCCCTCGAAAGACGGCTTTACTTCACCCCCCGGTTTTTCAATAACGATGTCAATGATCGCCTCCTGCAACTGTGCCATTTGCTCAGGTGTCAGGGGGCAGTTGACCATGTCTGTCGGGATGAGGCCAAGCTTGATACTGCTTACCACCTGGCTAAAGGTGGGACGAGTGGGCCCCTTGGCCTTCTTGGTCCTTTTCTGTTCCGGATGTTCCGGAGTTTCCTCCTCTGAGCGAACTCTCTTCAGCTCAGTTTTTTTGAGGGCTTTGTTAAAGCTTTTTCCAGGGCCGTATCCCTGAAGAGGCCTTTTGCCAGTGCTTCTTGGAAGCATTTCCTCTGGCGTTTGGAGAGTTTGACAAAGCTGGGTTTGTCAAGCTCCATCTTATCCAAGTCTCGGCCAATGGTGGTAGCTCCGGAAATGACCGAACACACACTGACCGAGTCTGCGCTGCAGACGGATTCTGCGTCTAAAGACTCATCTTCAGCGACTGACGACCCGTCTGTAGAACCGGTGTGCCCAATGGTTCCACCGGTCGAGGTTGATGGTTTTAAACTTGCATGCCCAATGGCTCCGCTCGTTAAAGCAATTGATTTACAGCTAGCGTGCCCAATGGCTCCGCTTGTTGAGGCAATTGCTATCTCTTGTGTCCCTAAAGACACTTGAGATGAGGCTATCGTCACAATTGACGAGGATGATGCTGTCGGAGTTGCATCGAGCTCATAATTTTTTATGTTATTTGTTTCCATGAATGGTCCCACGAGTATTCGGGAAAGTAAGTCACCCATAGCGAGCCCGTATACTATGGGAAGGCTAATTGAAACTGGAGGACGCCAGGTATCCAGAGTTCGGATATTAGAGACCAAGCACCCCCTTGGCCACGAGTCTCTCGGCATATCCTGTTTCACCTTAGACTAGGGTGATTTTTTAAAGAGTGTTCTTCTCTCCGCCCGACCATTAGCCAGCACTCCTGGTAGAGACATGACCATGCCAGGAATCTGTTTCCAGCGGCCTCACGTGGAGGGTGAAGTAGAGCTTCCAGCATTGTAGCACAGTTCCGGCACGGAGCACAAAGCAGCGTGTTAGTCCCCCTGTGTAACTGTTGGCGGGCGACCACATTAGGCGCTTAATGTACATTAAAAAACAAGGCGACAGACACTATCTGTGTGACAATAGGGCAATTTGATTAACATATGTTTATGACAGCGACTACTCTTACATTTTAAAAAATCTAATAAAATGAGAAATAATGCACACCAATAAGTAAAAAACGCAAAAAAGCATATCTGAAACATTTTATTTTAAAATGTTTCGAATTAAGGAGACAAAAATTGTATTATTTTAAAAATGAATATTAAACATGGGCATGGCTCGCCATCTATGAGAAAATGAAAAACTTAGAGAACCGCTGTAACGAACTTATTTAACTCGCTAATCATCAAAATATTTTGATGATTTAGGCTTAATGTTAATCATTAAAAAATTGGGTATTAACTAACAACTAAGAGCGACACACAGTCCAGTTAACGATGTTTAGCGTAAATTAATAGTTTACGAGCGCTGTCTGTCCTGGGTATTAGAATCTAATGCGATAATTAATTTAAGTGTACTTAGATTTAAGTATGCCTTGTTTGGCAAAAATAAATAAATAAAATTAATTGTTAAGGCAACTTTTTTTTACATTCACGATGGTTTTTTCTTGTTTATTTGCGAAAAAAATGTTGAAAATTTAATGTTTTGTGTATTTATGGAATTACAAGTGAAAGTGATTAATGCATATATTATGAAATTATTATTAAAAATATAGGTGTAGAACAACACATTTCATATTCACTTTTCCTTTCACACTTTTCTGCACTTATATGTTTAATAATAACTGCATAATAAACTAATTCATGACTTTAAAATCGCTTATAATTAAACAGCATATTTTTCCTTAATAAACACGAAAAAAACACCGCGGAAGTAAAATAAATTGATAACCTCAAAAATTAACACACTTAAAACTCACTAAATCACAAATTCTTTTTATTAAATCATAAAGAGCTAATCACTGATAATCCATATATAGTTTAAAGTAATAAATTACAATGTTTTTCCACTTTTTACCACAAAAATATAACGAAAACAATCTCGAACCTATTCCGCGCCATATAAATTCAAACCAAATGTCAGATTTTTTACACCGACTTCAGCTATGGTTGTATTAGTTGGACATGAAAATTATTTTCCGTAGAAGATATAATGAATTAAGAAAAATGTTATACTAACCCAGCGGGAAAATATTGAAGCTATTCTCGATAAGACGTAAAGAATTGCTTCCACATCGTATCCTTTGGAAGGTGTTACGAAGATTTTTATTTTCTGTTCAACAGACAAATTTTGCTTCAAGAAAATCAAAAACAAGCTGTTTGAGCCTTATGCAGGAAACTTTTTTGAAACCTATTTTGGGCGTTTGGGCATGTACCACTGACATATAATAATGGACTGCTCATCTGAAATTATTCCATGCAAATCGATGGCACCCAAAAGTATAGTTGTCGCACTCTTCCATAGACCCCCAAACTGACAAGTAAAAACAGACCTGATTTTATATTTTCCCTTTTGCACTAGTGATGTTTATATCTTTTGCTCTTTTCCCCATAGACCCCCGGATTTTGACATACAGAATGTCAGTTGCTAAAACTGGCGTTAAGAACTTAAATCAGATACACATAAAATTTGGAAATTAATGAAAAAAAGGCATTTTAAAAGGTGAAAAAGTGAAAATAGTGTTTATTAATTTTTTTAAACAAAATATTTGTGTTATTTTAATGTTTTAAGTACGTATTTAAAAAAATGTAAATTTCAAAAGTGATTCCGGTGTTTACATGGAGTGAAAAAAGGTTTGTAGCCTATGGAACAAATTGGTGCCATGAAAAATTCCTCATGAGCTGTCCATTCTATATGTCAGTGGCATGTACTCTTTAAAAGCTTTCGAAAAGCCCTACAAAAGAGATTCCATTGAGCTTCTCAAGAAGCTGTCGGGAAGAAAGTGCAACGCTTCCTTCCAATGACATACAATTATTAATAAAGATATGACGTGGGATACGGACAAGAAGGGCTCCTAAGCTTCGAAAAAAGGCTTCGTCATGTCTTAAAGTAAGCTTCCGTACCCCAGTGGGAATATCAAATTCTACGAACAAGATATAACTCGAGCGCATTTTTTATATGTGAAAAATTACAGGCTCAGGAAAGGCCCTTTGTACTGTTGACAATTTTGGTGTAAGCTTCGTAGGAACATAGCTGTTGAAGTTCTAGCAATGCTGCCAATGTCTGTGGGCTTCGGCTGGATTTTGGCTCTTGCTGTCATCTTTAAAATTCAGATAACTATCTCCATTGCCATGTTAAAAAGGAGGCAAGCCAGACCATCCCCTTGTCGCAGTCCATTAAAGGTGCTGCTTGACCTGGAGAGTGTTCCGGATATCTTTATTTGGCTTGTCACATTGGCTGTGGATAATCTATCCCGTGTCAGCTTGTCATTGGGGATGCTGAATTCTCCCTTAACTTTGTAGAGTTATACTCAGATGGCACTATCATAGGCGGATTTAAAGTCTATAAAAGGGTTTTGGATTAAGTTTTGTAATTAAAGGCATTTTTAATCGCCTTGCACAGGGTGAAAATCGGATCCATTGTTGATTTCACTGGGCTGAAGCTGCACTGGTATTGTTCTATGATGTTTCTAGCGTATGAGGCGCGGTACGCAACACCTTACACATACTGCCATAAGTGGTTCACGCGTTGATTTGCTTATTATGCAACGGGCAGAGGATGCCTTTTTCCGGCTTCGATTCCTGTTCGCATATTTACACAATTTATTCATGAATCGCTTAGTGTATTGCAAACCCCCAAAATCAGGGTATTACCAGAGATAACATAATACTCCGTATTATCTCCGGAGTATTATGTTATCTCTGGTATTACATTAAATGCCTGTATACCAGGAATCGATGCCACAATTGTCAGACCGGAATTTTCACAGGAGGAAGTAGAACGAAAGGCTATTAATTCGTAAAATAAATATTTGAAATTCAGTTGTATTTTACAAATTCATCAGTATTAAAATTAACTTAAGAAAAACAACAAGAAAAAAATAAATGCAACACAGTACAACAAGAAAAATAAAATGTTCAAAATTAGTTGCACATAAATTTTCTGTGCCGATAAGGAAAAGGCTACGCGTGAGTTAGGGCTTTCAGATTGGTAGATTTAGTCAAATACAGAATTATGCTACCTTGTAAAATTCCTTAATTCCCCTATCAGCTCGTAAGGACACAAAAAGCCACCTTAACATTTACCAATAAAATATTCTGTAACTTTAATTGTTTATATTTAGTTTCGTGCGGAGAATTGAGTCTTTTTTGTCTGTGCTAGTATTCATCGATTTTGTTTTATTTTCAATTTTGATGTGCTTTCTTCTATACCAATTATCGGAGGTAAAATAAAAAATCGAGTTAATTACATTTTCAAAAATTACAGTTTTATTTCAGACCCAGCCAGAGGAACTAATGACACCCAAAAATATAATTCTTATTCTTTATTTTTTCTGTGTTGCTATTATGCAGCTGATTTATCACCTTATAGCTAATGAAATATGCTTGGAGGTAAACTTGGAATATTAATAAATTATTATAAATTTTTAAATTATACTGGATATTCATTATACACATTTTTATAAGCTTTTTATTAACTTTCAACGTTTGTTAGCTTGATTAGATCAAATCTTTAAATTTTGCACATATTATGTATAGGTCGCGTGATAATGCAATTTAACCATTTTGTATAAAAATCAAGATGGCGGATTTTTAGATTTTAATGTTTGTTAGATCAAATCTTGCACAAGTTTTCTTATGTGCCGGCTAACTTGAAACATTGCTGTAAGTTAATATAAGATACAGTAATAGCACAGTAAAAATAAGAAAAGTCTGAAGATTTTTGGTAAGGTGTTTATTGTCGAGTATATTAAAGTGAAGAAAAAATTCGATTTGCTGGGCTCAGGGAGTTGTGGAATCGTCGTCAAGAACGTTTTTGTGAAGGGTTAACTTCTTTAGGCACTTTTGGCCTATTTTCGAAATTCCTATTCTGTCATGATTCCATAAAATTATTTTATGGAATCTTTTATGGACACATAACATAAAAGATTTAGTATAATCCGCTCTGAGTTCTATTACGCTTTGAACAGTTTGGTTGAAAATGAACCGCTGATCGGTTGTAAATGTAAATAAACAAAATCAAAGGGTGCCCTGGGCATATTAATTTTTAATTAAACTAAAAACTCAAGTAATACGACTTTTTACAACAAATATCAATTATTCACGTCACGTCATTTTCATAAAATATGTCAAAATACTCCTAAAATGTGCTGCTCAAGTTCCTTTATGTTATGAAGCATAACAGGAAATATTTTATGTTATATGCATAAACGAAAATAAAATATGTCGGACAGAATAGGATTTTAGAGAATTCTTTTATTTTATGGCATAACATAACATAAAATGATAAAATTTTACCGACAGAATAGGCCCCATTATCTACTATTTTTACTAAACACTACATTATTCCAATCATCCATCAACCAATCTTTGTGTGATAAGTTTAAGACAAATAGTTCAATTTCCAAAACATTGCAACACATTTTGGAGTGAGTGCTTCCAAGTAGAAATTAAATAAACTTTAACAGAGTATTCATAAATAAAATATATTGATCCTTATCGCCCTGCGTTAAGACTGCTTTGAAAATTTAGACTAGCCATAGAAGTTAACACTTCTAAAGTGTGGTCCTACGTACACTCGTTTTTATTAACTTCCCAGTATAGGAAGTTATTGTAATCGGTCCGAAAATCGAAATCGAAAATTTTAACGTATTTTCATCTTTCAAGGTCCCAGGAGCATTTTAAGCAAAAAATTGGGATGAAGTATGTGTGTGTGTGTGTGCGTACGGATGTGGTCATTTTTTCCTGCACGATATCGCGAGTTACGTCCCCGACTCCACCCTAAATAAATATAATAAATAAATATAGATATTTACAAAAACAACAATTCATTCCTAAAAATCTAAAATCTTTAAAACTTTCAGTCGTTTAATATTTCAGTTTCTCACGGTATTTTGCTCATCCTTAAATTAAAACTTTCAGTCATTTCAATTTCTCACGATATTTTGCCTATTTTGCTATTCTCACAAAAATTGTAATCTAATGCTCTTGTTTAACGATAAAATTTCATGTCTGGATTATTTCCGTTGTCAACTGAAAGGTAAATTTTATAAAATAAAGAAGTCAGTCTAGTACGGAGATTTAAACTGTAAACTTGTAATAAAATAAATGTTGGAACTATAAATTTTTATTTAATTTAAATAGTGGTTGATCAAAGTTTATTATTGGCGCAGTCATCGGTAGAATTTTATCAATTAAAATCGTCCAGTCGTAAATTCGGGAGTGAATTAAAAATAGTGAAAGTTTTGTCGAAAGCATATTGGCAATTTAATCTCGCTGTGTTAACTGAAAATTAACTCCGTGTCGAAGGTACTACGGCATATAGTGAATTCGCTGGACATTAAACATTGGAATAGAAGCACAGCAACGAGGGTACATCGTCAGCTGGTGGATCTCAATTCTTCAGCTTCATCGGGCCACAACCAACTCGGCAATTATTTACATACAAGAGGAAATGCAATTAATCTGGCTTACGACAATCATTGTTCTTGTGGGGTAAGTCCATAATTGATACTTTTTTTTCCCTCTAATGTCCTTCCTTTCAAAATTAAACTCCAAAAATAAGAAAACTCTTAAAGCTTCGTACAAAACTCCAGGGTCAAAAAACGCCGCGGAAGACGGATATAACTCTGATTCTGAAATATTTTTTAAGCCAAATTCTCAAAACAAAAGTAATAGTGTAGATTTAAGTAAAATAAAAATTGAATTAAAAAGTGATAATAAATTTGAAAATATATTTGATACTAAAATGGCAAATGAAAGTAACAACGTAAATTTAGTAAATCCTAGTGGTAACAGTGCTCCAACTATTAGTAGTAATCTAGTTAATAATCCTCTTAGTAGTTATGTTCAGGGGGCCAACAATTCTCCTAGTGCTAGTGCCGGTATTCCAGTCATTAGTAATAATAACTGTTTCAGTGGTAATGGTTCTAGTGGCAATATTTATCGCGGTAGCAGTAACGATGTTAATGTTAATTTAATTTTGACTAACTTAAAAATTCCCGATGCCATCAAGGATCTACCAACCTTTGACGGTAATAGAAGATCATTGTTTGACTTTATCGACAACGTCGAAGAAATTTTGGGGTTAATGATCGGAATCGACGGTACGAATTATGCTAAAATAATACTAAGATCTATAAGAAACAAAATTGTCGGTGATGCTAATGAGGTGCTGAACATGTATGGCACACCAATAATATGGGAAAATATTAAAAACAATTTGCTCACACATTATTCAGATAAGCGGAACGAAACGAGTTTGATTCGTGACTTACACTGTTTAAGACAGAATCTAGACACAGTAGAGAAATTTTACTCAAGAGTTATTGAAATTCTGTCTACCATTACTAATCACGTTAGAGTTCATGAAACTGATCAGAACGTCATAACATCTAAACAAACCTTGTACCAAGAAATGTGCTTGAACACCTTTTTGTCCGGTTTAAGAGAACCTTTCGGCTCTACAATCAGGGCAATGAGACCTATCACGTTAGTACAAGCATTTAACTTTTGTTTGACAGAGCAAAATACACACTATATGCGGAATCACCAACCAATAAAAGCAAATATTGTTAGGAAACCACCAATTAGACCCATGCAACCTATCTACAACCATCCAACTGCAACACCATCGTTTAATTATCACTCACAAAACCCAAATTTTTACCTACCTCAAAAATTTAGTTTTCAACAACCATATAGGCCTGTTCCTCAACCATTTTTCAAACAAAATTTTCAGCTACCCCAAAAATCGTTTCAACAGAATCATAACTTCAGTCAACAATTCAATAAAGATAATAATCAAAATTTCAAAAATCGCCCCGTCCCCATGGATACTTCAAGTGGAAATTCTAACTTAAGATCAGTTAAAAAACCTGGACAAATAAATAATTTTTCTCAACCATTAATTTTCCAAAATATATAGCAGAAGAATTATTTAATATTGAACAGAGTGGGGAGCCTGAAAGTCAAGCCGCTTTTAATAACCATTTGAGTGAATTACAATATACTGAACCTAATAAATTCGAGAATCAAAGTAACTACAATAACGATAGTTTCAATGGAAATTTCCAAGCTCTGGATGGATTCTACTATCAGTCGGAAGTAAATGAAAATGAAATCTACGACGAAAATTTTCCATCAACTGCCTCGAAGACCCAATCGGGTATATAGATTTTAATCATCATCAATCATACCTCTTACCATATATCCATATTTTAGGCAATGACAATGAACCTTTGAAATTTCTTTTAGATAGCGGAAGCAATATGTCTTTTATCAATCCGGAATTTGTAAACCCAAATTTAATTGAAATTATAGAACCAGTAGAAATAAAAACAGCATTCAACATTCACTTAATATAATAGATAAACAACTCAAATTGAATGGGTTCGATGAACTCAAAACTAAGGAAAAGCTTAGATTTTTACTATTCAAATTCCATAATTATTTTGACGGGTTAATAGGTTTAGGAATAATGAGACAACTTGGCATAGAATTAGACTTTCAAAATTCTTTACTAAAAACTAAACACGTAACTATACCTTTGATGTATAAACCGAATTACATGTCCAAACAATATACAGTCCCGCCCCGAAGCAAAATAATAGCCCATTTACCAGTCGATATAAAGACAGGAGACATTTATATGAAGCCAGTCAAAATTAAAGAACAATTAGTAATACCGGAAGGAATCCTTAACGCAAAAGAATGGTATGCTTACGTAGAGGTAATCAATTATTCAAATTCTTCTCAAGTTTTTGTCCTCGAACAACCAATACAAGTTCAACCATATAGTAACAATCAATTCTTCGAAATACATAATTTCTCTATCAACAATCAGGAAGGTCCTCAAGTCAATTCGGATATATCTGAACTCCTTCGAATAGATCATCTAAACAGCGAAGAAAGGAAATTCTTTCTAAGACTTTGCAAACGTTTTGAAGACATATTTCTTAAAGAAGGCCAAAATTTAAGCTTCACAAACCAGATAAAACACGAAATTAAAACAAAAGATGATCTTCCTATCTATACCAAGTCGTACAGATACCCGGAAATCCATAAGCAAGAGGTTCAACAACAGATTTCAAAAATGATTAGTGATGGAATTATCCGTCCAAGTTTTTCACCTTGGTCCTCACCCATTTGGATAGTTCCGAAAAAATTAGACGCCAGTGAGAAACAAAAATGGCGATTGGTTGTTGACTACAGAAAATTGAACCAAAAAACAATAGATGATAGATATCCATTACCCAATATAATTGAAATTCTTGACAAATTGGGTAAAAGCCTTTATTTTAGTACACTTGATTTGGCATCTGGTTTTCACCAAATCGAAGTGAAACCCGAGGACATTCCTAAAACGGCATTTACAGTGGAAAACGGCCACTACGAATTTATTCGAATGACGTTTGGCCTTAAAAATGCCCCATCAACGTTTCAAAGGGTCATGGATAATGTCTTACGTGAATTGCTGGGGAAAATTTGCTTGGTATTCATGGATGACATTATTATATTTTCAACCTCACTTCAGGAACACCTCGAAAATCTCGCCGCTGTATTCCTAAAATTGAGAGAAGCTAATCTCAAAATTCAATTAGACAAGTCAGAATTTCTTCATAAGGAAATAGCCTTTCTGGGTCACATCGTTAAACCAAACCCAGACAAGCTCAAAGCAATAAAAAATTTCCCTATGCCAAAAACACCAAAACAAATAAAGTCCTTTCTGGGATTGTTAGGCTATTATAGGAAATTCATTAAGGATTTCGCTAAGCTTACCAAACCGTTTACCGAATGTTTAAGAAAGGATAAACAAATAACAATAGATTCACAGTACATACAATGCTTCGAAACTTGTAAAAACCTTCTATGTAACGAACCCATAATACAGTACCCGGACTTCAGTAGAGAGTTCAACTTAACAACTGATGCTAGTAATGTCGCTATCGGAGCCTTACTATCCCAAGGTCCTATAGGTTCGGACAAGCCAGTTTGTTATGCCAGTAGGACACTGAGCAAGTCAGAACAGAATTACAGTACTATCGAAAAGGAGCTTTTGGCTATTGTGTGGGCCACCAGATACTTCAGGCCTTACTTATTTGGAAGGAAGTTTAAGATCATCACTGATCATAAGCCCCTAACTTGGCTATTTTCATTGAAGGAGCCCAATTCGAAACTAATCCGTTGGCGCCTGAAGCTCGAAGAATTCGACTACGAGATTATATATAAAAAGGGTAAAGAAAATACCAACGCTGACGCCCTATCTCGTGTAGAAATAAATATTACTGAATCCCTACAAAATAACGTTGATGATACCGAAACCTTTACAGTACACTCTGCAGAATAAAGCTCAAATGATGGAATACAAATCTCAGAACGACCTTTGAATGAATTTTCGTATCAGTTAGTGTTGGAAAAAACGGAAACCCCGTCTAGACTACCCCAAAAAACCCTTGAAATACTATTTAAAACGAAACACAGCCACATAATAAAACAAAACGATTTAGATAACGAAACTAACCTAATTAAAATTCTTAAGGACCACACACAACCAAAAAAACTAACAGCCATCATTACAGATGATAATACCTTTAAATTACTTCAAACAGTTTTTCGTCGCCTTAGAGAGTAAACCTGCTAAATCCATTTTCATCACATTTGACATATTTATACCGTTCCAAAGAGAAAGAAATGTCGCATCGTCCCAGCAAAACAGCTAGTGCAATCTAAGAGTATAAGTATCGAAAAATATCTGATGAGTAAAACTGCTAAATCCAATCAGTATAAATTTCACTGCTAACTCCAGCGTTCCCCTCATTGAGAATTGTAATTTTGCCGCTGACTTGTATTCTACTACAAAAAATTAATTTTTGCGTATATTTCGTAGTGTTTTAGTACTGGCAGATATTTTGCAAAGGTAAGTGCCTATTATTTGAATTCAGATTTATTGTTTGTGGGGCTCATTGAAAATGGGATTATGGTTTGAAATTCATAACCATTTTCTCTGAGATCTCTGAGAGGCTCAAATTTAATTTTAACGGCTGTTTGTTGCGGTTCAAGGGTTGGTATGCATTGCGTTGTAGCCCCACACGCATGTAATATGAATGAATGAATAATTTACACAATTACACAAATATTTACCATACTGGTGTTTGTTACAGATATCTTCATCTCAGTTAATTTCAACAATAATAAGAAGGCCATTAAATGAGAAGATCGATAACAGACGAAAGTGACCGAGAAGGCCACAACTCACAAAAAATACTTATTACCGGAATGGACAACAAAGCGAATTCTACAAAAATGATTGGCGCGGTGTGCCACCTTTATCCATAGCTCCTTTTTACGAAGCTTTTGGCGCTAAAAACCTGAGTCTATATTTCCCAAAAAAAGACCAGTGTGAGAAATGCGCTCTGTACAAAGCTGGGAATTTGTCAGAAGAAGAATATTCGGAACACCAACAGAAAAAAGAAGAAGCTAGAGCAGAAAAAACAAAGACAAAAATGAAGAAAAGATTGTTTTTACAGTTGATTTGCAAGCCGTTTTGATGGCACCGAAGTTAAAAGTTAGTAGTTTATATTACAAAACAAAGCTTCAGGTACATAATTTGACATTTTATAATTTAAAAAACAGAAACGGATACTGTTACTTATGGAATGAAACTGAAGGAGGACTAAATTCTGAAGAGTTTGCAAGCATATGGATCGATTTAATTGAAAAAAAGGTTTTGCCACAAAATGAGTCAACAGAACCACTTACAATATTATTTTACAGTGATGGGTGCACCTATCAGAATAGGAACTGTGTGATGTCTAATGCTTTGTTGTCCATGGCTATGAATCACAACATAATTATTGAGCAAAAGTTTCTTGAAGTGGGCCATACTCAGATGGAAGCTGATTGTATGCATTCCACTATCGAACGAGCACTTAAGAATAGAGATATTCATGTTCCTGTAGAATATGTTGAAGTCTGTAGATCAGCTAGGAAAAAACCAAAGCTTTATGATGTAACTTACCTCAGCTATGAGTTTTTCAAGAAATTTGACATGGTTCAATTCTTCAAAAGCATTCGTCCTGGTCGCGGCAGAGGTGACGCCAAAGTGAATGACATACGAGCCCTACGATACACCCCAAGTGGTGAATTATATTTCAAATTAAGATTTTCTCATGTATGGCAAACAATACCGCAAAGAAAATCGTCGGCAGTTGTCCCCTTGCCGTTTTCTCAGCTTCCGAATCTCCACGGAAACAGAAGAAAGATTACTGCCACAAAGTTTGAAGACTTACAGTATTTAAAAAGGATTCTTCCTGAGGATTACCGTTCTTACTATGATAATTTACCTCATGACTGAAAAATACAATTATGTATGTTCCTACTTGAATTACCTAAGTTTAGTTGAAAGTATTAATTTGCTATGTATAGAGTAAAATACTTCAATTGCAATTTTTAAGTTACCTTTTTGTTTTTATAAAAAAAAAGATTTACGTTTTATTTATTGTTTTCCTCTAAAATGGTCTTTGAATTTATACTTTAGTTTATTTCTTCATTAGTAAACTAATTCCTTATAATACAAATTTCTTTCATTTATACCAAAAAACCTGCCAAGTCCATCGCATTATAATCCGTACATATACGAAAACCTGCTAAGTTACAAAATCGCTCATAAAACAGTAACTACTAAATTCTATTTGTTTATTTATAGTATTTACTATTCAATATTACAAAATAAGCCAACTATATTTTTGGTTTACTTTGTAAGCTGCAAATATAAATTATATTAAGTTTTTTGTCCGCCCTGTAAAATTTCATTAAAGTTAGTTAGCAGGTTTACACTCTAAGGCGACGTTATACGAAATATTTTAGCAATAGCAATATAAAATTAAACCGCTGTATGACAATGGTGCAAGACATTCTCGAGTTAGATAAGCAAGAACAATATTAGTTCGAAGTTATCATGAAAAATCAAATCACAGGGGAATAGTTGAAACATTAGCACATTTAAAAAGAAATTATTATTTCCCTAACATGAAAAAAACTATAACTACTCTTATCAATAAGTGTGAAATATGTTTAGGAAATAAATACGAAAGGAATAAGCAACCACTTAAATTCGAATTATCTGAAACACCCTCTGAACCCTTACAGTTAGTTCATATTGACATATATTCAGTCCATAAAGAAAACTTCTTAACCATAATAGACAAGTTCACTAAATTTGCTAGTGCCTACCTATTGACTAATAGAAATAGTATGAATGTAATCCAGAGTCTTAAACACTTTTTCTCGCACCATGGAATCCCGAAAAAATTAATCTATGATAATGGCCTTGAGTTCACCTCAAGCATGTTCAATGAATTTCTAAATTTATACGATATTAAATCTCATTTGACAACAGCAAAGAATTCAACTGGAAATTCGCCTGTTGAAAGACTACATTAACCGAAATAATAAGAATTATATATAATCAAAACTAGCAAAAACCCGCGTGCGTTGCAACGCCTTTCAATAAAATAAGATTATGAGGACACAGTCTGCGATAGGAAAAAGCTATAGTGAAAAAAGAACAAATCTGGGAAAATTGATTTCGGGAGATGACCGCCATGTACCAAACGATATACTGAGTATACTATATTGCTTATGGTGTTCTACTTATCATACTCTTTCATTTGATACCCATGTCGTAGGGGTTGTGAAGAAAATGGTAATCCGCCTTCTCGAGATGGCCGCTATGGACCAAACGATATATTGAGTATACTATATTCCTTATATTGTTCTACTTATC
The DNA here is from genome assembly GCA_949987705.1 of Thereva unica. Taxonomy (NCBI): domain Eukaryota; kingdom Metazoa; phylum Arthropoda; class Insecta; order Diptera; family Therevidae; genus Thereva; species Thereva unica. The sequence continues at coordinate 155,461,008 of OX465281.1, read as the reverse complement.
ATACTCTTTCATTTGATACCCATCTAGAAGGGGTTGTGAAGAAAATGGTAAACCGCCCTTTTGAGATGGCCGCCATGGACCAAATTATAAATTGAGTATACTATATTGCTTATGGTGTTCTACTTTTCATAGCCTTTCATTTGATACCCATGTCTCGGGTGTTGTGAAGAAAATGGTAATCCGCGCTCTTGAGATGGCCGCCATGAATCTAAAGACATAGTCTATGGCATTCTTCTTATAATGCCCTTTCATTTGATACCAATGTCGAGGGGGTAGTGAAGAAAATGATCATCCTCCCTCTTGAGATGACCGCCATGGACCAAACGATATATTGAGTATACTATATTGCTTATGGTGTTCTACTTATCATACTCTCTCATTTGATACCCATCTCGAAGGGGTTGTGAAGAAAATGGTAATCCGCCCGCTTGAGATGATCGCCATGGACCAAACGATATATTGAGTATACTTTATTGCCTATGGTGTTCTACTTATCATACTCTCGGTAGCCTAGGGAGTAAGGCGCCTGGCTACTATCCCAGAGGTCCCGGGTTCGAATCCCGGCAGCGCCACGGTCCTTCGCCTTTTCCACTTTCCCACCCACATAAGTTTCCTTCTTTCTTCTTCCCTCTTTACATTCCTGATCCCTCCTGTCATAGCCTTCCTTAGCCCTTCCCCGCTCCACCAAAAAGCGCATGTCATCGGTTGGTTGATGAGATTCAACTCGTTTCAGGAGGCATAACACTCCAGCGAGTTGTTTCTCGATGCCCCGATGTCAAAGTCGCGACAGTAATGGTTGGAAGTAGGTGGACTAAAAATATCGCGGGTAGGTTGTGACAGTTCCTTTCCTCCCCGACTAGAGCTGCTGTTCGACATTGCACTCTATATGAAGAAAATAGATTGTCGACACAGTATAAAGGGCGTTTCCTGTGACTCTAGTCTTTCACATAAAAAAAAAAAAATTTTATATCCATGTCGAAGGTGTTGTGAAGAAAATGGTAATCCGCATTCTTGAGGTGGCCGCTATGGACCAAGCGACATATTGAGTATACTATATTGCTTATATTGTTCTACTTATCATACTCTTTCATTGGATACCCATTTCGAATGGGTTGTGAAGAAAATGGTCATCTTCTCTCTTGAGATGACTGCCATGGACCAAACGCCTGCTTTTCTGTTGAAATTTTTTTGCTATAAACCTCACGGAGCCCGAGACCTTTCCAACGAATGCAAAACCGTGGAAATCGGACCGTGCGTTCTCTAATTATAGCGTCACGAAGGAAAACCCGACTTATTAAATTCTTTTATTTAACTTGCACTGTTTGTCGTCAAATCTTGGAAGTTAAATTTGACCCACTTCCCGGTTTCGGATAGAGCTGAAATTTTGCATACACGTTTAGTTTGGATGACAATGCAATCTGGCCATTTTGTAAAAATATCAAGATAGCGGTTCCAAAATGGCGCCCGCTTTTATTTTACTTACACTGTTTGTCGTCAAATCTAGGAAGTTAAATTTGACCCACTTCCCGGTTTCGGATAGAGCTGAAATTTTGCATACACGTTTAGTTTGGATAACAATGCAATCTGGCCATTTTGTAAAAATATCAAGATGGCGGTTCCAAAATGGCGCCCGATTTTTGAAATTGTGCTCCGCGGCCCTTTGAAATGGGTATCAAATGAAAGGATATGACAGGTAGAACACAATAAGCTATGTGGCGTCATTCCAAATTCAAAATGGCGGACAACACTTACACTGTTTGTCTTCAAATCTTGGAAGTTAAAGGAGACTGGTCAAATGTGCCCCAGGCCCGGCGCAAGCGAAAAGTATCTCAGATTATCGATTATAATGTGTGTTGAAATTCTGTATAGTTTTTATATCCCTTAACTATGGCAAAGGTGTTAATATTGCTATTTTTGTTTATTCAGGCGAAATTCCAAATATCACCCTATATTTTTGTAATGCTATAACCTATTTTCATGAATAAGGTATCAGTGTACGCAGAATACTCCCACCTATCTAAAATTGTAAAAACGACGGTACCACAGTACCAACTTCCAGAGTTATGAGTCGTCAAAGTCAAAATTTTGTTTTTTTTAACAAAAATGTCACTTTCAACCACCTTTTTCTCCAAAATATTCATAGTCAACTAATGTTTTTTTTTCCAGAATAAGAAAGCTTGGAGTTTTTCCTATGAATAATGTCCAGACAATTTTTATGCTACGGCCTTTACTTTCGAAGTTATAAGCAATTTTAATACTAAAATTGGCGTTATTTCGTACTTTTTTAGTACTCTTTTTCCTAAGCTTTTGTCGAAAAGAACTAAGTGAAAAAAAGTCAAAGTCAAAATTGCTTGCAATTTCCACAAATAAGGCCAGTTTTAGCATTTAAATTGCTTATAACTTCGAAAGTAAAGGCCGTAGCATAAAAATTGTCTGGACATTATTCATAGGAAAAACTCCAAGCTTTCTTATTCTGGAAAAAAAAACATTAGTTGACTATGAATATTTTGGAGAAAAAGGTGGTTGAAAGTGACATTTTTGTTAAAAAAAACAAAATTTTGACTTTGACGACTCATAACTCTGGAAGTTGGTACTGTGGTACCGTCGTTTTTACAATTTTAGATAGGTGGGAGTATTCTGCGTACACTGATACCTTATTCATGAAAATAGGTTATAGCATTACAAAAATATAGGGTGATATTTGGAATTTCGCCTGAATAAACAAAAATTTATTTATTTATTTATTTATTTATTATTCGCCAAACAAGGCACACTTAAACTAGGTATACATATATGTACTTAGATTAAACATAGTGTATCTTTTATAATATAATATAATATTACTATAACTACTGATAGCTACTAAAAACCTACTATTGTCAAGGGGTTATGTTAGTAGGGATTTGAGTATTTTTTTATAGGATGCCTTGTTTAGGGAAGGGGAGAAAGAGGAGCTATGGCTATTAAAAACCATACAGCATCTGTTGACGGGCTCGTTCCTTGCGTAATCGGTGCGGTGTGGATATTCCCTAAGTAGTTTAGTGTGTCGTGTGTGTCGAACTACATCATTGAATTTGATTCTGTCCGACAGAAACTGCACTTTAAGCTTTCCACTTAGGACGTCAAAGGCAACGCAAGATATGAGCAGTTTCCTCCTGCTAGACAACGGCATGAGATCAAGCACTTTGAGCCTGTCCAAGTAGTGCGGCAGGGTTTGGTAGTCATGGGGGTTGTGTAGATGTCTCAGGGCAAAAAGAAGAAATCTCTTTTGAATGGATTCGATCCTCCTACTGCTCACTTGGAATATAGGATCCCAGATAGGACACGCATATTCCAGGATAGGGCGGACTAAAGAACAGAAGAGTGTTTTTGTGACCCATACATTACCAAATTCTTTGGCTCTCCTCTTAATGAAACCAAGAAGTTTGTTGGCTCTGGCAGTTATATTATCGTAGTGCAGGTTGAAATTGAGTTTTTTGTCTAGGACGACGCCTAGATCTACGATATGATCAACCTGATTCAACATTATGCCATTGAGATAATAGTTATGGGTCTGTGTGTTTTTTAAGCGGGAGAAGGTAATTGCATGACATTTGCTGGTGTTAAGTTGCAGTTTGTTCATGGTGCACCAGTCGTGTAGGGCATTGAGCTTTGTCTGCAAGAAGGCAGCATCAGTTTGGGTCTTAATGACACTATAAATTTTGAGATCATCCGCGTAAAAGAGATGTGGAATATTTGCTAATTTATCGGAAAGATCGGAGATGAAAATATTGAAGAGTAGCGGACCGAGATGACTGCCCTGAGGAACGCCAGAGGTTACTTCGATCTCATTAGATAGAAATCCTTGGAATCTGATAACTTGTGTTCTTCCGTTCAGATATGATTTTAACCATTCCAGGGCAGAACCTGATATACCAAACTCTAATAGTTTTGCGATTAGGATGGCGTGGTCCACTCGATCGAAGGCCTTGCTGAAATCAGTGTACACAGCATCCAATTGATGGCCGCTCTCCATACCGCATAGCAATTCGGAGATAAGGACCATAAGGTTAGAAGTTGTTGAACGTCCTTTCCGAAACCCATGTTGTTGTTCGTTTAGGTATGGATCGATAAGAGGCGCAATCCTGTCATGAACAAGTTTTTCAAAAAGCTTAGGAATTGATGATAAAATGGCAATTCCCCTATAGTTGTCTACCGAGTGCTTGTCACCGGATTTATAGATTGGCGTTAGGTAGGATTTCTTCCACAGCTTGGGAAACTTTCCTAACGATAAAGATTTGTTAAAGATGAGATAAAGAGGAAACGCGATATGCTGCGAGCAGCGCTGCAGGAAAATAGGAGGGAGATTGTCGGGACCATTACCTTTTTTGATATCAAGATTGTTCAGACCCGCCATGATCTCATCAACAGAAAGGGATATACCATTTAAAAGGGAAGTGTGAGTGTGCGAGTCAGTTACATCGTGTGCTGCGCTGGACAAGGGGCTATAAATTTCAGCAAACCTATCAGCAAACATGCTACAAATTACTTGGGGGCACGAGGTGTGGGCTTTACCATCCGTCATTGTTGTTGGGTAACCTGAAGTCTTCCGTTTAATGTTAACGTAATCAAAGAATTTTTTAGGATCACTTATGATACTATCACCAACAGAATTAATATATGCAGAGTAGGCCTCGCGAGACCTAACAGCAAATTCTGAGGCTAGTCTAATGTACTCGGAATTCAATCTCTCGTTTACATATGTGTTATTTTTGATCATGTTGTATAATTTATTTCTTTGATTACGTAGGAATCTAGTATCTCTATCCAGCCATGGCTCCGACACTCTATCCCGTTTTTTAATTTTGGGTACATATTTGTCGATGATGTTGAAAATGATAGAATAGAAGCATGAAACTATCACGTCAAGATCATTGCTAGTTAGCCTATGCTCCCAGTCGACTAGGGATAATTCGAAACCAATACTGTCCAGGTCCGCGTTCTTAAAATCGTAAACAAGTGCATTGTTATGTGATGTACGATGCTTGGGGATTGATGAATTAAATTCGAGGATCCACGCGGAGTGGTGGATGGAGTTCGAAAATAGGTTTTCCTCATCGGAAACGAGTAGAGTATTCACTTCCTCGTGCGAATTGGTGAAGATCAGGTCTAGCCATTTACCACAAGAATTTGGTTGCCCGATAATTTGATGTAGATCATTGCCGTAAAGTGTGTCGATAAATTTTATATCGACGGCATTAGTTGCATTTATAGGAAGTAATTTATTATCTTCCTCGTCGGGGATAAAAGAAATATTTGGTCGATTGAAATCACCGAGGATAAATATGACATCATTACCGCAGAGTGTATCGTTAACTTCCTCCACTATATGCAATAGATCGTCATAGTTGGATTCGTCGGAATTGGGGGGGATATAGAACGAACCGATGAATATATTCTTCAGGTCGGATTTGATTCTTATGAAGACGTGTTCAAAGGATTTTGAACAATTGGTTGTGATTAATTCACTATTTAAAAAGTCTTTTACAGCTATAAGGACTCCACCCCCTCTGGTGATACCAGTGGAACTGTAGTCTCTATCGCACCTGTGGATAGTCCAGCTGCTGTCCAAGATCTCTTCATTTAGGAATGTACTATTCAACCATGTTTCGGTCAGTACAAGTACATTATATCGACATGATTTAGAGTCAATGTAGAGGTTATTAAGTTTGGTTCTCATACCACTACAATTGTGGTAAAAGATTCTTACAACCTCGGGTGGGCTAGGTTTGGGAAGAAGAGATTGGGTGGGATAGGCAGTTGGGGAAGTAACTAGTTAAGGGCGGTAATATCTGTTCATCTCATCACGGCTTTTTTGCAGCTGGGACACATGTATTGATCTTACATGAGCGGCATAAGCGGAGAGATCCTTGGTAACTTGATGAGGATTGATTTGATAATGCTCAAGGTACCTAGTGTACAATTCGAGCAGGGCATTATGATCCGTAGGAAGACCTTCTTGTTGGAGCGAGACAATGAGGCTGGTCCTGGTTTTACCATATATACAGGTAGAGTCAGGTTTGTTATGCATGTACGCTAGAAACAGCCTTACATTGTCAAAGACATTCCTTTCTCTTAACCGTGATAACAAATATCGATTATCGGATGAGTCGGCTGAAATCAAGGTATTTTTTACAACCGGGGGTTGTAACGGGTTTAAGAAAGGGGGTTTCAAGGGGATGTTGTTGGCGCGGCTTACAGAAGAATCAACTGATTTCTGTGTGTCATTAGGAACCTCATTAATGTCAGCATAGGAACGACCTCCGACAATGATGTGGCTTCGAGAAAAGTTAGAGTAGGGATTTTGAATTTTAGTTGTTGTTGTTGCGTTAAGTGTTAGCGGGATAGGTCTGTCCAGGCTCGGAACTGAGTTAGACGCAGTTGGAATGGTGTTAATATTCGTTCTATTGTAATTGGTTATATTTCGAATTGGGTTAATAGTAGAGTGGGGTGGGCTTAACGTGTTAGTGGGAGGGGTGGGTTTCTGATAAAAGTTACATGGATTATTTACTATTTTAGGGCTAGAACTATTTATTCTACTACTTAACCTATGGCTGTGATGTCTCATGGCAGGATTATTCCGCCTGGATACGCCTATTGTTGCTACTCCTTCACGTCTACTGGCGATAGATGCTTGTTCTTTCCAACGGCTGATCGATAAATTCTTCCACTTGAAGACGTCAGATTCGCAGTTTAGAAGTAGCCACTCATATTTGGTCGGCATGAGCAGCTTGAAGTTAACGGCTTTCTTGTTTTTACTATGGGAAACAATCTCACATTTTGTAATGGGGATTGAGAAGTTCTTGGCGAAGAACTTGTAAACCCAAGGTACATATGCTTCTGGCGGGGCGCCTTTGAGGAAGTAGGCTGTTACTCCATTAGACACCGAAGTACTAAGTTTTTTTAACGTACTACGAGATTGCTTTACCACTTTCTTTTTGTTCGTTGATTTCGCCTTGTTTGCATTTAATTTTTTCAGGCGATTGTCCCATTCTTCTTGTGACCAGTTGGTCCCGAATTTAAATATATATTGAGGAGGCAAGTACATCGGTGGTAAGGTGTGAGATGAGCTTGAAGGCGATGAAACTGTTTGGGAGTACAGATTACAAGACGTTAAGTTGGGAGCACCAATGGTAAAATTATCACCACAGTTGTTATCCGCCAATATATTTGTGCTGCGGTGGGTCGAGCCATTACCCATTATATCACCTCTGAGTTCATCAGCCAGAGTGATTGTCCGTTCATCAGCCACAGTGATTGTCCGTTCATCCGGGGCTGGAGTGATTGCGACGTCTTCTTCAGGGGTAGATACTATCGTTGATCCGGCAATCGACTTTATGCCAGCTAGTTCAGTTTCAAAATTACAAAAAAGCTTTTTTAATTCGTTGAAAGTGGATATCCAGTTAGCGAAGGACGTGAGCTTGTCCGAGTGCTCATAGACCTTGGTCCGCAGCTGCGAAAGCTCTTCTTTGATAGAATTGTAGCAGTTGATTTCTGGATTAAGCCTAAACTTCTTTAGGCTTGAATTAATCGAATTAATTTCAAGTTTGATTAATTTCGATAACTCATCAACCATGTCATTATTGTCGGACGCCTCTACCTGACATCTGGATAGATTGTCAAGCTTAGACTTAATATAGTCCCATTTGTTGTGAAGACTTTGATAATTGGTATCGATTCTATCCACAGCACAAGTGAGTTCATCCACATTCTGCCTTAGGAGTTGGATATTATTCTCAGCATGAAAAGCTTTATCACTGCGAGAATCAAAGTTAATTTTTAACTCACCGATGGCGTCTGTTAGGCTCATAACATTGGAATTATTCGTTTGTATTGCTAACAGAATGTGAGAAAGATTTATGGACTTACAGTCCGTGCAGTAAAATTTAAAAGCTTTCTTATAGTCATTAATATGTTTTAACGCAGTTCTAGAAAGCCCAATGCATGTGGTGTGGAAAGAACTTTTACAAATTCCGTTGCATAATATCCAGTCCACCTCGTTGGCAAGTGAGGTTTCGTCTAGAGAGCAAGAATTGTCGTTGCATTTATACATTGTGCACAGAGTATGAGTAACTTTTTATTGAAAGTCCAAAGTCCACGTAATTATTAATTGATTATGATAATGATAACGTATTTTTAACACTACAATTATAATTGTAATTAGTAATTACTGGCACCACATAGCAATATTAACACCTTTGCCATAGTTAAGGGATATAAAAACTATACAGAATTTCAACACACATTATAATCGATAATCTGAGATACTTTTCGTTTGCGCCGGGCCTGGGGTAATTTTGTATGGGCCATGACCAGTCTCCTTTGACCCACTTCCCGGTTTCGGATAGAGCTGAAATTTTGCATACACGTTTAGTTTGGATGACAATGCAATCTGGCCATTTTGTAAAAATATCATGATGGCGGTTCCAAAATGGCGCCCGATTTTTGAAATTGTGCTCCGCGGCCCTCTGACATGGGTATCAAATGAAAGGATATGACAGGTAGAACACAATAAGCTATGTGGCGTCATTCTAAATTCAAAATGGCGGCCAACACTTGCACTGTTTGTCGTCAAATCTTGGAAGTTAAATTTGACCCACTTCCCGGTTTCGGATAGAGCTGAAATTTTGCATACACGTTTAGTTTGGGTGACAATGCAATCTGGCCATTTTGTAAAAATATCAAGATGGCGGTTCCAAAATGGCGCCCGATTTTTGAAATTGTGCTCCGCGGCCCTCTGACATGGGTATCAAATGAAAGGATATGACAGGTAGAACACAATAAGCTATGTGGCGTCATTCCAAATTCAAAATGGCGCCCAACACTTACACTGTTTGTCGTCAAATCTTGGAAGTTAAATTTGACCCACTTCCCGATTTCGGATAGAGCTGAAATTTTGCATACACGTTTAGTTTGGATGACAATGCAATCTGGCCATTTTGTAAAAATATCAAGATAGCGGTTCCAAAATGGCGCCCGATTTTTGAAATTGTGATCCGCGGCCCTCTGACATGGGTATCAAATGAAAGGATATGACAGGTAGAACACAATAAGCTATGTGGCGTCATTCCAAATTCAAAATGGCGGACAACACTTACACTGTTTGTCGTCAAATCTTGGAAGTTAAATTTGACCCACTTCCCGGTTTCGGATAGAGCTGAAATTTTGCATACACGTTTAGTTTGGATGACAATGCAATCTGGCCATTTTGTAAAAATATCAAGATGGCGGATCCAAATAGGCGCCCGATTTTTAAAATTGTGCTCCGCGGCCCTCTGACATGGGTATCAAATGAAAGGATATGACAGGTAGAACACAATAAGCTATGTGGCGTCATTCCAAATTCAAAATGGCGGCCAACATTTACACTGTTTGTCGTCAAATCTTGGAAGTTAAATTTGACCCACTTCCCGGTTTCGGATAGAGCTGAAATTTTGCATACACGTTTAGTTTGGATGACAATGCAATCTGGCCATTTTGTAAAAATATCAAGATGGCGGTTCCAAAATGGCGCACGATTTTTGAAATTGTGCTCCTCGGGCCTTTGAAATGGGTATCAAATGAAAGGATATGACAGGTAGAACACAATAAGCTATGTGGCGTCATTCCAAATTCAAAATGGCGGACAACACTTACACTGTTTGTCGTCAAATCTTGGAAGTTAAATTTGACCCACTTCCCGGTTTCGGATAGAGCTGAAATTTTGCATACACGTTTAGTTTGGATGACAATGCAATCTGGCCATTTTGTAAAAATATCAAGATGGCGGTTCCAAAATGGCGCCCGATTTTTGAAATTGTGCTCCGCGGCCCTCTGACATGGGTATCAAATGAAAGGATATGACAGGTAGAACACAATAAGCTATGTGGCGTCATTCCAAATTCAAAATGGCGGCCAACACTTACACTGTTTGTCGTCAAATCTTGGAAGTTAAATTTGACCCACTTCCCGGTTTCGGATAGAGCTGAAATTTTGCATACACGTTTAGTTTGGATGACAATGCAATCTGGCCATTTTGTAAAAATATCAAGATGGCGGTTCCAAAATGGCGCCCGATTTTTGAAATTGTGCTCCGCGGCCCTCTGACATGGGTATCAAATGAAAGGATATGACAGGTAGAACACAATAAGCTATGTGGCGTCATTCCAAATTCAAAATGGCGGCCAACACTTACACTGTTTGTCGTCAAATCTTGGAAGTTAAATTTGACCCACTTCCCGGTTTCGGATAGAGCTGAAATTTTGCATACACGTTTAGTTTGGATGACAATGCAATCTGGCCATTTTGTAAAAATATCAAGATGGCGGTTCCAAAATGGCGCCCGATTTTTGAAATTGTGCTCCGCGGCCCTCTGACATGGGTATCAAATGAAAGGATATGACAGGTAGAACACAATAAGCTATGTGGCGTCATTCCAAATTCAAAATGGCGGCCAACACTAACTTGCGGAAAGCTTATAATAGACTAAAAAGTAGAAAATATAACCGATCAACTTCCAATTTTGCACACACTCGTAGTTCGGGTGGTTAATGTGTATGAATGATGAGATGAATAGTTGAGTTAAGGGTGAGTTGATAATAAAGAAGCAATACACTTTACAAAAAATCACAAACAAACACAGAGATGCTGCTGTCAACTAAATTCAACTACTCAAATACTGAACTCATGTCCGTATGCATAATTTCAACTAAACCCAGGTAGCAGATCTGAGTCGAGTTCAGTCAACCTTAACCCAACTCGACTCCCGTTTACATGTAGTTAGACTTGGGTTCAACTTGAGTTCAACTCATCATGTATAAGTACTAAATGCAATCTGACCTTTTTGTAAAAAAATCAAGAAGACGGTTCCGAGATGGCGGCCGTTTTTGCAATTATGTTCCACCGAGCCCACGACATGGGTATCAAATGAATACAGTAAACTGTGTGACGTAATTTTAAATCTAATAGAATTGCCATCATAAAATGGCGGAATACATATAATAAACTAAAAAGTAGAAAATAAAATAAATGGTTAAAAAAAATTTTTAAAAAAAATTCTTTTCATTAACTAAAAAATGTACTGAAAAGTAATAAAATAAATGGTTAAAAAAAAATTTTTAAAAAAAATTCTTTTCATTAACTAAAAATGTACTGAAAAGTAAAAAATAAAAAATATTTTAAACAAAGCGTGAAATTTCAATTTTAATGAAAAAGTTAATTAAAAGAATGGCGCATTTTTCATCAAAAATTGAAAATATAACTGTAAATCGCGTGAGATCTACAATAACCCTCAATTTTTTGCTTTGTTAAGTTCAAATTCTAACAAAATTTTTTGATGAAAAATGCGCCATTCTTTTAATTAACTTTTTCATTAAAATTGAAATTTCACGCTTTCTTTAAAATATTTTTTATTTTTTACTTTTCAGTACATTTTTAGTTAATGAAAAGAATTTTTTTTAAAAATTTTTTTTTAACCATTTATTTTATTACTTTTCAGTACATTTTTTAGTTAATGAAAAGAATTTTTTTTAAAAATTTTTTTTAACCATTTATTTTATTTTTAAATTCTTTTATTTAACTTGCACTGTTTGTCGTCAAATCTTGGAAGTTAAATTTGACCCACTTCCCGGTTTCGGATAGAGCTGAAATTTTGCATACACGTTTAGTTTGGATGACAATGCAATCTGGCCATTTTGTAAAAATATCAAGATAGCGGTTCCAAAATGGCGCCCGCTTTTATTTTACTTACACTGTTTGTCGTCAAATCTTGGAAGTTAAATTTGACCCACTTCCCGGTTTCGGATAGAGCTGAAATTTTGCATACACGTTTAGTTTGGATGACAATGCAATCTGGCCATTTTGTAAAAATATCAAGATGGCGGTTCCAAAATGGCGCACGATTTTTGAAATTGTGCTCCGCGGCCCTTTGAAATGGGTATCAAATGAAAGGATATGACAGGTAGAACACAATAAGCTATGTGGCGTCATTCCAAATTCAAAATGGCGGACAACACTTACACTGTTTGTCGTCAAATCTTGGAAGTTAAATTTGACCCACTTCCCGGTTTCGGATAGAGCTGAAATTTTGCATACACGTTTAGTTTGGATAACAATGCAATCTGGCCATTTTGTAAAAATATCAAGATGGCGGTTCCAAAATGGCGCCCGATTTTTGAAATTGTGCTCCGCGGCCCTTTGAAATGGGTATCAAATGAAAGGATATGACAGGTAGAACACAATGAGCTATGTGGCGTCATTCCAAATTCAAAATGGCGGACAACACTTACACTGTTTGTCGTCAAATCTTGGAAGTTAAATTTGACCCACTTCCCGGTTTCGGATAGAGCTGAAATTTTGCATACACGTTTAGTTTGGATGACAATGCAATCTGGCCATTTTGTAAAAATATCATGATGGCGGTTCCAAAATGGCGCCCGATTTTTGAAATTGTGCTCCGCGGCCCTCTGACATGGGTATCAAATGAAAGGATATGACAGGTAGAACACAATAAGCTATGTGGCGTCATTCTAAATTCAAAATGGCGGCCAGCACTTGCACTGTTTGTCGTCAAATCTTGGAAGTTAAATTTGACCCACTTCCCGGTTTCGGATAGAGCTGAAATTTTGCATACACGTTTAGTATGGGTGACAATGCAATCTGGCCATTTTGTAAAAATATCAAGATGGCGGTTCCAAAATGGCGCCCGATTTTTGAAATTGTGCTCCGCGGCCCTCTGACATGGGTATCAAATGAAAGGATATGACAGGTAGAACACAATAAGCTATGTGGCGTCATTCCAAATTCAAAATGGCGGCCAACACTTACACTGTTTGTCGTCAAATCTTGGAAGTTAAATTTGACCCACTTCCCGGTTTCGGATAGAGCTGAAATTTTGCATACACGTTTAGTTTGGATGACAATGCAATCTGGCCATTTTGTAAAAATATCATGATGGCGGTTCCAAAATGGCGCCCGATTTTTGAAATTGTGCTCCGCGGCCCTCTGACATGGGTATCAAATGAAAGGATATGACAGGTAGAACACAATAAGCTATGTGGCGTCATTCTAAATTCAAAATGGCGGCCAACACTTGCACTGTTTGTCGTCAAATCTTGGAAGTTAAATTTGACCCACTTCCCGGTTTCGGATAGAGCTGAAATTTTGCATACACGTTTAGTATGGGTGACAATGCAATCTGGCCATTTTGTAAAAATATCAAGATGGCGGTTCCAAAATGGCGCCCGATTTTTGAAATTGTGCTCCGCGGCCCTCTGACATGGGTATCAAATGAAAGGATATGACAGGTAGAACACAATAAGCTATGTGGCGTCATTCCAAATTCAAAATGGCGGCCAACACTTACACTGTTTGTCGTCAAATCTTGGAAGTTAAATTTGACCCACTTCCCGGTTTCGGATAGAGCTGAAATTTTGCATACACGTTTAGTTTGGATGACAATGCAATCTGGTGATTTTGTAAAAATATCAAGATGGCGGTTCCAAAATGGCGCCGATTTTTGAAATTGTGCTCCGCGGCCCTCTGACATGGGTATTAAATGAAAGGATATGACAGGTAGAACACAATAAGCTATGTGGCGTCATTCCAAATTCAAAATGGCGGCCAACACTTACACTGTTTGTCGTCAAATCTTGGAAGTTAAATTTGACCCACTTCCCGATTTCGGATAGAGCTGAAATTTTGCATACACGTTTAGTTTGGATGACAATGCAATCTGGCCATTTTGTAAAAATATCAAGATGGCGGTTCCAAAATGGCGCCCGATTTTTGAAATTGTGCTCCGCGGCCCTCTGACATGGGTATCAAATGAAAGGATATGACAGGTAGAACACAATAAGCTATGTGGCGTCATTCCAAATTCAAAATGGCGGACAACACTTACACTGTTTGTCGTCAAATCTTGGAAGTTAAATTTGACCCACTTTCCGGTTTCGGATAGAGCTGAAATTTTGCATACACGTTTAGTTTGGATGACAATGCAATCTGGCCATTTTGTAAAAATATCAAGATGGCGGATCCAAAATGGCGCCCGATTTTTAAAATTGTGCTCCGCGGCCCTCTGACATGGGTATCAAATGAAAGGATATGACAGGTAGAACACAATAAGCTATGTGGCGTCATTCCAAATTCAAAATGGCGGCCAACACTTACACTGTTTGTCGTCAAATCTTGGAAGTTAAATTTGACCCACTTCCCGGTTTCGGATAGAGCTGAAATTTTGCATACACGTTTAGTTTGGATGACAATGCAATCTGGCCATTTTGTAAAAATATCAAGATGGCGGTTCCAAAATGGCGCCCGATTTTTGAAATTGTGCTCCGCGGCCCTCTGACATGGGTATCAAATGAAAGGATATGACAGGTAGAACACAATAAGCTATGTGGCGTCATTCCAAATTCAAAATGGCGGCCAACACTTACACTGTTTGTCGTCAAATCTTGGAAGTTAAATTTGACCCACTTCCCGGTTTCGGATAGAGCTGAAATTTTGCATACACGTTTAGTTTGGATGAAAATGCAATCTGGCCATTTTGCAAAAATATCAAGATGGCGGTTCCAAAATGGCGCCCGATTTTTGAAATTGTGCTCCGCGGCCCTCTGACATGGGTATCAAATGAAAGGATATGACAGGTAGAACACAATAAGCTATGTGGCGTCATTCCAAATTCAAAATGGCGGCCAACACTTACACTGTTTGTCGTCAAATCTTGGAAGTTAAATTTGACCCACTTCCCGGTTTCGGATAGAGCTGAAATTTTGCATACACGTTTAGTTTGGATGACAATGCAATCTGGCCATTTTTTAAAAATATCAAGATGGCGGTTCCAAAATGGCGCCCGATTATTGAAATTGTGCTCCGCGGCCCTCTGACATGGGTATCAAATGAAAGGATATGACAGGTAGAACACAATAAGCTATGTGGCGTCATTCCAAATTCAAAATGGCGGCCAACACTTACACTGTTTTTCGTCAAATCTTGGAAGTTAAATTTGACCCACTTCCCGGTTTCGGATAGAGCTGAAATTTTGCATACACGTTTAGTTTGGATGACAATGCAATCTGGCCATTTTGTAAAAATATCAAGATGGCGGTTCCAAAATGGCGCCCGATTTTTGAAATTGTGCTCCGCGGCCCTCTGACATGGGTATCAAATGAAAGGATATGACAGGTAGAACACAATAAGCTATGTGGCGTCATTCCAAATTCAAAATGGCGGCCAACACTAACTTGCGGAAAGCTTATAATAGACTAAAAAGTAGAAAATATAACCGATCAACTTCCAATTTTGCACACACTCGTAGTTCGGGTGGTTAATGTGTATGAATGATGAGATGAATAGTTGAGTTAAAGGTGAGTTGATAATAAAGAAGCAATACACTTTACAAAAAATCACAAACAAACACAGAGATGCTGCTGTCAACTAAATTCAACTACTCAAATACTGAACTCATGTCCGTATGCATAATTTCAACTAAACCCAGGTAGCAGAGCTGAGTCGAGTTCAGTCAACCTTAACCCAACTCGACTCCCGTTTACATGTAGTTAGACTTGGGTTCAACTTGAGTTCAACTCATCATGTATAAGTACTAAATGCAATCTGACCTTTTTGTAAAAAAATCAAGAAGACGGTTCCGAGATGGCGGCCGTTTTTGCAATTATGTTCCACCGAGCCCACGACATGGGTATCAAATGAATACAGTAAACTGTGTGACGTAATTTTAAATCTAATAGAATTGCCATCATAAAATGGCGGAATACATATAATAAACTAAAAAGTAGAAAATAAAATAAATGGTTAAAAAAAATTTTTTAAAAAAAATTCTTTTCATTAACTAAAAAATGTACTGAAAAGTAATAAAATAAATGGTTAAAAAAAAATTTTTAAAAAAAATTCTTTTCATTAACTAAAAAATGTACTGAAAAGTAAAAAATAAAAAATATTTTAAAGAAAGCGTGAAATTTCAATTTTAATGAAAAAGTTAATTAAAAGAATGGCGCATTTTTCATCAAAAATTGAAAATATAACTGTAAATCGCGTGAGATTTACAATAACCCTCAATTTTTTGCTTTGTTAATTTCAAATTCTAACAAAATTTTTTGATGAAAAATGCGCCATTCTTTTAATTAACTTTTTCATTAAAATTGAAATTTCACGCTTTCTTTAAAATATTTTTTATTTTTTACTTTTCAGTACATTTTTTAGTTAATGAAAAGAATTTTTTTTAAAAATTTTTTTTTAACCATTTATTATATTATAGATAATAAAAAACCGATTAGTGAAGTAATGAATGAAGCCATTCTCACTTATAACAACTCAATTCATTCAACTACAAACTTAACACCATTTGAAGCAATAACAGGTCACTACAATACTTCCACCCCATTCCCAAAAAACCCTGCGGTACAGACAAGTCAAGACTATTAGAAAATTATAAAAAAGAATATGAGAGTTTAGCGAAATTGGTTTATGAAAGAAGCTTGAAAGTCAAAGAAAATAGTATAAGTAGGTTAAATCGAAATCGTAAAGATCCACCAAATTTTGAAAATAACGAAGTAATCTATGAAGCTGACAATCGGCGAAATAAATTAGCACCTAGGTTTATGAAACACAAGATTATAAAAAATAACAAAATCACATTAATCAAAATTAAAGGAAAACGTAAATTTTCAGGTTCATTGGCTACTCCCAGGAGCAACGATTAAGTATTCAGGAGTTGAAAAGGCACCATGGACTACTGTCCTTGAAATTAGGGGATGTAGTCCATTCAAAACGCGGGGGGGGGTGTTCCAAAATAACGCCGTTAAGAAAATCGAACCCTAAGGGTTTTTGGGGTCGCTGATCACGAAAATTGAGGTCCCGCGGTCGTTAAATTAGGGCGTCACCCCTAAAAATGCAAAAAACACCCCTTTTTACGGGGTTTTCGCGATTATTTCAGTAATAATGAAAACTAATGCGATGAAATGCACTTTTTTTAATATTTATTTGCGAAGGTGGTTGATTTGTACTAAATTAAGGCGAACTTTATGGTAAGGGGTAGTCCTAAAGGGTTGAAACTACCCCTAAATCGGCCAAAAATGGCAAAAATTGTAAACATTTCTTTTTTTTTTCAAGTTTATGCTTTAAATTCGATTGTAGGTGTACTGTCAGGCAAAAATAAATTATTTTCAGCCCTTAAGGGGTTAAAACTACCCCTACTATAATAAAAACAACAAAATTTTTTTTTTTGCTTTTTGTTTGAAATTTGGCTCAAAAGGTATTATCAGCAAAAAAATAATTTTTCAACTCTTAAGGGCGTACAACTACCCCCACATTAAAATTGTAATTGAAACAAATTAAAATTTATTGTTTTACATTTAAATTTTATTTTCCATTTATAATCATTACAACATTTGGAACATTTCACTATAAACCCCTTTGTACAGAGGTTAAACCACCCCTAAAGAAAAAAAATAAAAAATATATTGAGAAATATTTCATTTCGTGGAATCTTTAAATAAACTCTGCATTTTTGTAAAAACGACAATCACACAATAATTGCGAAATATGTACCCTAATTTATTTGAGGTACTTCTGATCAATGGGGTGGTCCGTTTTTTTGCAATGACATTTAGGCAGGTAAAAACGGAGGCAAAGTAATAAAATTAAGATATTGCACCCATTTGTTTTTTAGTATATTTTAATTGCAGTTACTTGGAAGTTGAAGTAATAAACTAATTTAGTGAGGAATGTAATGTGATGTACGATTATACAGAAAGGATTTAAAAAAAAAAAGAAGTCAGAATCGAATTTGAAACATAAACTTGAAAAAAAAAATAATTTTTTTTACAATTTTTGCCATTTTTCGCCAATTTAGGGGTAGTTTCTACTCTTTGGGACTACCCCTTATCATAAAGTTCGCCTTAATTTAGTACAAATCAACCACCTTCGCAAATAAATATTAAAAAAGTGCATTTCATCGCATTAGTTTTCATTATTATCGAAATAATCGCGAAACCCCCCTAAAAAGGGGTGCTTTTTGCATTTTTAGGAGGGACGCCCATGTTTTAGGACCGCGGGGCCTCGATTTTCGTGATCAGGGACCCCAAAGACGTGTAGGGTTCGATTTTCTTAACGGTGTTATTTTGGAACACTCCCCCCTAGTTTTCAATGAACTATATTGTAGGGGTAGTTTTAACCCCTTAAGGGTTGAAAATAATTTATTTTTGCCTGACAGTACGCCCACAATCGAATTTGAAGCATAAACTTGGGGAAATTTTTTTTTTACAATTTTTGCCATTTTTCGCCAATTTAGGGGTACTTTCAACCCTTTAGGAGTACCCCTTACCATTAAGTTCGCCTTAGGTTAGTATAAATCAACCACCTTCGCAAATCAATATTAAAAAAGTGCATTTCATCGCATTAATTTTCATTATTACTGAAACAATCGCGAAAACCCCCTAAAAAGGGATGTTTTTTGCATTTTTAGGGGTGACGCCCTAATTTTAGGACCGCGGGACCTCGATTTTCGTGATCAGCGACCCCAAAAACGTTTAGGGTTCGATTTTCTTAACGGTGTTATTTTGGAACACCATAACGCGCGTTTTGAATGGACTAATGCTAGGCTGATCGAAGGTTATTCCAAATTGTTGCATATAATTAATGTTACGCAATATCAAATTAACATTGAAGTTGTTGGCAAAAATGTGAACAATCTACTTAATCAAACGAGGAGCAAAGAGGAATACAATGTTAAATCAAAAATATTACAGAAAAAATATGATAAATTGTTACAGAATTTAGACCTTATTATACCTAAATATAGAGCAAGGCGTGGTCTGATAAATGGTTTGGGCACTGTTGTCAAAGCAATAACTGGAAATCTAGATCAAAATGATTATGATGAAATTAATAAACACTTAAAATTGTTAGATGATAATCAGGGTAATTTAGGAAATCAAATTAATAAGCAAATAATATTAAATGAAAGGATGATAGAAAGATTTAATAATATTTCTAAACACATTAACGAACAACAAGAAACAATAGAAAATTATTTACAAAAATATCAATCAAATATAGCCAACAATATAAAAAAATTTAATGAGAATCTAATATTCAACCAACATTTTGAACAATTACTATACGACATCGAATTACTCAATGATCATATAAAAGATATTTCAGAATCCATAATTTTAGCCAGGCTAAACATTATATCCAAAAATATTTTGCACCCTGATGAGATATTTTATATTCACGAGATATTAAGAGAACAAAATACTATTATTCTATCCATCCATCCATCCAATGGCGCTACAGCCCAAATCGAGCCTTGGCCTCCTCAAGGGCATTTCTCCAATTTTGACGGTCCCTTGCAGCATGTCTCCAGTTCCGGATGTTGAGCATTGACTCTGCGTCAGCCGTCACAGAGTCTATCCATCTCCTCCTGGGTCTACCTACTGGCCTACTTCCCGAAATTTCTGATGCCATAAGCCGTTTTGGGATGCGATTGTCCTCCATTCTGATCACGTGGCCGGCTAGTCTCAATCTGTTGATTTTTATTAAAGTTGAGAGTTGTGGGTCGTCAAAAATTTCATACAACTCGTTGTTGTATCTTCTTCGCCATATTCCATCCTCTCTGATTGGGCCTATTATGCATCTGAGAATTTTCCTCTCGAACCTGTTGACTCGTTCCTCTATGTCCTGGGTCATAGTCCAAGTCTCGCTACCATAACACAGTACTGGTCGTATTACTGTTTTGTAGAGTGAGAGTTTCGTTTTCCTGTGCACAAATCTTGAGTGCAGGATTTGTTTTTGGGCATAAAGGGCTCTATTAGCCAGTAGTATTCGTCTGGTTATTTCTTCTTTTTCTTCGTTTCTTTTTGTGATAGTAGACCCAAGGTAGACTGTTTTATCGACTACTTCTAGGTTATGTTCGTCGATGGTTATATTTCTTCCCATTCTAAATCGTCCTGCTCTGGATTGTTGCATAACCTTCGTTTTTTCTTCGTTAATCTTCAGGCCTATGTCCTTTGCCGCCTCTTTTAATTCGACATAGACTTCTTTTGCTGCCAAAAAGGACCTTCCCACGATGTTTACGTCATCCGCATATCCAAGTAATTGTACCGACTGGGTAGCTATTGATGCACTTCTCTGGACTGACGTTTTCCTTATCACCCATTCTAGGGCCAGGTTGAAAAGCATGGGGGCCAGCCCATCTCCTTGTCTAAGTCCTTGACGTACTTCGAACTCCTCTGTTATAACATTCTGGATCCTCACTTTCGCCAGTGAGCTATTTGTGGCGCATTTGATCAGTTGTACCAACTTTGAAGGGATTCCTATTTCCGATAGGATCTCATATAGCCTCTCTCTGTTTATTGAATCATATGCCTGCTGAAAGTCGACAAATATCTGATATACATCTACATTCCTTTCCCAGGTTTTCTCCAGAATTTGCCTTAAGGTCAGCAGTTGGTCCGATGTTGACCTGTTTGTCCTAAAACCAGCTTGGTATTCTCCTATAAGGCCTTCCGCTATAGGTTCCAGGTTTTGTTTCACAAGGATTGTGAAGATTTTGTAGCTGGTGCTGAGGAGTGAGATGCCTCTGTAGTTTTTGCAGTTTAATTTATCTCCTTTCTTGTATATTGGACATATAATCGCTTTCTTCCAGTCCTCTGGTATAACTTCTTCCTCCCAGATGGTGCATATGAGTCCGTGTAAAGTTTGTAGCAGTTGAGGTCCTCCTTCCTTTAGCAGCTCAGCTGCTATTCCATCGGCGCCAGGCGATTTGTTGCTGCTCTGCCTTTTTACAGCTTCCCGCACCTCATCCAATGTTGGTGGTTCTATTGAGATGTTATCTTGGGGAATTACAAATGCCTCTGTCTCTGCATTCTCGTTTGATATGGAGATAGGGTTCAATAGGTTCTGAAAATACTCTCTCCACCTTTCCTTTATCCTATCAGGATCTGCCAACAAGTTCCCATCTATGTCCTTGCAGATGTCCGTTCTTGGCTGAAACTTGTTGGTGATCTGGCGAGTTCCTTTGTACGCTTGTCTAATTCTCCCTTCATTGAAGTCTTCCTGTATCTGTAAGATTTTCCTATTTAGATATTCCCTCTTCTTTTTTTCTGCATAACTTGTCTGCGGTTTTTCTTTTTTCCTTGAAGACTTCCATCCTTGCTCTTGTTGGCCTTGCGATGTACTCTCGGTGGCTCTGGTTTCTTTCTTCAATTGCTGCTCTACAGTTTTGGCCAAACCAATCAATTCTAGTCTGTCTGGGGGCCCAGCCTAGTGCCTCTTCTGCTGCCCCCTTTATGCTGTTTTTGACCTGTTCCCATTTGTCGTTGATGCTGGGCTGCTCATCTACCTCTCTCAAGTTTTGTACGACAGCATGTTGGTAGGCATCTCTTATTTCTTCCCGTTTTAGCTTATCTATATCGTATTTTGGCTGAGTTTGCCCTCTATGCGTTTTAGTTGCTATCCGGGTTCTCAATTTCACTTTGACTAGATAGTGGTCCGAGCCACAGCACGCTCCTCTCATTGTTCTTACGTCCAGTATACTCGTGGCCCCTCTTCTTTCAATTAGGACGTGGTCAATTTGATTATTAGTTCCTCCGTCTGGTGACTGCCACGTCATCTTATGTATATCTTTGTGCGGGAACATTGTTGAGCTTACTACCATTGCGTTTGAGCTTGCGAAATCGATCAATCGACTACCATTGTCATTGGTAACGTTATGTAGGCTATGCTTTCCTATGACTCCTAGGAACTCCTCTTCTTTTCCTACTTTGGCATTCATATCTCCAAGCACCATTTTAATATCGTTTGACGGTATTAACCTGATGGTGTTTGTTAGCTCTTGGTAGAATTCCTCTTTCTCCTCATCCGTTTTCTCTTCTGTGGGCGCGTGGACGTTTATAAGACTGATGTTATGTAACCTTGTCTTAATGCGAAGTGTGCATATTCTATTGCTGACTGGTTTGAAGTCCAGAATCAGAGATTTCATTTCCTTCTCTACGATGAATGCTACTCCGAACTCTCTTCTTCCATTTGATGATCCGCTGGAGAGTACCGTGTGGGTTTTTAGATCCATTATACCACTGTGGGTCCATTTTGTTTCCTGAAGGGCTGTGATCCTTATGCCATATTTTTTTAATACTAATAAAAGCGAACGCAGAGCGCCCGTTCTGTTGAGCGTCCTGACGTTCCATGTTCCAAGATCGTATTCCATATTCCGTTGCCTGAGTCGTTGCCGTTGAGTCCGTCCTGTCCGAGGCCTGCCTTGAGGATTCGTGACGGGTAGGTTTTTACGGTGAAAGGTTGTCAGCCTGCCGCCCAACCCCCAACCTGGAGGACCAGTCCGGTATTTGCTTCGTTTTGAGGCGCGAAACACTCGCCTTTCACCCTCCTCAGTCTGTTACTCTTGCGTACACAAGAGCATCCAGGGGACACCCGATGTAAAATCTACATCTTCGTGGAGGTTGAGGTAGGATTCGGTAGAATATCGGAAAATCTTAGATCGTGAAGACCTTAGATCGCAGGTGGCGTTACCCAGGATTTATCTCTTTGACGTACCGGCACCATCAAAGGTCCCTGAGGCCTTGCTACCATTTGACCCCCTATTATTCTATCAGACGACAATATTTATCAAATGATAAAATTACAAGCCTTTTATAATGCTTCAAATTTAATTTTCGTTATACAAATTCCCATCCTTTCCAAACAAACCTTTTTCCTTTACCATTTGAAAGAGTTACCATTGAACGATAATTACACCATAGTCCTAAAAGCACCTTTCCTTTCCAATTTATGTATCAATATATGGATGAACCTTGCCAGTTCATTGAGAACATAAGATACTGCCAGAAAATGTCATTAAAAGATATATCCACAGACCCATGTATACCCAACATCATATTCAACAATAAATCAAAATGTACATTTGTCAAGAACGAGATCGAAGAAAACGTACAGTTGCTGGAGCCCAACCTTCTGTTATTAACCAGCCAGGAGATCATCCTCACTGAGACGACATGTGATCCATCAATTCAAAACAAAACACTCACGGGAACCATCCTTATTAACTTCAACAATTGCACAATAAAAATTAACGACATAACATACTCAAGTCAAACTACAACATATTGGGACTCAATTCAAGTTCTTCCAACATCATACAACGAATCTAATAGCAGTTACATCATTGAAAAGCTCAGCCTAAAAAAATTAAATAACTGGACCATGGAAAACTCAAAAGCCATTGCAATTATAAACCAAGAAGCCCAAGTTTCTGAAACTCGTCTCACCATAACCATAGTAGCCACCAGCTTAGGCGTAATCATCCTTTACTTCACCTACAAAATATACAAACAGAAGAAGCAACACCAACCTCAACTAGAAGGAAATCCTCAAATCATAATCCAAACCCAAGAAGTAGAACCAAGGTCAACCAGGAGATCACTCAGATGGCCAACACTTCATTCTAACGGGGGAAGAGTTACGTCCCCGACTCCACCCTAAATAAATATAATATAATAAATAAATATAGATATTTACAAAAACAACAATTCATTCCTAAAAATCTAAAATCTTTAAATTAAAACTTTCAGTCGTTTAATATTTCAGTTTCTCACGATATTTTGCTCATCCTTAAATTAAAACTTTCAGTCATTTCAATTTCTCACGATAATTTGCCTATTTTGCTATTCTCACAAAAATTGTAATCTAATGCTCTTGTTTAACGATAAAATTTCATGTCTGGATTATTTCCGTTGTCAACTGAAAGGTAAATTTTTTAAAATAAAGAAGTCAGTCTAATACGGAGATTTAAACTGTAAACTTGTAATAAAATAAATGTTGGAACTATAAATTTTTATTTAATTTAAATAGTGGTTGATCAAAGTTTATTATTCGCGCGAACCAAAACTGATATCGACTTCGTTGAGGTGTCGTTCGAAGCATATTAACCGAAATATGATCTGAAAAGATTTTCATGAAATTCGGTCCAGCCGTTTTTTTGTTTAAGCGACGTAAGTGATTTTTGTACCTGCACGATGTAGCACGAACCAACCATGATACCGACTTCATTTTCATGAAATTCGGTCCAGCCGTTTTTTTGTTTAAGCGACGTAACTGATTTTTGTTTATGTACGATATAGAACGAACCAACCACGATACCGACTTCTTTGCGGTGCCGATCGTAGCGTATTCCCGAAAGTAAGCTTTGAAAAGATTTTCATAAAATTCGATCAAGCGGTATCTATGTTTAACCCTCGCTTCCTGCCTGGGGTCTTTTTTGACCCCAAGTTCCATTCAATGCTTAATACAAAAGAATTTTTTTTACCAATATGGCCCACTCTTGTTGACTTTTAAGTTGCATGATTAATCTTTAATTTCCGAAATTTTCGAGGATCCATAACGGATCGTTATTTATTTATTAGCAATTAATTACGCGTGGGGTCAAAATTGACCCCAGACAGGTTACATGTTTTTTTTTTGCCTGCTTTCCCGGAAACAATAAATTGCATCATCACGTACAATGTATTGCATCATCTCGGAAACGACTACATCATAGTGTACAGTGTGCTGCATAACTTTGGAAGCCTCAAAGTAGATAGTGCATTTTGTTTGTTTTGTTTGTATTTAGTGTTTGTTTTGTTTGTATTTAGTGTTTGTTTTGTTTGTTTGGTTGAATTTTGGCATACAAAATGGCAAGCACAAGTCGTCAAGGTGCATTGGACATCGATGAAGTCCTAGAAATGCTAAATTTATCTGAGGAAGATGACGCCAGTGACGGAAGTGACGCAGAAGAGGACATTATACTCTCGAATAGTGAGGACGAGGATGATTCAGGGAATTCGGATGAAGAAAACGACGATCAGACTGCCGCATACATCAGCAAGGATGGCATGATAAATTGGAGCCCTCAGCCACCTGTCGTTCGAAGGCAACCATCGCGGAACATAATAAAGTTTTCACCCGGCCTTCCGGCGAATATGCAAATTGAGTCAAAAGTGGATTCCTTCCGAAAGTTCTTTACCGACGATATGTTTTACCTCGTCATCGAATACACCAATCAGCGTGCATCTTATCTGAAAAAGGATCATGAATACTTTACCCGCTGGACTAACATCGACAGAACGGAACTTCTTGCATTCCTTGGACTGCTGTTGATGTATGGAGTGGAAAAGGGTCGAGGAAAGATCCTTCGTGAATTCTGGTCAGAAGAGTATGGTTTCTCCATCTTCAGGGCAACAATGAGTCGAGCCAGATTCGAAGACATATTACGAAGTCTACGATTCGACAACAAAGAAACACGACAAGCAAGAAAGGACGCTTCAGGCAACAAGGCAGAGGCAATTCTGGAGTTACTCGATAAGTTTGCGAACCAATGCCGAGAATCTTATATTCCATCTTCAAACATCACTGTGGATGAGCATCTCTGTACTTTCCGAGGACGATGTGGGTTCAAGGTCTATATTCCTTCGAAGCCAGGAAAGTACGGAATTAAATTCTGGGCTGCCGTTGATTGTGAAAATCAGTACTTGGTAAACCTGCAAATTTATCCCGGAAAAATTGGAAACCAGCGAGAACAAAACCAAGGCAAGCGTGTAGTGCTGGATTTAGTCGAACACCTAGCAGGCACTGGAAGAAACATAACGACAGACAACTTTTTCACAAGTTTTTCCCTTGCGCAAGAACTGCTTCAAAAGAACATGACATTGGTTGGTACAATGAGGAAAAACCGCACTGAGCTACCAAAGGAAATGCTGCCGTCAAAGGGAAGAGGAGAGCTTTCTACCGTTTTCGCTTACGCTAAGAAAACTCTGATTGCATCTTATGTGCAGAAAAAAAACAAAGCTGTAATTTTGCTCTCCACCCAACACAACACGTTTGACATATCCACCGAGGATCACAAGAAACCCGAAGTCATATTGTTCTACAATTCAACAAAGTCAGGAGTAGATACTGTCGACCAAATGGCACGGATTTATTCTGCAAAACGCGGCACGAGAAGATGGCCACTCGCAGTGTTCTTCGACATTGTGGACTTCGCTGGCATAAACGCATACAAGTTGTTTGCAGAAATAGACCCTACCTACAAAGGGAAAAATTCAAGGCGAACGTTCTTGAAGCAGCTTTCCAAGGAACTAGTATGTCCTGAGATCGCCCGTCGACTGCTACGGCCTCAATGTAAGACCGAGAAAATTCTGCGAGCTGTGCGCGATATCGGCTTCAATCATTTGATCACTGCGGCATAACCACAAAATCGGGGCAACAAGCGAGGAAGATGTGGAAGATGTTCCAGGAAATCCGACAAAAAAACAATGCAAACCTGCATGAAGTGTAAGGTGTTTGTTTGCAAAGAGCATTCTGTGACAGAGGTATTGTGCCTGGATTGCACTGAAAATTCGTTGTAGAGAGCGAGTGAACTGAACACATTTGTACTGCTATGCAAGAAGCAAATTTAGAATTTATTTATGTATGATAAACGAAAATAAAACATTTTAATTTTACTGTATGTTTTGACTGTAAACTCGCTGTATACCATAAACACATACATCGCATATATATATATCTATATATATGTATACATATGTATATATATGTATACATATGTATATATAGTATATACATATATACTTCTACTATATAAGTTATACATATAGAACTGATATGCGCGCATGTAACAATAGTTTTGCCTTAAAAAATGGCTTGGGGTCAAAAAAGACCCCAGCCAGCGTTAATGTATTTTAAAAGCAGACAGGAAGCGAGGGTTAAAGGGCGTAAGTGATTTTTGTACATGCTCGATAGAATGCAAACCAAAAATGATATTAACTTCATTGAGGTGCCGATCGAAGCGTTGGAATGACATCCGTTCAAAATGAAATTCACTTTTATGGATTCAGCCAAGCAATAGCTTCCCAAAGAGTCATCACTCGTCAAAATCCGAGTTTTCTCTAAAAACCATTTAAGAAAAACGTTAACCATTACAAACATGACGAAATTTTCAAACTTTAGTTCAGAACTGTTTGAACGGCGGATTGCTTTCCATGTCCTACAGTTTTGGGAATTGAGTTCATCGCGGGATTCCAGTGATTACAGTTTGGCCTTTTCGGACAAGTTTGACAAATCGGTTACATTGATTAATTTTGGTACTATCTCCTGAAATCGTTCGAATTGAAAATGAAGTTTTTACCATTGCAGTTTATCATCAGTGCGTCAACACGCTCAAAATGAATTCGCTTTACAGTGTAGCGAACGAAGTGCCAGGGACATGTTTGTTTGCTACTGTTCAACAAAAAAAAAGTTCTTTAGAAAAGCCTGGCGGATTTACCATTCTTATCGTTATTTCAAAGAGCTTCCTTCCATCATAGTACTGGAAAGCTGATCGTGTGGACCGAAAGGGTCGAACCCACATCCCAACTAGTTTTAGTTTTGTTAAGGACAATTGATCTACATTTTTTTCTAACCTTAATATTTGACGAGTTTATAGCAAAAATGTGAAAAACATTTCGGTTTGTTTTGTTTTACCTTGGATTGGCCACACAGAGCAGATTGAGCGGAAATTATATTCATATGATTTTTATAGAACAGTTTTAGACTTATGTATACTAGTTGGGATCCCCGTTACCGAAATTCGGTTACAAAAACAATAAATATATAAAATTCACGATTTGTTCGAATTTAAATTCAATTTAAATATTTTTATTTCAAAAAAAAAAATTATAGGTACGCAATGGCGAATTTTTAATTTTACACAATACAACTCAATAATACTATACACAAAAAAGTATAAAAAAAATGCACGCACAAAGTGACCGAGTTTTTTTAAGTCAGTTATGCCGCCAAAAATCTACACAAACGCTTGTTTTTCTCTGTTTCTCATTCGCTTCACTGAAACGGCATTTGTGTCAATCGTAGGCTACTCAGCTCTACGTTGATGCTCACAAAAAATTCAAATTTTCCAACGGCTTTTTAAAATTCGAAAAATTAAAATCGTTATAACTTTTTTATTCGTGAATCGATTTCGTTGAAATTCCTTATTACAAAACTATGCCATAAAAAGAACATTCTCTGAAAATTTAAACGAAATCGGTCCACGAACAAAAAAGCCTTAGCGTGTACAAACTTTTTGTTTGCCTATTAATATATAAGATAATTTAAATAGGCAGAAGCTCTCCTGTCCATCGTGAAGTATTCGTAACTTCAGAGAGTCGCGCGACTTAAAGTTATAGTTTACGTAAATCTTAAAAAAATAATTAAAACGATTAATTTGTAACAAGAATTATTCAATAGAAAAATATGACCGAACTTAAGTTCAACTTTATGGTACAGAGTAAAATTTATATTTTGACTGAATGACTTAATTATCTTAACACTGTTTGGACCTTAAATGATACTCATAATGGTGATCGTTTTCATTGCAATAAGGGAGCAGATACATGTTTATAGTTAGAAATCTGCAACTAGGAATCAAATTAAAAAACTCTTCAAATTTCTAATGAGAGCCAAATTAGGCTCGTTATGAAAATCGTTGGAAAGTAATACATATTTGAATTATTCTTTATTATATTTATTAAGGATAGCAAAAACCCGCGTGCGCTGAACAATTATATGTGAATAGTCCGGGATAATAAAAGGGTAGAATGAAACAAATAAGATATCTGCAAAACATGATTTTGGGTACATAAAAAAATTTGGAGTTACCTATAAAAATTTGTTACCCACAACTTTTTTTAAATTTCAAGGTCGAGCACCTCCTATCGAAAAAATGTGGTAGTACGTACACAACAGATACAAAGCCAATCATATTCAGAATACGTCTCGTTCGCGTAGATTATGGTAATTGGTAACTGCTATCCTATGCAGAACTTGCCCCATAGCGACCTCAACATTTTTTAATGTCATTACTTCTTTAGGCACGACTGGAACTTTTTGGCCTGGGGCAAAAACTCAAAACTAGCTTCATGCGCACTTTTGTTGTGCACCCTTTTCTGGACACTTGTAGCCATGTAGCTGGCTAGAGCATGGCAACTTTTGGTCGAGCTCCAGCAATATTACGCAGCTTATAATTCTACGGTGTGCGAAGCAAAATAGCTGCGAGGAGTGTGAAGGGAACGTCAATGTTGCAGCACAAACGGCGCACACTGTGGAATTTTAAGGTGCTGTCTGTTACTGGAACTCGGCCAAAGGTTGCCATGGTCTAGCCAGCTACATTAGCTGTGTAGGGACATCGTCCTACCACTTCTCAATTACTTGACTGCAAAAGACTTTGCACAAAATAGCCGAATTGCATCAAGTAACTTTAGAAAAACAATGATGTTTTTTTCTCTGAATCTTGATGTGTAAAAATATATAAAATAAATAAAAATACGAGAGTGAATTTG
The DNA here is from genome assembly GCA_949987705.1 of Thereva unica. Classification (NCBI taxonomy): domain Eukaryota; kingdom Metazoa; phylum Arthropoda; class Insecta; order Diptera; family Therevidae; genus Thereva; species Thereva unica. The sequence goes on along the minus strand of OX465281.1, from coordinate 155,431,603 downwards.
TAGTCAATTTTAGTCAATTTCAGGATCAAAAATCTAGTGACAAAGAAAAACCTATAAATATAAATATAGCAGCAGTTAACCATAATCCATATATAAGCTATTAAAATATCCTTTATAAAAGTTATAAATAAAACTGTTAAATAACTGTTATAAGTAAAAATAAAGCAACATTAAAGTTTACAATACCCGTGATTAATTTATTCAAGTGTAATATAATACATACACTGTGGGAATATTTTCTATAGAGGAGAAGACCTCTATAATTGGAGACCCCGAAGCGGAATTCGCGAAGTTATAGGGATTGAAGAAATAGTCAAATTTGAAAGCAACAATTCAACATTTAGCAGAAGTTCAAGTTACAGGAAACGAGATAAGTGGTTCTAGTTATATTTAAAGATAATTAAATTAAGGTTATTAAGTAAAATAATATTTGTTTTAAATAAAATACTTTTAAGGATACGAATTTTTAAGTTCCATATTGAAGTGTTCAAAATAAATATATTTAATTAGAAATTTTAATAGTGGTATACCTACAATAGAACGGTGTAAATATTGATTGGTTTTTGTTTGTTCGCTCTACCTGTTGATTATTTTGATTTGTTGGTTATCTCGCGAGGAGTATAATGGAGATGAAAAATTACAGGAACGATTCCTTTGTATTAGATATGGAGGAATCGCTAACCAGCCTGGAGGAGGGGCTGCCGGATCGGCGAAGGGTTCGGGCGGAGATAGACGTAGCCTCCACGGCGAGAGTCAGCCTGCTCGAATTTCAACCAGCAGATCCGGCAGTCTGGTTCTACCAGGCTGAAGCCCAAATTCAGCTTAAACGGGATAACTTCTGATAAACAGGCACTGCCTGGGACGCTCTGTTACTACCACTACCGCTTCGGTAGTGGAGCAGAGCGGTGCACCCCACCATGCGCTTTTAAGGGTCCTGGCTCATAATCCATTCAAAACGCGGGGGGGGGTGTTCCAAAATAACACCGTTAAGAAAATCGAACCCTAAACGTTTTTGGGGTCGCTGATCACGAAAATCGAGGTCCCGCGGTCCTAAACCTAGGGCGTCACCCCTAAAAATGCATAAACACCCCTTTTTAGGGGGTTTTCGCGATTATTTCAGTAATAATGAAAACTAATGCGATGAAATGCACTTTTTTTAATATTGATTTGCGAAGGTGGTTGATTTATACTAAATTAAGGCGAACTTAATGGTAAGGGGTACTCCTAAAGCGTTGAAACTACCAATGAATTGTTGAACTCCGCCGTCGCCTGGTCCCAAGTCCAGGGTGTGAAAGGAGGAGGGTTGTCGACCTGCCGAATTGATCGTAAAAACTAGGCAAGAAACCGCATTTTTCAAAGCGGCACCGACAGCAGCGTATCCGTTGCGGGGCCGTCCCGCTCGGACCGCCAGCTAACGGATCAAAGAAGAAGAAGAAGAATGAATTGTCGAAAAGTGGCAAAAATTGCAAAAAAAAATTTACAAGTTTATGCTTCAAATTCGATTGTGGGCGCACTGTCAGGCAAAATTAAATTATTTTCAATCCTTAAGGGGTTAAAGCTACCCCTACCATAATAAAAACAACTTAATATGAAAAAAATTGCAAACATTTTTTTTTGCTTTTTGTTTGAAATTTGGTTCAAAAGGTATTATCAGCAAATTAATTTTTTCAACTCTTAAGGGGGTAAAACTACCTCCACATTAAAATTGTAATTAGAACAAATTGAAATTTATTGTTTTGCAATAAAATTTTATATTTGATGAAATATTTATTAAAACATTTTTAAAATTTTTAATCCTCTTGAAGGAGTTAAACCTTAGGGGTAAATTGAAAAAAAAAAATTTTTTCTTTTCGTAGATTGCAATTTCAATTATTTTAATGAATTGTTTAAATAAAAATTCTTTTTATTAGAAAATATAAATTGATATATGTAGATGTGTGTATGTTACGATGTGATACGTACGCATATGTACATATGTGTATGTTTCGGCGCGAGACGCCGAAAATAATAAAATTTTTAAATATTAATTTCAAACTTTTAGAAAATGCTGTAAAAGGATAGGTCTCTGATTAAAATGCAGAAGTGGTTTAAAATTCAAATATAATTTCTCCTAAATAGCATAAAAACTAATTAAATCTATTTTTTAATAATTAATTTTAATATCAATATGACTGTAGGTCATTCGTCGACTGAAGGTCGCTTAAATTTAACTTAATTTATCTGGATGAATCCAAGACATATTTCTGAAATGAAAATTATAAATTAAATTGTCCAATAATTATTTTAATAAACTATCAAAGCTCAGAGGAATTCCCTTGTGGTCATGGAAAACATTCCTCTTTTTAATTACGTCGGATTATACCAGACGTGGCTGCCAACACTCAATAATTGCAACGGCTGTTTTTTACCACAAATAGCGCCGTATAAAATTTGCTTCTTGCAATTTCTAATGATAGCTCATTGAGCTTGAAATTGGCCACTATTGCTTCAAATGATAATATCAACCTTGCTTTTATGGCGCCTTAAATTCAGGGATAACCTTCTGAAAGCTTTTGATTAATTGTTCCACTCAAAGGTGATTTCAGAATCACCCGTATTTGGAACCGTGAATATAAATTTCCTTCACCAAGGGATGTTGTGCCTAGAAACTAGCCACTAATTACGCTTTTTCATTGTATTCTTTCTGTTGAATAACACTTCAGATTGGATGGCAATATATTAAGTGGAGATTGATCCGCACTCACTTCTAACCCGCCGGATCTGGGAATCGAGGCCAATAATTCGAATGTGTCAAATTGAAAAGAAAAAAAAAAGCACATCACACATGTAAACACTATAGAAAACGAATCTAAACATTTTTCTTTGGATTGGAGGAAAATCTAATGTGATGCACTTTGCACAACAGAATTAGGTGTATTATTTTACTTCAAAATACATGTCTTATTGTTAAAAATTCGGCTTTCCGCACCCTAGCCATGGAGATTCATAAGTATCACACTGACCAACGCTATATATAACACAGGCCTGCAAAAAACGGGTCATTTTTTTCTTTTCAATTTAATAGTCGTATCCTAAGTATTTTTTCGCGCTGAATCCGAATCCGTTGGCCAAATTGCCCTATCACGTCAGGATTTTGAGCAATCCTAACCTAAAAGTGCCAAAAAGCGTGTTTTTTGCACTTTTGCACGTTAAATATCTCAAAACTATGGAATGATAAGGCAAATCTGACAACGGGATCGTTTTCAGCATGCCAAAATCTACAGAAAACCATGTCGAAAGCGTGAAATTTGAAAAAACTTTTTTTGGAATACTGAAAAGAAAAACTTCGGTGCAACGATGATATCATGTGTTAATAAAAATCGTCGATTTCGCGCCAAGAAGTTTCTGGTTGAAATTTCCAGACCATTAGCTCTTTAGACCAAGAGCTACATTTTGAGATATGGCCCAAGTCTGTAGCGGCAGTACTTTCAGAGATGAAAGTAGGCTTCAGACGGACAGACGGACACACGGACAGAGCCTCTGTATAAGCTTTTTTTTTTGAAAAAGCTAAAACGGCCTTTATATCTTGACAAGATACTATAAATATACAATTTATGATGTTTGGAATAATTGCTCTAGGAGTGTTCAAGGTACGTCCACACCTTTGAAAGCTCCTAATTAAATTTATTGAATAAAAAGTTATCAATCCTAGAAATATTATATTGGAAATTTCAAGGTAAAAATACTCTTGAAATCTCCCTATAATATTTGTTGGGAAATTTCCTTAAATTTCTTTCCCACGATGTTTCCGCCACCGGTAACCACAAGAATTATCTACTAATCTAACCCCCGAACCGACGGTGAAACCAATCGGTTATCTAAATCCCTAATTTGGCGACTAGTGCCAGCCAAAGTATTATTTGTGACGGTAAATACCTGTCAAATCCTGAAAAAATAAAAGACGGTCTTTGCCTGTCTTGTTAAAATATTATTATTATTTAAATTTTTTTTAATTAAAGATGATCTCATCCGGTCTCCTACTTTGACGGTCAATGCCTATCTGGTCTTCGTCTCGCGATCTTAATAAAACTGGGCGGAATGAAAAGCTTTGTGCTGATGCTTCGAACTTTATAGCCCAGACGCATCCGATCGAGAGCTTAAGGCTGGGGGGATAAAGCTCTTATACGCATTTTAAGTCGTATAATCTTTAATTTTATACAAAATTGTATTATTCTGATCTCACCCCAGCTTGAAGCTTTTGAGCTTTCTGTTGAAAATTGACATTTCTACATGTCATAATAAAATTGGGTAAGTAGAATTTAGTTTTGAATATCTTCTTCTTCTATATCTATAAAAATCTTGTGTCACAGTGTTTGTTACCGTACTCCTCCGAAACGGGTTGACCAATTTGCAAGAAATTTTTTGTGTATATTTGGTAGGTCTGAGAATAGGTCGTAGGCTATTTTTTATACCTTTAACCAAAAAAACAGCTGCAAAATCCAAACAAGAATGGTAATTTTAGGAATTTTCACTTCATTTTAGTTTCAATAGCTTCATGGCCTACCTATTGTTTGACAAATGTAAAATTGTCATTAAATTGAATCATTAGACGGTGATTAGACTGTTCGTTCCTACGTACGTTCCTCACGAGCTTTTAGAGGAACGGGGAAGTGGGGATCAGGCCCCTCATCATCTCCACTTCTCCGTCATCTAAAAGGTTCGTGAGGAACGTACGTAGGAACGAACAGTCTAATCACCGTCATACATTTAATGAAAATTTCAAATTTACGCAGCTGTCAAACAATAGGTAGGCCATGACGCTATTGAAACTAAAATGATCCATAACGGCCGTCTCAAGAGGGCGGTGTACCACTTTCTTCACAACCACCTCGACATGGGTATCAAATGAAAGGGTATGATAAGTAGAATACAATAAGCAATGTAGTATACAAAATATATCTTTAGATCCATGGCGGCCGTCTCAAGAGGGCGGGGTACCACTTTCTTCACAACCACCTCGACATGGGTATCAAATGAAAGGGTATGATAAGTAGAATACAATAAGCAATGTAGTATACAAAATATATCTTTAGATCCATGGCGGCCGTCTCAAGAGGCCGGATTACCACTTTCTTTACAACCACCTCAACATGGGTATCAAATGAAAGGGTATGTTGAGTAGAATATAATAAGCAATGTAGTATACAAAATATATCTTTAGATCCATGGCGGCCGTCTCAAGAGGGCGGGGTACCACTTTCTTCACAACCACCTCGACATGGGTATCAAATGAAAGGGTATGATAAGTAGAATACAATAAGCAATGTAGTATACAAAATATATCTTTAGATCCATGGCGGCCGTCTCAAGAGGACGGATTACCACTTTCTTCACCATCCCCTCAACATGGGTATCAAATGAAAGGGTATGATAAGTAGAATACAATAAGCAATGTAGTAGACTCAATATACCGATTCATGGCGGCCGACGCAAGACCCATGTTCTTTGAGGCATTTCATCTGTGTAAAATTCATATCTCGAAAAATATTAAGTCAATGGATGGTTTTTATTGTTTACTATTGACTTATGGGTGCAGCGTAGGCGCACCGGGTCCCAGCTAGTTTTTATATATTTTTTAACGTTTATTTTATTTATTTATTTTATTTATTTAATTTTAGATATTGAGCCCTGCTTTTCGGACTTTTTTTAGTTGAAGGCACTTAGCCCAGGCGCCTTCCAGGTAATGATTTATTATATTTATTGTTGGTCAATTTTCAATCATTTTCTCTTTGCAGGTACTTTGTTCGTTTTTAGTTAGTAGTTAGTTTAAATTTTATTTAGATGTAGGTTTATTTTTTTATTAGTTTAATTTAGTTATAGTTTTAGAAATGCATTTTATAGGGATAATATATTTTGTTACTTTATTAATGATTTTTGTTTATTTGCTTATGTTTACTTGTTTGTATTGTATTTTGTGTTTTAGGTTTTTGCTGAAGATGTCTGTTACGCGCTGCTGCGCCGTAACATATTCACCCCTGTTGATGCGTCGCATCAAAATAAATCAGAGGCAATTTCTAATTCATAAAATATATTTCAAATTCATTTATTCTTATTATTATATATTTTATTTTTTAAATCTATTTCATTTCGAATTTAATTCAGTAATAAGGACACTAATAATATGGGTGCATGCACATAAGATTGCATATTGATTTAGCTTTTGATATACTTTACACAAAGGTACATACGTACACACGTTTGCATGTGTTATGCTACCAATGGGCATGATTTTGTAATGGGTCGTTTAATATGTGTTGTTTGTGTTTTGATCGTAACAACCCTTACCTGACCGTCAGGCCCTGGGTGGACCTTTTCCACTCTTCCAAGAGGCCATTGCGACGGTGACCTATTTTGTTCCATAATTATGACTAATTGTCCTACGTGTAGGTTAGGTTGTTGTAGTACCCATTTATTCCTTTTCTGCAACTGAAGGAGGTATTCATTTGACCATTGCCTCCAAAACTGTTGCATAGTCTGTTGGATATATTTCCAACGATCAACATAGGAGACTTGGTCATCTACGTTGGATTCGGGCATTGTCTTTAAATCTCTTCCGATTAAGAAATGTCCTGGTGTTAATACATCTAATTTAGATGGGTCTGCTGATAGAGGGCAGAATGGGCGTGAGTTGAGGCAGGCCTCTATATGTATTAACAACGTATTAAGCTCCTCAAAGGTAAGTATTTTTCCTTCCGCAACTCTCTTCAAGTGATGCTTAATACTTTTTACCCCTGCTTCTCAGGGTCCTCCGAAGTGAGGAGCGGTTGGAGGGTTGAAGTGCCACTGTATGCCATCATTCCTCGGCTGCATTCCTTGCGACCTCTTCTGTGGCCTTGTTGGTTTGATCTTTTAATCGCTTATTCGCGCCCACAAAATTTGTCCCATTGTCTGAATAAATGTGTTTGCAAAGGCCTCGTCTTCCTATAAACCGTCTGAGGGCAGCCAAAAAGGCATCTGTGGACATATCTGAGGCCACCTCGATATGAACGGCTTTGGTTGCCATGCGGATAAATACACAAAAATATCCTTTATATATTTTGGCGCCCTTATGTTTCGACATTTTTATGTCGATTGGCCCAGCATAGTCTATTCCAACGTTTTCGAATGGGTTTGTTTGCGTAATTCTTACACTTGGTAGATTTCCCATCAGTTGGGTTGGTGCTGTCGCTCGATACCTAATGCACTTTACGCATTTATGTATTCTTTCTTTTACCGCTGACATACCATTTATGATCCAATACTGGGATCGTGTTGCATTTAACACCATGTGTGCTCCACCATGTAATGTTTTGTTATGGTAATGATCAATGATTATATTTGTTACATGGTGGTGCTTGGGGATGATCAGAGGATGTTTTGCATCGTAAGGCAGTTCAGAATATTGTAGTCTACCTCCGACTCTTATCGTGCCATCCTCTGCCATAAAGGGTTGCAATCGAAACAATGTGCTCTGTTTCTTTACTGATTTTGTGCTTCAGCTGCTCATATTCCTGGGCAAAGGCTTGTCGTTGTACTAGTTTAACGAGGTTCCCCTTTGCCTCTTTAATTTCCTCAGCTGACAGCGGCAACGTACGTTTGTCCTTGGTTCGTCTGGCGTTGTAGGCGAACCGATAACAATAGGCCATAATCCGTATTGTTTTTAAATATGATGAGTAGTTCAACCACCACTCCTGTGGTGCTGACTGCATCGTTAATGTGGCTTGAGTTTTACCTTTAGCTTCCATGGAAGTTTGAAAATTATCCAAGGGTCGCTGCAGCCAACTTTCCTCTGCATCCCGCATCCAGCCAGGTCCTTGCCACCATGTTGTCAGTTCCTGGATCCTTGCTGGCATTATTCCTCTGGATGCAATGTCGGCTGGGTTGTCCTTTGTAGGAACGTAGTGCCATGTTGTGTTACCTTCATTCTCATGTATCTCGACAACACGGTTTGCTACGAACGTCTTCCATTTTTGTGGCGAACCTTTGATCCATGCTAGGACCACCTTCGAGTCTGTCCAACATCGTGATGCTATGTTGCTCAGCTTCATGTCCTCTCTCACTTGTCGCATCAGTCTGCTTAATAATACGGCTCCACATAGTTCGAGTCGCGGCAGTGACATCGGCTTAATAGGTGCTACTCTTGTCCTGGACATTAGCAGCTTCGTGTCGATGGTTTTGCCCTCTTTTATTACCCTGATATATATCACTGCTCCATATGCCCGGATCGAGGCATCACAGAAGCCCATCAATTGGCACTCCGTCGTGGTGCTTAAAATGTCCACCTATCGTGGAATTTTGATGTGCTGTACATGTGGTAACTGCTCTTGGAACAAGCTCCATTCTTCGCGAATGTCTCGATCCACCGTCTCGTCCCAATCATATCTAGCCATCCATAATTTTTGCATTAATAATTTCGCTAGAATTACACATGGCGCAAGCCATCCTAGTGGGTCATAGAGCTTAGCCACTTCCGACAAAATTTTCCTTTTGGTGGAAGCTGGCTTGAACTCTGCGCAATTGATTGCAAATGAAAAATAATCCTCCATTGGATGCCAATATATGCCAAGTGCCGTTATCTGATTTTCTTCCCTTACCTGTAAGGGCAGTTGTAACTCGCGATCCTCGGCTGGGATCGAGTTTAGGAGCGACTCATGATTTGCGGCCCATTTCCGCAAATGAAATCCTCCTCCTTTCAATAGTTTAATTAAATCCCCTTGCAACATTTGTGCATCTTGCACCGTATCCGCTCCTGTAAGCACATCGTCCACATAAAAATCAGTCATGGCGACCTTAGCTGCTTCAGGAAACAAGGAGTTGTCATCGACCGCTAACCTTTGCAAGGTTTTGATTGCAAGGTAGGGTGCTGAAGTGGTTCCAAATGTTACCGTATTCATTTGGTATTCTTGTATAGGATAGTTAATATTTGCCCTCCACAGGATGGTCTGATACTTCCTATCCAAGGGGTTGATAAGGATCATCCTATACATTTTCTCAATGTCCGCGGTCATTGCATACCGATACTTCCGCCACTTTAGAAGCGTAGCAAATAATTTTGGCTGCAACGTTGGCCCTGTCAGCATTTGCTCATTTAGGCTTTTCCCATTTGTAGTTTTTGCAGAGGCATCAAAAACTATGCGGACCTTAGTTGTGGTGCTGTCTTTAATTACAGCATGATGTGGCATATAATACCTTTCGTCTGCGAATCCATTTGCTGAACTCATGTGGTTCAAGTCTATATATTCTTGCAAACAATTTTGATAGGAGTCCTTCAACTCTGTCCTTTGGGCTAGCTTCTTTTCCGACTGCAATAGCCTGGACATGGCTTGTCTCCGAGATTCCCCTAAACTTGGTGGGTTACCGTCCTTAAAGGGTATCCGTACTTCATAATGCCCGTTGGACTTACGTATGGTAGTTTTATTATAAAATTCTTCGCACTGCCTTTCTTCCCCGGTCAATTGCCTTTCTTTAGGGATTTCTTCACATTCCCAAAACCTCTTAATTTGGCGGCTCAACTCTTCTAATGTCACGTCATGCTGCGTCGTAAATGCAGATAGACTTATATTTTTAGGATGTATGTTTGCTGACTGTATCTCCCCAAACACAATCCATTCTAGAGCTGTCCTTAATGTCACCGGAGCCCCTTTGATTCCCTTTCGCAGACCCTTTCGAATAATATCCGCGTATATTCCTACTCCAAGGAGAATATCTATTCGTCCTGGATTCATAAATTTTGGGTCGGCTAATTCCAACCCATCTATATGTGGCCAGTGCTTGTTCATTGTGCGTTCTGGTGGAAGTATATTAGTAATACTCCGGATAACGTACGCATCAATGTTATTCTTGTAACCCCCTTTGGTTGACAACAACGTAAATCTTGCCACCTTATTTGCGGTAGCGACTTGTGCTTCTGCTACTCCAAAAACACTTAAATCAGCCGGGAAAGTCTGCGATCTTATAGTTTGATACGCAGCCTCCGTAATAAATGAGCTTTGTAATCCGGGATCTATTAATGCCCGTAACGTCAATTCGCCGCCTATGCGGCCCTTCACTTTCACTAGGGCTGCTGCCAACATTGATTGTGTAACATCCTTAATGTGGTTACACTGAGTCACGGTCATTTCGTTGACTATGTTGGCTCTAGGTGAATTAACTGAATTGCCCTGATCAGTTTGATCGTGCAACAAACTGTGATGCTGGCTGCCACACGTCCTACAAGTGAATTTGGTGGTGCATTCAGCTGTTTTATGGTTCCACAAGCATCTTTCGCAATGCTTGTGTTCGATCCGCCAATTTCTTCTGGCTGTAACTGATAGTTCTTTAAACCGTTGACATCTTGTTAAACAATGATTTTCTCTGCACATAGGGCAGTGCTTTATAGAATTCCCTTTCTCAGGGTGGTCTGACCTTGTTTGATAGCCATTCCTGTTTTGTCCCTTATATCCCGGGGTTGTATGATGCCTGTAAGCCGGTTGGGACCTACCTTTACTGGTAGTATGATTATCCTGCTGGTTTGTATAGTAGGTCGTAAGTCTACTATGACTCTTCTCAGCTTTGTGTGGATTGCTCCCTGCCTTATGCAGATGGATATCCTTGGTTGCCTCTAGGCTTCGATAACGTTGCTCCATGAACGTAATCAATTCCTTTAAGGATGGCAGCTCGTCGGACTTAGCTATCACTTGTTCCCACAAACTCCGTGTTTTCTCCGGCAGCTTTTGCGCTGTTATGAACACGAAGATGGGATCCCAATTGGCTATGTCTACTTTAAGTGCCTTTAAATTGTGCTGTATACGTTGAAACTCGTCCAAAGTTGTCCGTATTTCCCGGTATGATTCCGTCCTAATCTTTGGTTGATTGAATAATAGCTTCAACTGAGCATATATCAACAACCTTTTTTTGTTATACCGGTTGCACAAAACTTCCCATGCTGCCATATAATTTGCAGCAGTGGTGTCGAAGGAATCTAAATCCTTCCGGGCATCTCCCGTAAGACTACTCTTCAAGTAGTGCATCTTATCTACCGTTGATAGTCGATCTTCATGATGTATGAGCGACACAAATCTGTCGTGGAAAGTTCTCCACGACGCGTATTGCCCGTCAAACTTAGGGATGTCCAAGGCTGGTAATTGTAAAATTGCCTTGGGTGAACCCGCTTGCTCACTTTCAGTCCCCGACCTGACTATTAACCCATCTTTTAAATCTCCATAGAATTCGGAATAAATTTCTTCGAATTCTTGGTACTTATTGCCTTCCGCATATGCCAACACGGCGGCTTGGACTTTCTCATCTTCGATACTATCGATATCTGCAGCAACTAGTTCATCATGGTTTTCCTTAAATTTTTCCCATGTGGACTTTATTGATTCCAACTTTCCCGAAAGATACCCCCGGGTTTTCCGACCCGCAGGTGTCTTTTTGTAGTTGGATAAGGTTTGATTAAACTCTCGCTTTAAGGCAATCTGTTTCTTCAGAATACCTTTCATTTTTCCTTTATATTAATATCACGGGGTTAGACAAATAACAAATAATTAAATCTTTGGACAAAATAAATAATTGAAGAAAAATAAAAAGCTTTCAACTAGCACTTTATCGGAAATTATATTTGATTTGACCACGACCTATCCGGCTCGAAGGACCATGTTTCGGCGCGAGACGCCGAAAATAATAAAATTTTTAAATATTAATTACAAACTTTTAGAAAATGCTGTAAAAGGATGGGTCTCTGATTAAAATGCAGGAGTGGTTTAAAATTCAAATATAATTTCTCCTAAATAGTATAAAAACTAATTAAATCTATTTTTTAATAATTAATTTTAATATCAATATGACTGAAGGTCATTAGTCGACTGAAGGTCGCTTAAATTTAACTTAATTTATCTGGATGAATCCAACACATATTTCTGAAATGAAAATTGTAAATTAAATTGTCCAATAATTATTTTAACAAACTATCAAAGCTCAGAGGAATTCCCTTGTGGTCATGGAAAACATTCCTCTTTTTAATTACGTCGGATTATACCAAACGTGGCTGCCAACACTCAATAATTGCAACGGCTGTTTTTTACCACAAATAGCGCCGTATAAAATTTGCTTCTTGCAATTTCTAATGATAGCTCATTGAGCTTGAAATTGGCCACTATTGCTTAAAATGATTAATATCAACCTTGCTTTTATGGCGCCTTAAATTCAGGGATAACCTTCTGAAAGCTTTTGATTATTTGTTCCACTCAAAGGTGATTTCAGAATCACCCGTGTTTGGAACCATGAATATAAAGGACCCGCACAAATTATATGGAAACGTGCTTTCGGTCAAATTGGCTGGAATTTTACTATGTTGTAGCTGACATCGTCCTGATCAAAAGTGTTCATGGGCACGAAACCCAAAAATTAGATCTTTTGGGTTTTTCAGGTACTTTTAGGATTTACCTCTCTTTTGCCTCCCACGGCCCCAAAACAAGTCGTAGTAGGCTCCAAGACCCCTCACTATTTTCGTAACGACTTTCCTAATTAAATTTATTGAATAAAAATTTATCAATCCTAGAAATATTATATTGGAAATTTCAAGGTAAAAATACTCTTGAAACCTCCCTATAATATTTGTTGGGAAATTTCCTTAAATTTCTTTCCCACGATGTTTCCGCCACCGGTAACCACAAGAATTATCTACTAATCTAACCCCCGAACCGACGGTGAAACCAATCGGTTATCTAAATCCCTAATTTGGCGACTAATGCCAGCCAAAGTATTATGTGTGACGGTAAATACCTGTCAAATCCTGAAAAAATAAAAGTCGGTCTTTGCCTGTCTTGTTAAAATATTATTATTATTATTTAAATTTTTTTAATTAAAGATGATCTCATCCGGTCTCCTACTTTGTCGGTCAATGCCTATCTGGTCTTCGTCTCGCGATCTTAATAAAACTGGGCGGAATGAAAAGCTTTGTGCTGATGCTTCGAACTTTATAGCCCAGACGCATCCGATCGAGAGCTTAAGGCTGGGGGGATAAAGCTCTTATACGCATTTTAAGTCGTATAATCTTTAATTTTATACCAAATTGTTTTATTCAGATCTCACCCCAGCTTGAAGCTTTTGAGCTTTCTTTTGAAAATTGACATTTCTAAATGTCATAATAAAATTGGGTAAGTGGAATTTAGTTTTGAATATTTATATATATATATATATATATATATATATATATATATATATATATATATATATATAACGTTTATTTTATTTATTTATTTAATTTTAGATATTGAGCCCTGCTTTTCGGACTTTTTTTAGTTGAAGGCACTTAGCCCAGGCGCCTTCCAGGTAATGATTTATTATATTTATTGTTGGTCAATTTTTAATCATTTTCTCTTTGCAGGTACTTTGTTCGTTTTTAGTTAGTAGTTAGTTTAAATTTTATTTAGATGTAGGTTTATTTTTTTATTAGTTTAATTTAGTTATAGTTTTAGAAATGCATTTTATAGGGATAATATATTTTGTTACTTTATTAATGATTTTTGTTTATTTGCTTATGTTTACTTGTTTGTATTGTATTGTGTTGTGTTTTAAGTTTTTTGCTGAAGATGTCTGTTACGCGCTGCTGCGCCGTAACATGTATGTAAGATGCGGGACCTCGATTTTCGTGATCAGCGGCCCCAAAAACCTTCAGGGTTAGATTTTCTTAACGGTGTTATTTTGGAACACCCCCCTCCCCATAGTTTTCAAAGAACTATATTGTAGGGGTTATTTTAACCCCTTAAGCGTCGAAAAAAATTTATTTTTGTCTGACAATACGCCCACAATCGAATTTGAAGCATAAACTTGAAAAAAAATTCATTTTGCTTGCCATTTTTCGCCAATTTAGGAGTAGTTTCAACCCTTTAGGAGTACCCCCTACCATTAAGTTCGCCTTAATTTAGTATAAATCAACCACCTTCGCAAATAAATATTAAAAAAAAGTTCATTTCATCGCATTAGTTTTCATTATTACTGAAATAATCGCGAAAACCCCCTAAAAAGGGGCGTTTTTTGCATTTTTAGGGGTGACGCCCTAATTTTAGGACCGCGGGACCTCGATTTTCGTGATCAGCGACCCCAAAAACGTTTAGGGTTTGATTTTCTTAACGGTGTTATTTTGGAACACCATAACGCGCGTTTTGAATTTACTATCAGCAGCCAAGAAGGACCGGAGGACAAAGGGCCCCCGTTCAAAAAATTAAATTGGCGGGGAGTCGCCACATCTGCGGGCGTCTCTCAGCAGAGACGCTCGTGCAGATTATTTGTCCGCGACCAACACAACCAGCTTGATTTTTTAATCGATTCTGGAGCGGACATATCATTAGTCCCGAAGCACACATTTAGGGTACAAACAACATGCCCCAATTTACTTCTGCGGGCCGCAAATGGATCCACTATTCAAACTTTTGGCGCGAAGTTGCTGGAACTGAACCTAGGTCTTCGCCGACGGTTCATCCACAACTTCATCATAGCCAACACAAACAAAGCTATACTCGGTGCGGACTTTCTCACAAAGTTCGAACTCATTCTCGATTTTAAACATCGAGAATTAGTTGACTCACAGACCAGTGTTCGGACTGACGTCTGTGCAACTGGTGAGTATATACTCGAGAGCTTTGAATGCCAACATCTTGGCAAATATAAAGTATTGTTAATGAAGTACGCTTCATTAACACAACCACCAAATTTTAACCTACCGGTTAAACACAATGTGCACCACCACATTGTTACTAATGGGCAATTACCATTCGTTACCACTCGTAGACTTCTTCCTGAGAAGCTCAAGGTGGCGAAATTGGAGTTTGAACATATGGTTCAACTAGGGATTTGTCGACCATCGTCGTCTCCCGCAGCATCTCCACTTCATCTGGTCCCTAAACGGGATACAAATGATTGGAGGCCATGCGGCGACTACCGTCGCCATAATGCAGTCACAGTGCCGGATAGATATCCAATCCCGCACATTCACAATTTTTCTGTGAACCTTAACGGATGCACGATTTTTTCGAAGGTGGATTTGGTACGTGCGTATCATAACATCCCCATTGCACAAGAAGACGTGCATAAGACTGCCATAATAACACCTTTTGGTCTGTTTGAGTTTACTCGCATGCCATTTGGGTTAAGAAATGCAGCCCAGTCATTTCAAAGATTTATGAATGAAGTCACAAAAGACTTAGACTTCGTTTATGTCTATCTAGACGATATACTTATCGCTAGTAGATCCGAGGATGAGCATCTCACTCACCTCGAACTACTGTTTAAACGCCTTGATAACTTTGGTTTAACAATAAAGTTATCAAAATGCGTTTTTGGGGTCAGTGAGATCAACTTTTTGGGACATAGTATCGGCAAGGATGGAATCCTTCCATCACCCGAACGTGTCCAAGCAATTAATGACCTCACAACTCCAACAACAGTTAAACAAATTCAAAAATTTATAGGAATGGTGAACTTTTATCACCGATTTATTCCTAAACTAGCACAACTGCTAGTGCCGAATAATGAACACGTGAGGGAACTCCTCAATTGTCCATCAACAACAAAAAATAAGGAACAACTTCCTTGGCCCGCAGAATGTCAACAAGCATTCCTCGACGTGAAAGCTGCAATGGCTACAGCAGTGATGCTGATACACCCACTAGAGGATGCTAAATATAGCATCACAACTGATGCTTCCGACTTTGCTATCGGAGGTGTGCTGGAACAATTTAACGGTCACAGATGGCAACCATTAGCTTTCTTTTCTAAGAAGCTATCATCTGCTGAACGAAATTATTCTGCATTCGATCGCGAACTACTCGTAATCTTTGCAGCAATAAAACATTTTCGGTACTTTGTTGAAGGAAGAAATTTCGTGGTCTACACGGACCACAAACCTTTAATACATTCCCTTCACACAAAAACCGAAAGATCTCCCCGCCAAACAAGACACCTGAGCCTAATTTCCCAGTTCACAACAGACATCCACATCAGACATGTCTCTGGGAAACAAATCGTTTTTGCAGATTATTTATCTCGCTCATTAGCGGCCGACAACGTTGACACAATCACCTTCGATTTGATACATCTAGCGAAAGCACAAGAAGGTGACAAAGAAATACAACGACTCCAAGAGCATCCCAGTAGTAGCTCGAAGGTAAAACTAATACTCACACCAATTCCTTTCACAACTCATGAAGTTTAGTGTGAGATTAGCACGGGTACATTACGCCCATATATACCTTCATCATTAAGAAAATTAGCTTTCAATGCTGAACATAGCTTGTCGCATTCAGGCATACGAGCCACAAGGCAAGCTATCACTAAGAAATATTTTTGGCCAGCGATCAACAAAGACTGTAACAATTGGTCTAGATCCTGTATAGGCTGCCAAAAATCTAAAGTTTTGAGACACACCAAATCTCCACATGAAGTTTTTAATTTACCGAATAATAGATTCGAACATATCCATATGGACATTGTTGGACCATTACTCCCATCTCGAGGATATTTATATATTCTAACAATCGTAGACCGATTTACGAGATGGCCGTAGGCATATCCAATGCGAGACATCTCTGCTACTACGGTGACCAAACATTTTGTCACCGAGTATGTTCCTAGATTTGGCGCCCCACTTGAACTTACAACAGATCAAGGGTCGCAATTTGAATCAAAGTTATTCAATGAAGTCACAAGACTTCTAGGTACACATAGAATAAGTACCACCGCCTACGATCCACAAGCAAATGGGGTGGTAGAGCGATTCCATAGACAACTAAAAGCGGCCTTAATGGCAAGGGACAACACTACTCATTGGAGTGAAGATTTGCCCTTTGTCTTATTAGGTATTCGCTCGGCAATTAAAACCGATTTGCAATGCTCACCAGCAGAGCTTGTCTATGGACAGAATCTGAGGCTCCAAAATTCAATTTCCATCCCAACGGACGAGAATCCGATAGAGCACTCAGAATTTCTAACACGTCTTCGCACACACATGAAAGGTCTGTCGGCAGGACAGCCCCGACAGGCAGTTCAGAATGACGTGTACGTACCGAACAGCTTAGAGAACGCGGAGTACGTTTTCGTACGTACCGATCGTGTTCGGCGGCCTTTTGAAACACCATACGAAGGGCCATTCAAGGTAATCAAAAGATTACGTAAACATATCGTCGTCAACATAAATGACACAAATAAGTCGATAGCTATTTATTGCGGCCATGCGGTATAAAATAAAAACTCCGGAGGTTATCAAACCCTCTTTATTTCGTGACTTCAACTACAAGACTGGTTAAAGGTTAAAACTATCGATTTGCGGGAGGCTGATCTAGCGGTAACTTCTGAAGTATGAAGTTGGTGTTGTTCTTGGGTACTTTCGATAGTGGGAAATTTAGTTGATCGTGTTGCCGCTACATCACTCCCCCTCTTATAAAAAGAAATAATGATGTAATAAAAGAGAGGAAGAAGATATAAAATATTATTACTATATAAATCTTTCTTAATAAGTCGTTAAAATTCTTAGCTGGCTAATTTATACTTCATTAATGAAAAAAAAAAACATAATTTTAATTCAAGTTCCTAAATCTTACAGATAGTTATCTTACATATGTGTTCTTAGTACAGGGTTGTTTAAAATATTAAATTTTGAATATCATTTAGCTACAGTTTAAACATTACCTTAGGTTTGTTAATTGACCTTGTGTTTGGGGCTTGGCTGAAAGTGTCTGAATCTAAAATGTAAGCGGGTTTGATGCGATCAATATTAATAAATTCTTTTTTTTTCCATCGAGGCACACCTTGAACACATTGTCCTTTCTCGAAACTACTTTTTGTGGGCCCGTATAAGGTGGGTGTAAACTTCCTTTATATATCGCATCTTTTATAAATACATGAGTGCAATTTTCCATATTTTGAGGGACAAAGACTTTGTTCTGTTTTCTGATTCGCGAAGGTATAGGTCTAATGTTAATGATGTTGTCCTGAATTTTCCTGGCTATAGTACTTGTGATTTTAAGGTCGGGGGATGTCTGTTAGGTGATGAACTCGCCTGGAAGGCGAAGGGTTTGTCCATAGAGCAATTGTGCCGGTGAAAAACCTATATCTTCGATTAGCGCGGGACGGATTCCTAACAGAATCCATGGTAAGTTGTTGTACCAATCTTTTGGCTGAGGGGACTCGCGGATGGCTACTTTAAGCTGTCGGTGAAATCTCTCTACCATTCCGTTGGACTGCGGGTGGTAGGTGGTGGTTCTAATTCGATGGCATCCTAAAATCCCTGATAGCTCCTTGAACAAGGTGGACTCGAACTGAGTGCCTTGGTCTGTTGTCAAGGTTTGGCATATGCCAAAACGTGCAACCCAGTTGTGGAGGAAAGCGTTGCGAATGGTTTTGCTTTCAATGTTTCTAATTGGTATGGCTTCGGCCCAACGTGAGAAACGGTCCTTAATCGTTAGCAAATATGTGTGTCCATTAGAAGGAGGAAGTGGGCCAACTATGTCCATGTGAATGTGTTGGAATCTTAATGAGGGTACGTTAAATTTTCCTTGTGGAGCCGCCGTGTGCCGAATGACTTTTGCCTTCTGGCAGGGGATGCAGGATTTCGACCACATAGTCCATTCAAAACGCGGGGGGGGGTGTGTTCCAAAATAACACCGTTAAGAAAATCGAACCCTAAACGTTTTTGGGGTCGCTGATCACGAAAATCGAGGTCCCGCGGTCCTAAAATTAGGGCGTCACCCCTTTTTAGGGGGTTTTCGCGATTATTTCAGTAAAAATTAAAACTAATGCGATGAAATGCCCTTTTTTAATATTTATTTGCGAAGGTGGTTGATTTATACTAAATTAAGGCGAACTTTATGGTAAGGGGTAGTCCTAAAGGGTTGAAACTACCCCTAAATCGGCCAAAAATGGCAAAAATTGTAAACATTTTTTTTTCAAGTTTATGCTTCAAATTCGATTGTGGGCGTACTGTCAGGCAAAAATATATTATTTTCAACCCTTAAGGGATTAAAACTACCCCTACTATAATGAAAACAAACTTTATATAAAAAAAATTGCAAATTTTTTTTTGATTTTTGTTTGAAATTTGGTTCAAAAGGTATTATCAGCAAAACAATTAATTTTTTCAACTCGTAAGGGGGTACGACTACCCCCACATTAAAATTGTAAATGAAACAAATTAAAATTTATTGTTTTACATTTAAATTTTATTTTCCATTTGTAATCATTACAACATTTGGAACATTTCACTACAAACCCCTTTCTACAGAGGTTAAACCACCCCTAAAGAGAAAAAAAAAATAAAAAATATATTGAGAAATATTTCATTTCGTGGAATCTTTAAATAAACTCTGTATTTTTGTAAAAACGACAATCACATAATAATTGCGAAATATGTATACCCTAATTTATTTGAGGTACTTCTGAATAGTGGGGTGGTCCGCTTTTTTACAATGACATTTAGGCAGGTAAAAACGGAGGCAAAGTAATAAAATTAAGATATTGCACCCGAATTTGTTTTGTAGTAAATTTTAATTGCAGTTACTTGGAAGTTGAAGTAATAAACTAATTTAGTGAGGAATGTAATGTGATGTACGATTATACAAAAAGGGGTGTTTTTTGCATTTTTAGCGCGGACGCCCATGTTTTAAGACCGCGGGACCTCGATTTTCGTGATCGGCGACCCCAAAAACGTGTAGGGTTCGATTTTCTTAACGGTGTTATTTTGGAACACCCCCACCTAGTTTTCAATAAACTATATTGTAGGGGTAGTTTTAACCCCTTAAGGGTTGAAAATAATTTATTTTTGCCTGACAGTACGCCCACAATCAAATTTGAAGCATAAACTTGGGAAAATTTTTTTTTACAATTTTTGCCATTTTTCGCCAATTTATGGGTACTTTCAACCCTTTAGGAGTACCTACCCCTTACTATTAAGTTCGCCTTAATTTAGTATAAATCAAAAACCTTCGCAAATAAATATTAAAAAAAGTGCATTTCATCGCATTAGTTTTCATTATTACTGAAATAATCGCGAAAACCCCCTAAAAAGGGGTGTTTTTTGCATTTTTAGGGGTGACGCCCTAATTTTAGGACCGCGGGACCTCGATTTTCGTGATCAGCGACCCCAAAAACGTTTAGGGTTCGATTTTCTTAACGGTGTTATTTTGGAACACCATAACGCGCGTTTTGAATGGACTAACATGTTTATCTATGTTTGGCCAAAAGTACTTCGAGGTAATAAGCTTGTTGGTGCACCTAATACTCGGGTGTGAAAGGTTATGTACCGCATTGAATATGGTACGGCGGAGCCTTTCTGGGATGTAAGGCCGATCGGTTCCGGTTGTCGTCTCGCACCAGATATCCATATTATCGAGGGGTATGTGTATTTTCTTCAAAACGAATGATTGAGTTTTGTTCTCATTGCTGGTGAGGAGAGCTTGTAATTCCTCGTCGGTTTGTTGCTCGTGACTTAAGATCGCATGATCTATTTTTTTGTTATTATCAATAACGTCGATGTGAGCTCTTGAAAGGGTGTCAGAGACTATGTTTTGGCAACCTTTGATAAATCTGATGTCATTAGTAAATTCTGAAATATATGACAAGTGGTTGGTTTGCCGAGGAGATTTATCTGTTTTTGATGTTATAGCAGTTGTGAAGGGGGCTTATGATCTGTGTATACACAGAATTCCTTGCCCTCGAGGAAATATCTATAGTGTTTAATAGTTAGGTAAAGAGCTAGTAATTCGCGGTCAAAGGCGGAATATCTTTTTTCGGCTGGTTGTAGCCTGCGGGAAAAGAAACTAAGTGGCTCCCAGTGGTTGCCGTTAGACTGCTGGATGACAATGACACCTCCCACTGCGTCCCCGGATGCGTCTACCCATACGCTAAGTTTAGCGGTCGGGTTCGGATGTGCGAGCAGGGTGCAATTTTGCAGTTTGGTTTTTAGCTCGTTAAAAGCTTCTTCGTGGTTTTGTTTCCATTCGATTATATTTGATTTCTTTTTGTTTGAATTCGTTTGTTTAATGAGGTCATATAATGGTTCGGCAATTGCCGAGAATCGCGGAATAAAACGATGGTAGAAGTTGGCCATCCCAAAAAAACGTTGCAGATTCTTTATTACGTGAGGCTGTTGATAATCGATTAATGTTTTTATTTTAACTTGGGAAGGTAATATACCTTTCGTGGTGATGGTGTGTCCCAAATAATCAAGCTCCGTTTGGCCGAGGAGGCATTTTTCCGGGTTGATGTTAATGCCTTGTTCCTGTAGCCTCTTAAAAAGAAGGCGTAAATTCTCTTTGTGTTCGGCGGGCGATTTACTACCGATAAGTATGTCGTCAATATAACAAAAAACAAAGTCAAGACCTGCCAACACCTCATTAATGAAACGTTGGAAGGTTTGAGCACCGTTTTTAACGCCAAATGGCATCCTCAAAAATTCAAATAGCCCGAAGGGGGTTATTACGGCTGTCTTATAAATATCCTCCGGGCTACCGGTATTTGGTGGTAGGCTCGAACAAGGTCGATTTTTGAGAAAATGGTGCAACCGTGAAGGCTGGTAGTGAAATCCTGTATGTTTTTAAGTGGATATTTGTCGAATTCTGTGACGTTGTTGAGTTGGCGATAGTCGCCGCACGGACGCCAGGTAGCATCCTTTTTGGGGACCATGTGCAAGGGCGAAGCCACAGAAGATGAAGATGGGCGGCAAATACCCATTCTGACCATGGTTTCGAATTCTTCTTTTGCTATGGCGAACTTTTGTGGGTGTAGTCTTCTAGGACGAGCAGTGGGTAAGGGACCTCGGGTATGTATTCGGTGTACCACCGCATGTTGAACATTCAAGTTGAAATTTGGTGGGGCTTTTAATGATGGGAAGTCGTTAAGGATGGCTCCATATTCCCCTTCAATGGCCAGAAGTTTGGGGGTGTCCGCGTTGCATTTACGTGACATGCAATTGATCGATAATGTAGTGGTTTGATCGATGAGTCTCCGGTGTCGAAGATCAACTGCTAAATTAAATCTATGTAAAAAATCTGCGCCTATGATGGCGTAATCCAGGGCTGCGATTGTAAAGGTGTGATCGAAATTCCGACGTAAGCCGAGGTTCAAAGCTAAGTGTATGTAACCGAAAGTGGAAATGGGTGTGCCGTTAGCTGATATTAACTGTGGACTTTTTCGCATGGTTACGTTTGGTATAACTCTTTTGGGGATGATGGATACTTCTGCTCCTGTATCGATAAGGAACATTATTTTACTGTTTTTGTCCAGAAGGAAAAGGCGGCGTGAATACCCGTTTGCCTTCGTTGCCGCACACGAGGCTGTAGTAGTTAGTTTTTTGGATCGGAGGGTGCTGTGTTCTTATTGCATGGTTCTAAGCATTTTTTCGCTTTATCGCCGAATTTTCGATGGTACCAACAAACGCTATTGTTGTAAGTGCGAGCCTGGTTCCCGTGATTAAAACGGTCACGTGATCGGGAACGTGATCTTTGTCGGAAGGAATTTCTACTTTCTAAACGTTTGATTCGTTGGCACAACTCTTGGAGTGTATCAGTAGTACTCTGATGATTGTTTATTGGGGGTGTGTGTGCTTGCGTCCGTATCGCGGAAATATTGGACATAGAGGTTGAATCATATATTTTATCTGCAATGGTGAACAGCTCGTTCAATGTGTGGGAGCTTTCAACCGTGATAATACATGTCTGGAGCGTATGAGGTAGTTTATTGATCCATAATTTTCTTAACAACGAAGGGTTAATTAAACTATTCCCTCCGGCTAGAGACTCCATGTGTCTGTATAGCTCCGATGGTTTGTAATCTGCTAGCTGTGCCTTATGTAGGAGTGTGTCAAGCCGGCGCTCTTCTGAATCTATAGACCGCGCGAGTAAATTTTGTTTAAGTGTTTCATATTATTTTACTGTTTTTGTCCAGAAGGAAAAGGCGGCGTGAATACCCGTTTGCCTTCGTTGCCGCACACGAGGCTGTAGTAGTTGGTTTTTTGGATCGGAGGGTGCTGTGTTCTTATTGCATGGTTCTAAGCATTTTTTCGCTTTATCGCCGAATTTTCGATGGTACCAACAAACGCTATTGTTGTAAGTGCGAGCCTGGTTCCTGTGATTAAAACGGTCACGTGATCGGGAACGTGATCTTTGTCGGAAGGAATTTCTACTTTCTAAACGTTTGATTCGTTGGCACAACTCTGGGAGTGTATCAGTAGTACTCTGATGATTGTTTATTGGGGGTGTGTGTGCTTGTGTCCGTATCGCGGAAATATTGGGCATAGAGGTTGAATCATATATTTTATTTGCAATGGTGAACAGCTCGTTCAATGTGTGGGAGCTTTCAACCGTGATAATACATGTCTGGAGCGTATGAGGTAGTTTATTGATCCATAATTTTCTTAACAACGAAGGGTTAATTAAACTATTCCCTCCGGCTAGAGACTCCATGTGTCTGTATAGCTCCGATGGTTTGTAATCTCCTAGCTGTGCCTTATGTAGGAGTGTGTCAAGCCGGCGCTCTTCTGAATCTATAGACTGCGCGAGTAAATTTTGTTAAAGTGTTTCATATTTGTCTTGACTGGGTGGGTGGGTGTAGTAAAATATCGGCTACAATTTCCATTGTTTCCTGCGGCAGCGAGGCTACTAAATAGTCGTATTTAGTGTCTGACGCCGTTATTCTTTTTACTTTAAATTGTGTCTCAACTTGTAGGAACCATAAATCTGGTCTACTAGTCCAGAAAGTTGGGATCTTAATACTGTTGATGTGTGAGCAAGAAGGCTCTGGGTTTTCATCCGTTGGATCAGGTTTTGGGGCCATTCCTGCGTCGGCGGTCGGCGTCGTCATTTGACATGGCGTCGTTAATAAATTAATTTATCCGTCTCTAAATTACTGTGTTTAAGTCAACCTCTTCCAACGCAAAAACGATAAAAAGTTTTCTGAGTTTTTGAACACGCCTGTTTAAGATACAACTAGTTGAGTGTTGTATGTAAGAGAATTTAGAATAAAGACCGGTAGTGATTCGATTATGTACTAAGAGAAGAATTGTAACGTAACTATATTTCACTATGTCAACCACAGGAGAATGTTTCCTATCCGTGGTAACTATACCGTTGGCATCGCAATGTAAAAAGAGAAGAAAAAAAAAATTTTTTTTGTTCGATTTAGATAAATGTATTCTATAACTATCTCACATTTCACTATTAATAGATTTGGTATCCCTAAAATATTTCTCATAATACTCTTATTCTAGTTGAAATACGTATGTGTATATTAGGCTATGATAATAATCAGCAACCATGATAATAATCAAAAACTATCTTTGCAATAATGTATTCATTGCACTCATGTATTTAATAGATATATATTTTTTAAATTATATTTTCATTGAAATTTGAAAATTGACTTTTTTTTTGTATTTATATTATTTTTTATTAACTTCCCAGTATAGGAAGTTATTGTAATCGGTCCGAAAATCGAAATCGAAAATTTCAACGTATTTTCATCTTTCAAGGTCCCAGGAGCATTTTAAGCAAAAAATTGGGAGGAAGTATGTGTGTGTGTGTGTGTGTGTGTGTGTGTATGTGCGTACGGATGTGGTCATTTCTTCCTGCACGATATCGCGCGAACCAAAACTGATATCGACTTCGTTGAGGTGTTGTTCGAAGCGTATTAACCGAAATATGATCTGAAAAGAATTTCATGAAATTCGGTCCAGCCGTTTTTTTGTTTGAGCGACGTAAGTGATTTTTGTACCTGCACGATATCGCCCGAACCACGAAAGATATTGACTTACTTGAGGTGCCGTTCGAAGCGTATTAGCGACAATATTATCTGAAAAGATTTTTATAATATTCGGTCCAGCGGTTTTTTGGTTTAAATGACTTAAGTGATTCTTGTACCTGCACGATATCGCGCGAACTATAAAAGATATCGACTTAGTTGACGTGCAGTTCGAAGAGTATTAACCAAAATATGATCTGAAAAGATTTTCATAAAATTCGGTCGAGCCGTTTTTTTGTTTAAGCGGCGTAAGTGATTTTTGTACATGCACGATATGGTCCGAACCACAAAAGATATTGACTTACTTAAGGTGCCGTTCGAAACGTATTAGCGACAATATAATCTGAAAATATTTTTATAATATTCGGTCCAGCGGTTTTTGGTTTAAATGACTTAAGTGATTTTTGTACCTGCACGATACCGCGCGAACTAAAAACTATATCGACTTCATTGAGGTGCCGAAAAATATTAATACATCAATTTTATATACATTTTCGTCATCCTAATCTTGTAAGTGCGCACATTTAGTTTGACATTTTAGCGAAAATATTGATAAACAATTGTGACAAATTCTCGGTATTATGCATATATTCTATATTGCCTATTGTTCATTTATTATTAAAATATCCATTCATAATATTCAACATCCATCTTACTGGGAAGTTGATCGTGTGGACCCAAAGGGTCGAACCCACATCCCAACTAGTTGATATTTGAAATCAGCTTTGTTTATGTAAAAAATGTATTATATCGTATAACGGAAGTTGTACTCACTGTTATTTCTATTAAAATTTCATGTTCATTTCCTTTCTTTTTAACTTCCCAGTATAGGAAGTTATTGTAATCGGTCCGAAAATCGAAATCGAAAATTTCAACGTATTTTTATCTTTCAATGTCCCAGAAGCATTTTAAGCAAAAAATTGGGAGGAAGTATGTGTGTGTGTGTGTGTGTATGTGAGTACGGATGTGGTCATTTTTTCCTGCACGATATCGCGCGAACCAAAACTGATATCGACTTCGTTGAGGTGTCGTTCGAAGGGTATCAACCGAAATATGATCTGAAAAGATTTACATGAAATTCGGTCCAGCCGTTTTTTTGATTAAGCGACGTAAGTGATTTTTGTACCTGCACGATATCGCCCGAACCACGAAAGATATTGACTTACTTGAGGTGCCGTTCGAAGCGTATTAGCGACAATATAATCTGAAAAGATTTTTATAATATTCGGTCCAGTGGTTTTTTGGTTTAAATGACTTAAGTGATTGTTGTACCTGCACGATATCGCGCGAACTATAAAAGATATCGACTTAGTTGACGTGCCGTTCAAAGAGTATTAACCAAAATATGATCTGAAAAGATTTTCATAAAATTCGGTCGAGCCGTTTTTTTGTAAGTGATTTTTGTACCTGCACGATATGGCCCGAACCATAAAAGATATTGACTTACTTGAGGTGCCGTTCGAAGCGTATTAGCGACAATATAATCTGAAAAGATTTTTATAATATTCCGTCCAGCGGTTTTTTGGTTTAAATGACTTAAGTGATTTTTGTACCTGAACGATACCGCGCGAACTACAAACTATTTCGACTTCATTGAGGTGCCGAAAAACATTAACACATCAATTTTATATTCATTTTCGTCATCCTAATCTTGTAGGTGCGCACATTTAGTTTGACATTTTAGCGAAAATATTGATAAACAATTGTGACAAATTTTCAGTATTATACATATATTCTATATTGCCTATTGTTCATTTATTATTAAATTATCCAATCATAATATTCAACATCCATCATACTGGGAAGTTGATCGTGTGGACCGAACGGGTCGAACCCACATCCCAACTAGTTTTTGATTGTTTTTACTTTACTTTTAATTCTTTTATGTTCATTTCTTTTGTTGTCGGTCTAAAGGCATGCGTCAATGAGAAGGAAAAAAGTTTCTTAATTCACCTTTATTAATTCTTTCGCCGTGCCCCAAACGCTGTTCACTCTAAAATTGCAACAAAAATAACATAAGTATGGAATTACGGTTTTTAAATGAAATTTTTAACAAAATGCTTTACTGAAAATGAAATGAGAAAAAAAAATGTATTATCTTAATTGATTGTAGATAGATGAGCTATGACTTCTGACGCGTGGGTTGTTGGTTAGTGGTCTGCTATGAGGTTTAATCTTTTATCATTTCGCCTTTATTGGGTCATCCTTCTCTGAATTTGATGTCATCATAAGCTGGCTACTTGTTAACTCCGATTACGATAATATTTTTTTTAGTTGTTTTCATTTAAAGTTGATTTTAAGTTGATAGGTAGTGGTCGAAATGGTTGACCATGTGGGTCGTGATGCCGATGCCGGGTTTACTTTCCGCTAAGTATGACCTTTGTCCTGTAGGCTTTATGTATATTTTTTCTTTTGTTATCACTTCAATTATTAATTTTTTTTTTTAATTTCGTTTTTTTTGTTATCACTTCAATTATTTAATTATTTTTATGTGTTCATAACTAACTCGGCGTCACCAGTTATTGCGGCCATGCGGTATAAAATAAAAACTCCGGAGGTTATCAAAACCCTCTTTATTTCGTGATTTCAACTACAAGACTGGTTAAAGGTTAAAACTATTGATTTGCGGGAGGCTGATCTAGCGGTAACTTCTGAAGTATGAAGTTGGTGTTGTTCTTGGGTACTTCCCATAGTGGGAAATTTAGTTGATCGTGTTGCCGCTACACGATCGACTGAAACCTGCATACGAGTGTGACCCAGACGGCGAACCAGCCACAATACACTCGGTACACTTCATGTAACGCTACGCTGGGAGGGGAGTATGTAGGGACATCGTCCTACTACTTCTCAATTAGTTGACTGCAAAAGACTTTGCACAAAATAGCCGAATTGCATCAAGTAACTTTAGAAAAACAATGATGTTTTTTCTCTGAATCTTGACGTATAAAAATATATAAAATAAATAAAAGTACGAGAGTGAATTTGTAGTCAATTTCAAGATCAAAAATCTAGTGACAAAGAAAAACCTGTAAATATATATGTATATAGCAGCAGTTAACCATAATCCATATATACCTAAGCTATTAAAATATCCTTTATAAAAGTTATAAATAAAACTGTTAAATAACTATTATAAGTAAGTAAAAATAAAGCAACATTAAAGTTTACAATACCCGTGATTAATTTATTCAAGTGTAATTAATACATACACTGTGGGAATATTTTCTATAGAGGAGATCTCTATAATTGAAATTAATACATATACTGTGGGAATATTTTCTATAGAGGAGAAGACCTCTATAGCTGCAACCAGTGTCGTACCTACAACTATTGCCGCCCGGGGCGGTCTCCAATTTCCCATCCTTTTTAAGTCAATCCAATGGTGGCTTTTATAAATTATTAAACATAAATAAATAAATACATATGTATGTAGGTGCCCGAATAAAAATTAAATATGGCCTTACAAGGCACTTACTTGCCGAGTTCACGGGGGAACAGCAAAATTGATTGAAACTTTGTCCGCGGCAATGTGAAAGGCATCAGAAGGCTGCTTGCAGGACAGTACCAAAGTCTAGAAATTAACAAATCTTTCATCTTCATATGGTTAATGAATAAAAGGCGAACAGCTATATGCACAAGTTCTTTAAATGACGATGTCAGGCTATAAGAGAGAGAATGCAACATTTTCATACGCGTTCGCACACAACTAAACAGCGGAAAATTTTATGAGTTTATATTGGAATAAACTTAATGTATTGGTGCATATTTGCTCGTTTGTCTTGATTTATGAAAGAAAACAACTGATTCAATTGTTTTTCCTTTTCTGTTCTGCATACGTGATCGAAGAAAAAGAATCTGGCTGAGTTCACGAAGTATGCGTTGAGTTTTGCTCAGCAGTGATGTTCATATATGTACGCACAGAACTAACGGGGGGGGGGGGGATGCTATAACTCCAATACCTTCGAATATTCCTCGTTCTTAATACCTCTTATGTTTACTCAATCAATCCTTCAGGCCAAACCTAGCTGAAAAAAAGTAAATTTACAGCGTATCTTATATCTGGCCGGGTGTTTTGGGCCAACAAAAGTAAGCTTTCTATAGCTTGCATGTACCTGTTCAGTTGCTTTCGTGGGACACATTTTTTCTGATTTTTTCTGGTTAAGATCAATTGGTGTTGATATAGGATATCAATCATCCATTTCAAATCTATTAAGAATCTCATTGATGTATTGAGTTTGGTCCATTTCGATGGTACCTTCATGAGTAACTCGAATCGCTAAGATAGATGAAGCATTCCCCATATCTTTCATTCGAATATTTTTTGACAGCTCATCTTTCACCTGTTTTTCGAGAGATTCGTCATTGCAGAAAGTCAATACATTGTCCACATAAATCGCAACGAATAACATCAGTTTACCATCTGTGAGGAAGTAAACGCATGCACTGGTCGACATTACTTTGTTTTAACCCAAAATCAAATAAAACTTTATTTAGTTTCTCATTCCATACTCGGTTGAATTGCTTTAGACCATAAAGTGATTTTAGCAATTTGCAAACTCTTCCAGATCCGTTATTAAATGCCTCCGGTGACACATGTAAATTTCTTCAGTTCTCCATTTAAAAAGGCGGTGACAGCGTCCATTTGACGAATGTTTAATTTTAATCTTGCTGCTATCGCGATGAGAAATCGTATTAACGTATATATCACAGGTGCAAAGGTTTCTTGGTAGTCAATACCTTGTACTTGCGTATAGCCTTTAACGATTTTCTCACGATTGGTCTTTAAATACGGCTTCTTGTTTTTGGGAGGTTTAACCAACTCCCATGTTTTATTCTCTATTAACGCGTTGAATTCTTCTGGCATTGCGAAATGTCACAATTTCGCTTCCTTGATTGAAAGGAAGCCCTCCTTTAAACTTATTGGATCCACCGAAATCATGTTGGCAGCACAAATGCTGAAATTTGGTTTTGTTTGCTGTGCAGCGATACGACTTGAGCGGCGTAGCTCAATTGGAGCTTCAATCAATGTTTAAATATTTTATTATGTATTACAAGATGTTTTAATCATGAAAACTTAAAGACAACTACCAACTACATTGTTTATGTTTAAATATGGATAGGAAGTATTTGTTCCCAATGCTGTAATTCCAACATGTACTATGTACTATTTACTATGTATTTTATATTATGTGCTATATACTATGTACTATTTACTATCTATTATATATTATGTAATATTTATTAGGTACAGTGTACCATGCATTATGTAGGATGTTTGCTGTATTATGAATTATGTATATTTTGTATTATTACATTGTTGTTTTTCTTATTTTATTGCCACAGCAAGTAACAAATAAACTAAAATGGAATATTCATAACAAAAATTTGTTAACCCTTATTCTTCTGCAATATTGGATTGATTTGGAAATACAGAGTTGCCATAAAAGTTTTTACTTCAAAGGTGTAATCCTACGCACACTATTTTTTCCTCAAAAAACGGTTCTCAAAAACCTAATCAATTTTGCAAAATTGACGCCCCTAAAAAATCCAGTATAAATACATTTCAACTTGAGATGAACACTAGCAACATGACAAAACGACACTCCTTATTTGATCCTGAAAAGAGCCGCGCTGTTTCATGTTTTAGCAGCTGCTTATACCGCCCAAATATTCATCTTACTAATATTATAAACGCGAAAGTTTGTAAGGATGTTTGTTACTCTTTCACGCAAAAACTCAAGTCAATTAACTACAATATTTCCACGTAATAAAATAGTGAATTGCTTCAACAAATATTCTCGAATTAAGACTTCATAGTGCCTTGATTAAATAAAAAATATTTAGTTTCTTGAGTAAAAAAATAACAAATCTTATTTCGAAAAAACATATCTTGGTCGAAAAATATAAGTATTGAGCGAAGAACTACAATTGCTCGGCACAAGAATTTCTAGTGTCTTAAGGTGCTGATAGACGATGAGAATATTCTCATGTAAATGCTCTCGCGAGAACAAAAATTCGTTCTCATTGCCGTGTAAATAGACATGAGAATACGTTATCCCTCTCATGGGAATATTATCAAGCGTTCTCTTGAGAATCTCTCTCTCATACGAGTTACATTAAGAAAACTTCATTCCCACGAAAATGCTGAAAATGCTAATAATTGTAACTTAGAATACATAAACCTAAGTACAGAAGTTATGAACCGAATTCCATTAAGATCCATTTAATTCCATGAACGGAAATGGTAACTTGACCATTACCGTGGGATGCTTAGATGAGCATAATTATTTGAAGACGTTCATGATTTCTGTACTTGCTTTTGCACTTGAAAACCAAGACAAAGTCAGTCTTAAGACCGACGTGATTGAAATCGTTTCAATATAAATTTATTTATTTAAAATTAGTATCTAAAGTGTTTTATTAAAAGTGAATAAATAAAGTTAATAGTTTTCTGTTCAAATAAAGTTCTTTTTAAATTCTTTTATTTAAATTGCACTGTTTGTCGTCAAATCTTGGAAGTTAAATTTGACCCACTTCCCGGTTTCGGATAGAGCTGAAATTTTGCATACACGTTTAGTTTGGATGACAATGCAATCTGGATATTTTGTAAAAATATCAAGATAGCGGTTCCAAAATGGCGCCCGCTTTTATTTTACTTACACTGTTTGTCGTCAAATCTAGGAAGTTAAATTTGACCCACTTCCCGGTTTCGGATAGAGCTGAAATTTTGCATATACGTTTAGTTTGGATAACAATGCAATCTGGCCATTTTGTAAAAATATCAAGATGGCGGTTCCAAAATGGCGCCCGATTTTTGAAATTGTGCTCCGCGGCCCTTTGAAATGGGTATCAAATGAAAGGATATGACAGGTAGAACACAATAAGCTATGTGGCGTCATTCCAAATTCAAAATGGCGGACAACACTTACACTGTTTGTCTTCAAATCTTGGAAGTTAAATTTGACCCACTTCCCGGTTTCGGATAGAGCTGAAATTTTGCATACACGTTTAGTTTGGATGACAATGCAATCTGGCCATTTTGTAAAAATATCAAGATGGCGGTTCCAAAATGGCGCCCGATTTTTGAAATTGTGCTCCGCGGCCCTCTGACATGGGTATCAAATGAAAGGATATGACAGGTAGAACACAATAAGCTATGTGGCGTCATTCCAAATTCAAAATGGCGCCCAACACTTACACTGTTTGTCGTCAAATCTTGGAAGTTAAATTTGACCCACTTCCCGATTTCGGATAGAGCTGAAATTTTGCATACACGTTTAGTTTGGATGACAATGCAATCTGGCCATTTTGTAAAAATATCAAGATAGCGGTTCCAAAATGGCGCCCGATTTTTGAAATTGTGATCCGCGGCCCTCTGACATGGGTATCAAATGAAAGGATATGACAGGTAGAACACAATAAGCTATGTGGCGTCATTCCAAATTCAAAATGGCGGCCAACACTTACACTGTTTGTCGTCAAATCTTGGAAGTTAAATTTGACCCACTTCCCGGTTTCGGATAGAGCTGAAATTTTGCATACACGTTTAGTTTGGATGACAATGCAATCTGGCCATTTTGTAAAAATATCAAGATGGCGGATCCAAATAGGCGCCCGATTTTTAAAATTGTGCTCCGCGGCCCTCTGACATGGGTATCAAATGAAAGGATATGACAGGTAGAACACAATAAGCTATGTGGCGTCATTCCAAATTCAAAATGGCGGCCAACATTTACACTGTTTGTCGTCAAATCTTGGAAGTTAAATTTGACCCACTTCCCGGTTTCGGATAGAGCTGAAATTTTGCATACACGTTTAGTTTGGATGACAATGCAATCTGGCCATTTTGTAAAAATATCAAGATGGCGGTTCCAAAATGGCGCCCGATTTTTGAAATTGTGCTCCTCGGGCCTTTGAAATGGGTATCAAATGAAAGGATATGACAGGTAGAACACAATAAGCTATGTGGCGTCATTCCAAATTCAAAATGGCGGACAACACTTACACTGTTTGTCGTCAAATCTTGGAAGTTAAATTTGACCCACTTCCCGGTTTCGGATAGAGCTGAAATTTTGCATACACGTTTAGTTTGGATGACAATGCAATCTGGCCATTTTGTAAAAATATCAAGATGGCGGTTCCAAAATGGCGCCCGATTTTTGAAATTGTGCTCCGCGGCCCTCTGACATGGGTATCAAATGAAAGGATTTGACAGGTAGAACACAATAAGCTATGTGGCGTCATTCCAAATTCAAAATGGCGGCCAACACTAACTTGCGGAAAGCTTATAATAGACTAAAAAGTAGAAAATATAACCGATCAACTTCCAATTTTGCACACACTCGTAGTTCGGGTGGTTAATGTGTATGAATGATGAGATGAATAGTTGAGTTAAGGGTGAGTTGATAATAAAGAAGCAATACACTTTACAAAAAATCACAAACAAACACAGAGATGCTGCTGTCAACTAAATTCAACTACTCAAATACTGAACTCATGTCCGTATGCATAATTTCAACTAAACCCAGGTAGCAGAGCTGAGTCGAGTTCAGTCAACCTTAACCCAACTCGACTCCCGTTTACATGTAGTTAGACTTGGGTTCAACTTGAGTTCAACTCATCATGTATAAGTACTAAATGCAATCTGACCTTTTTGTAAAAAAATCAAGAAGACGGTTCCGAGATGGCGGCCGTTTTTGCAATTATGTTCCACCGAGCCCACGACATGGGTATCAAATGAATACAGTAAACTGTGTGACGTAATTTTAAATCTAATAGAATTGCCATCATAAAATGGCGGAATACATATAATAAACTAAAAAGTAGAAAATAAAATAAATGGTTAAAAAAAATTTTTAAAAAAAATTCTTTTCATTAACTAAAAAATGTACTGAAAAGTAATAAAATAAATGGTTAAAAAAAAATTTTTTAAAAAAATTCTTTTCATTAACTAAAAATGTACTGAAAAGTAAAAAATAAAAAATATTTTAAACAAAGCGTGAAATTTCAATTTTAATGAAAAAGTTAATTAAAAGAATGGCGCATTTTTCATCAAAAATTGAAAATATAACTGTAAATCGCGTGAGATCTACAATAACCCTCAATTTTTTGCTTTGTTAATTTCAAATTCTAACAAAATTTTTTGATGAAAAATGCGCCATTCTTTTAATTAACTTTTTCATTAAAATTGAAATTTCACGCTTTCTTTAAAATATTTTTTATTTTTTACTTTTCAGTACATTTTTAGTTAATGAAAAGAATTTTTTTTAAAAATTTTTTTTTAACCATTTATTTATTTAATTTGATTATTTATCACAAAACAAAAATTAATAAAATTAAAGTGGCGCAGTCGGGTAGGATCCTACTCTAAAGAAAAGGATCCAGTGATCGAACACAAAAAAAAAATTGTGCATTGTAGTGACCAAGAATCGGAAACGAAGCAGTGAATTTAAAATTTCTACGAAGAAACGTGATTCCTGCTCTACATCTTTATCAAAAAAAAAAAATTTATTTTGAAATCCCGAGTTTGGGAAGAAATCTACTATAAGAAGAAATGGCTGATCAACAAGACATCCAAAATTTACAACAAGCTATCCAGCAACTACAAGAACAACATCAAAGGGAAATGGCTGCCTTAAGGCAACAAATCGCTCAATCAGGAGAACAAATGTTTCAGCTGACGGCTGACCAAATCTTGAAGAAATTTCAGTGCATCAAAACTTTTCATGGGAGGGACGACTACCCTCTACAGGAATTTATTAGTGCCGTGGAGAATGTTGGAGCTTTGTGTGGAAACAACGTAGCCCTTTTACGACATGGTATCCAAATGATGGTGAAGGAAAAAATTCAAGGTGAAGCTAAGCGGTCCATTCAACGGCTCGGAGAGAATATAACCTGGGAGCAAGTGAAAGCAGAGCTAAAAATACAATTCAGGCCGAGGAAAAGTTATAAAAAATTAATGGACGAAAGTCGAAATGTTAAGGTAGGAAATCTAAGAGAGCTTTTTTATTTTATAAGATCAATAAATTTTCAACTAAGTGAATTATATGAATATGATGATAATAAACCTCCGAACTATAGTCCGGAAAATAATGATAGGAATTTGGTAGACATTGTAAAAGATATGTTGACAGGAAGCTATAGAGTTAATATAAGAAATGGGATGACCCTTAATGAAGTATTTAATATTTTTGATGATTTAGGATTGTTAGACGAAAGTGATGTGATCCATAATAATTACAAAAAATTTACTAGAGATTCACGACATAATATACATAGTAAAGATTTTAAACGTGAAAATAGTGAGCAACAAATGCCCATTTTTAAAAATAATATTAATAGTAGAAATTTTGCGCAACAAAAAAACAATTTTAACAGTTTCTCGAGACAATACAGACGAAACGACTATCCACAACAAGACAGATATTTTCCCAACAACAATCGATCAGGGCAGCACAGACAATACCCTGACCAGCAGAGACTATTCAATAATAGGCATAATTCCAATTCAGGACAATTCAGGCAAAGGCAAAATAATAATTTTCATAATAACTCCAATAACTCAGTCCCAATGGAAATTGATAACGTTCAATATAGTGATGTAAATTTTCACAACCAGCCTCGGGAAAAAGATTGCCAGTGATTAATTTAACTATTGATAAAACAAAAATAAGATGCTTAATCGATACTGGGTCAGAAACGAGCATCTTGAAACCTAATATTCTTACAAATTACTCTGAAGAAAAATTAGAAAAGCCGATTTTTTCTCGACTATTAATGGTATATCAAAAGTAGTAAGCAAGTTAGTCACCCCTATTCCATACGAATTTAATTTATCAGGTACATTATCTTGGAAAATCATGGATTTGCCAAGGCGTAGATATGATGCAATATTAGGAGAAAACTTTTTAACTCCCTTGAGAGCGATAATAGATTTAGGACAAAAATTAATCAAAGTTAATGGTAATAGAATTTATTTTAAAACGGATGATCGTTCCTTTATTATAAACGAAATTTGTTGCTTTGAAGAAGGTAGTATTGAAAAATTAAATCTTGACCATTTGAATTCTGAAGAGAAACGAAGTGCTACGAGAATTTTGAAACAATATAAAGACTTATTCTATAAAGAGGGGGATAAACTTACCGCGACCCACGAAATTCAACATGAGATCATTACGGCTACGAATAATCCCATATATGCAAAAATTTATCGTTACCCCCGTATCCACGAAGAGGAAATAGAGAGGCAAATTGGGGAAATGCTAGAACAAAACATTATACAACCTAGTAACTCCCCATATAACAGCCCCCTATGGATTGTTCCAAAGAAGTTGGACAATTCCGGCGAACGAAAATGGCGCATCGTAATAGACTATCGGAAATTGAATGAAGTCACCGTTAGTGACAAATTTCCGATACCAAACATCGATAGCATCCTTGATAAACTGGGAAGAGCCCAGTATTTTACAACGATAGACCTGGCGAAGGGTTTCCACCAGATACTTGTTAGGCCCGAAGACAGAAAGAAAACTGCCTTCTCAACTCCATACGGCCATTATGAGTTTCTGAGGATGCCATTTGGTTTAAAAAACTCGCCGTCCACATTCCAAAGAATGATAAATCATGTACTAAGAGGACTTATAAACAAGGTCTGCGTTGTATACTTGGATGATATCCTAATCTTCAGCACATCCTTAGAAGAGCATATCACAAATATTAAAAAGGTATTTGAAAGAATAAAAGAAGCGGGATTAAAAATCCAAATCGACAAGTGTAATTTTTTAAAAAAAGAAACGGAATTCCTAGGACATATTCTAACATCAAAAGGGATCAAACCGAATCAAAACAAAATCAAATGTATTCAGGAGCTAAAACTTCCAACCACTTCAAAGCAGATCAAGAGATTTTTAGGGATAACCGGCTACTATAGGAAGTTTATTAAGGATTATTCCAAAGTAGCCTACCCGATGACAAGGTACCTGAAGAAGGGAATGATCGTTAATGTAAATGATCCGAATTATATTGGGGCCTTCGAAAAGCTAAAGGATATAATAACGAATCATCCTTTCCTCAAATATCCAGATTTTAAAAAAGGATTTAAACTGATAACAGACGCTAGTAACTTCGCTCTCGGAGCAGTTTTAACTCAGGACGGACATCCAGTGTGTTATGCATCCAGGACACTAAGCAACCACGAGAAGAACTACCCAACCATAGAGAAGGAGCTGTTGGCGATCGTCTGGGGATGCAAATATTTTAGGCCTTACTTATTCGGAAAAGAATTCGAACTACAGACGGATCACCAACCAATCAAGTGGCTCGCTGCAAAGTATACAGGTAAGGACATTAATCCGAGATTAACAAGATGGCTCATATCTTTAGGGGAATACAACTTTAAAATTGATTACATAAAAGGGAAAGATAATGTGATCGCAGATTTTTTAAGTAGGATCAATTCCGAAAGTAAGGAAATAAATTTAATAAACGACAGGTCAGATTCAAACGAAGTTTTCGAAACATATGAAGAGCTGAGAGGTAATAATAAGTTTAATATTTTAGAAACTGAAAACTTGAATTTTGTTTTAAATGATATGTTTCGGGTCAGTAATAATCATAACAAAATCAAAACAGGTAACGAGGTAAATGCAAATGAACAAGATAAACAGGTAAAGGTCTTAGTAAAAGGAAGTACAACATACGGTCAACGAGAGATAAATGCTTTGAACGAATCCTTAGAAAACCAAACTGCTCACTCTCAAGAGGAGAACTCCGACGATCACATATCAATATTAGAAACAGTCGTCAATAGATTTAGAACGCAAATAATATTTAAGGAATCTAAAGAAAAGGAATTTGAAAACATTTTTAGAAATAGAAGAATTTTCATCGATTCAGGAGACATGGAAAACGAACATGTCAATGATATCCTGAGAAGATATATAGAAAAAGGGAAAGTTGGGATATTTTCAGAACTAAATGACCACGAGTTTAACAAATTGCAGCAAATAATAATTAGTCTTTTCCCGCGAAGTAGTGGTGTAAAGTTCGTTAAGTGTAGTTTTCTCGCGAAAGACATCGAAGACGATGAGGAACTCAACAAGGAAATATCACTTTTTCATAAGAACGAACTAGGGCATTCAGGAATAGTAGCAACTTATGAGGGGATCAAAAATAGAATTTATAACCCAAGCTTAAAAACAGCAGTTCATAAAATAATTAACAATTGTGACATTTGCGCTGCTGGCAAATACGACCGGAACCCAATTAGAAAGAAGTTCCACCTGACAGAAACCCCTTCATCGACTAACGAAATCATTCACGTCGACACTTACGTAAATAGCAAACATTGCTTCATTAATTTCATTGACAAATTCTCAAAACATGTTGTTAGCTTTTATTTGGAAGATCGTAACGGCCAAACTCTAATTGAAAAACTTAGGCAATATTTAGCAATTAAAGGAAAGATCAAGAAATTTGTTTTCGATAATGAATTCAATATTAGGAATGTTAGAGAATTTTGCGAGCAAGAAGGCATCGAATACCACGCTACCAAACCAAATAGCCATACAGGGAACTCGGACATTGAACGTTTTAATAATACTGTTACTGAACGAATTAGGACCCTCAATATTGAAGAGAAACTACCGATTAAAACGCAAATGTTAAAAGCGGTTAAATTCTATAATTGCACTTTTCATTCAACAATAAAAGCAAGGCCCATAGATGTACAAGAACATAGGGTCGACCATAAGGTAATTCGCAAAAGGTTAGAAAATACGAAAACTAGAGTTATAAACAAAAGAAACAAGAAGAGAGAAGATTATACTGAAGAAAGGGAAGAGGGGTTTATTAGGAACTACAAATCAGTTAGGCACAAAGAGGTACCAATGTTTAGAAAATATAATCTTAGCAGGGTTCATGAAAGTAACATTAAAAGACCGTTTAAATTTTCAGGTACTACTGACAATAGGAATCATAATGCTGATGTTACAGCCCAGTCATCAAACGCTGATAATAGACAAGATTAGATCAGACTTAGGTTTTGCAAAAGTGCAGACAGGAGAAGTTGCGATGGCTATTAAATCCGACATTGTTTTGCATATTATTAATCCAAACGAAATACTGAAATTAGTTGACGAAATAGAAGAAAACATTAACACATTTGATCTCGGTAACAATAAAGAAATTGCAATACACCAAATCATAAGCATTAGAAACCAGCTTAGGACCCTCATCCCACATAGATATAAAAGAGGACTCGTTAATTTAGGTGGGTCGATCTTAAAGTGGCTATTCGGAACCATGGATGTCTACGACAGGGAAGACATCGAAAAACATTTGGATATTATCGACAAAAACAACCATGAAACCATTGAGACAGTCAATCAACAAATCAAAATCAATGACAATTTTAACAAAACATTTATCCTAATCGAAAATTCAATTAAAACGGATCGACTCAAAATAATTAATAAATTAAACGCAATCGAAAAACGCACTTACACAGAGAGCATATTTTTAGAACAAATGTTCAAAATCGATTTTATTAAAAGGCAAGTCGAGAATATACAAGACAACTTTGCCTCAGCTAGATTAGGAATCTTACATCCAAGCATCTTGACGGACGAAGAAATTAGGACCTATGACATTGACTCGAGAAAGCTAACGCAAATTAGACTTGGAGTAGCTAGTTATTATAATGAATCCATCATTTTCGCAATTAAAATCCCCAAAGAATTTCAGAAATTTAGCAAAAAGCTTTTAATTCCAATCTCAAATCTGAATAACAAGCAAATTGATGAAGAAACCGAATTTGTGATTGAAGCAAATAACAAAACGTATACATATGAAAATGGAAAATTGTTAAAAGAATTAAAGATCAGCAGAAATTGTATTTTCAAAAATAATTGCAAATTTATTGTAAATCATGAAGAAGAGTATGTTGAGATCGATGATGATATTCTAATTTTAAATAATGTAAGAAATAAAAAAATTAATAGTTCTTGTGATGATAGAAAAATAATACTAAGTGGAAATTATTTCATAAATTTTCATAACTGCTCAGTACAAATTGATAATAAATTATATAGCAATAAGATCCACAAAATCTTTAGTAAATTTATTGAACCAATAGAAAATATTTTTGATTCGAATAAGACAGATGTAACTTTTGAAGATATTGTTTTAAAACAAGAGTATAATATAAAAGAGATAAAGGAATTAAAATATCATAAAAACTTAAATATTGGGCTAGGAATAGGATCATTTTCAGTAAGTTTTGCGATAGTAATCATAGTTTCTGTATTTTTACTCCTAAGAAGAAAAAATTTAAAAATAAAATTTGTTAACAGGATCCAGGAGAATCCTGAATCTAACA
This sequence comes from Thereva unica, assembly GCA_949987705.1. Lineage (NCBI taxonomy): Eukaryota > Metazoa > Arthropoda > Insecta > Diptera > Therevidae > Thereva > Thereva unica. Next base: position 155,391,444 of record OX465281.1, on the reverse strand, counting down.
GGGGAGGAGTTACATTAAGAAAACTTCATTCCCACGAAAATGCTGAAAATGCTAATAATTGTAACTTAGAATACATAAACCTAAGTACAGAAGTTATGAACCGAATTCCATTAAGATCCATTTAATTCCATGAACGGAAATGGTAACTTGACCATTACCGTGGGATGCTTAGATAAGCATAATTATTTGAAGACGTTCATGATTTCTGTACTTGCTTTTGCACTTGAAAGCCAAGACAAAGTCAGTCTTAAGACCGACGTGATTGAAATCGTTTCAATATAAATTTATTTATTTAAAATTAGTATCTAAAGTGTTTTATTAAAAGTGAATAAATAAAGTTAATAGTTTTCTGTTCAAATAAAGTTCTTTTTTATTTAATTTGATTATTTATCACAAAACAAAAATTAATAAAATTAAAGTTACGTGTAAATAGATGCCATAGGAATATTCCAATAAGATTTCATGAGAATTCATTCTTTCCAACATGTTGGAAAGAACGATTGTTCTCACGTCGTCTCTTATTATTGTTTTGTGAATTTTATTAGTAGGCGGTTGTGTTTTGTTGTGGATTCCTTTAATTGTCATGGCGGAAAGAAAAGAAAAAATACAGTTGAGAAATAAGGAAGTAAGTAAAAAAATATTATTTGGACATAAGCAATTTTATTTAAATTAACTAATGTATACAGGCATGGCCGGAAGAAAAAACGGAAAAAATGTTTGCCGCATACGAGGAGAACGAATGCCTGTGGAGGAAAAGCCATGAAAATTATTTCAAGCCCCACGGACACCTAGAAAAAAAATCGCAGAAACTCTCGGCTGCTCCGCTGTGCTAAATACCACAGTGTCACTGCCAATCTTTCACTTGATCCTATCGCTTTTCGCATTACCGTGTCTTGTTTTTTTATGTTATTCTCAATACGAGCGTGAATAAAATCAAATTCTGAATACGAGAGCCGTACAAACTTTTTGTAAAACTCCTCGCCTTCGTTCTTTAACAGGTCCATTAAATTGGCAAACACATTTTTTCTGTCTCGGTCTAACCAAATTTCTTTAGACCAAACACTTCTCCTCCTTCTGTTTCTTTCGGCCTCCTCAGCCTCTTCTTCTTGGAGCAGCATCCCGAAACTCACACAAAACCCAATCTTCAACTTCCGTCTTTCCGACATGGCGATTACAACAGAAATAACTTTCAATATATGCTCTCGAGAATTAAAATATCAGCCAAATCTTTTGTTCTCATCGTTTACGCACACTATGTTAACTACGGGATACCATAAAATGTCACGTTTTCGAAAATAAAAATTATTATCACCAAACTTCTGTTCTCATCGTGTACACACACATGAGAACTCATGAAAATATTCTCATGAGAGCGACTCTCATGAGAACGATATTTACGCTCACAAGAACAAATACTATCACTCGTGTAAACAGCCATGAGAATATTCTCACGAGAATACCAAAATTTACGTTGAGAATATTCTCATCGTCTATCAGCACCTTTACTCTGACACAGCATTCTCATGTAAAGCAGCGGCTAGCATGAGACAAACAGTCAGTACCCCATTTGTCCAAAATTCTTAGACATGCAATACTTTACCTGTAAAAGCTAATGAATCATATATTCTTGTATGAATTATAAATGTACATTGCACATTTCTTTGAGATTGGATTAAACTGGACTTTGAATTAAAGTTACATTTATGTATATATACATATGCTCAACGGGATTTAATTCTCTTTGGTCGTCATTTTGTTATTTTTGTTATTGTCGTATCTCTATCCCATACAATTTTAAAATGTTCCATCGTTCGTGACCGTGATTCCGTTAATGCCTCGTCGAATTCACCGCAGGTATCTTCGTACAAATGCATTTTAATCCTGCTTTACGATATCCACACGCGGCTCCGCAATTTTTTTTAACAAGATTTCAAATACAGCCTACGACGCAGTTCGTTGATGGATGTTTCTGACTTTTTCCTCCATATAGGGAGACAAAGAACAATTCACCCGCAGTGGTCACCATAATTTCCGAATCGGCATTTGGTTTTTGGAAAATTTCTAACGTTCTTGCTAATTCTTCATTACCCCCAAAACCTCTATGACTTTTAACTTTACTTTTAACTTTACTTTACCGTAAGGTACTGACATGGTATCGCAACCGGAGAGAGTATGTAGAAATGGTATGTTTTCCCGTACCAAGTTATTAAAAGTTGTACATTAAAAATGTAGATCATTTTTAGCTTTTTCAAAACAAAGCTTATACAGAGGCTCTGTCCGTCTGTCCGTCTGTGGCCTTCTTTCATCTCTGAAAGTACTGCCGCTACAGACTTGGGCCATATCTCAAAATGTAGCTCTTGGCCAAAAGACCTAAAACGGATAAAATGGTCTGGAAATTTCAACCGGAAGAATATTTTACAACAAAAAAGAAATTTCTAATCAAGTCTATATATCGGTAGCCTAGAACTAAGGCGCTGGAATCCTATCCCGGGGAATCAAGTTCAATCCTCGGCCGCGAAATTCAATTTGTTTTACTTCGGCGGAACATGTTTTGATTGTGTCACTAAATTATATTATTTAATAATGATACTCAGGAGAACATAAACATTTACTTAATTGAAAGTGAAAAAATATCATTTTCTTGATTTTTTTTGGCTCTTCGGCGGCTTTATATAAAATTTCGCGGAAATAATATAAAGTATTTATTTGTTTATATGCATATTTTATGTGCTGCTCATTTTATTAGTTTATAGTCATGTAGGTGGTGCTGTAGGCCAAAAAAAAAACTCAGTTTTATCGAACTTCGCTGTGAATTTGTCACAAAAAATATCTATGATTTTAACGAAACATTTGGTAGGTTTATGAAAAATAGATAATCACAGTTATTAAAATTATAAGTGAGTGTCAGTAGATATAAAACGAAAAGTAGATGTCTAATTTTTACCAGGGCATATAAACGCTTATTGAAATGAATGAAAATTTATAAATTTAATTGCACGAACGGTGTATTTAAGACCGACCTTATCGTTCATCACTATAAGGAAGTAATTTTTCTCAGAATTTTTAATATTTTACAAAAATTTTACAAACAATTTGCCCCATTTCAGAAAATTTTTGCAGCCCTTTGTCTAAAAGCATATTTTTAAGTTTTATTAACTAAAGTTGTATGTATCTCTTCAGAATAACAAAAGAAAAATTATAATAAACTATGCCTTCGTCACCAAGAATTGAACGCTGGTCCTTTCGCACTCCGACCTAGAGCTAGGTTTAGTTTTAAAAAGCATTTTATTTACCTTGACATCTATCTTACTATAAATTTAACTAAACGTTTAAAGTTAATTATTCTAGCCTATTCTAATCTATCTAACAGCAGGCACTCTAAATTAATCTATGTCTTAAACTATCTTATGCCTTTCGGCTAAAACTTATCTTTAATTATATTTTATTTCAAAAAAAAATCATTGTAACCTTAATTCTAACAAAAAATGGGAAAAAAACTTTGACACTATATTTTTTATATAAAGCCTTAAAACTACTTAATCCTATAACTTAGTTCTAGCGCTATCTGGGCGGGGACAACAGAGACGATAAAATCGTCTCCGGTGACCCCCGTCCAGGCGACGGGCTTCCACAAACTCGAGTGATGCTAGAGCTCAATCCCCGACTTAGAGCCTTCTCAATACTCCACACACTAACTTGTAGGAATGTGGCAATAAACATCTTTATGAAATGAATTTTGTATATTTTATGGAAATTGATAATCGAGAGTAGAGAGTAATGTAATATTGGCATAGATCGAGTGTTCACTGTTCTTTGTCTTAGATGGGGTGCAATTAAAATATATCAATTCTTTCAAATTCTTGGCGGATAATTATGGTATAATTCTTTCAGCAGCATCTACATGAAAAATGCGTTAGTTTTTCAAGTTATTTGTTGGAATGTTTTCGTGATTCTTCCCAATCTCTACTTAATATATTGTCATCCAGTCTGAAGTGTTATTCAACAGAAAGGATACCACGAAAAAGCGTAATTAGTGGCTAGTCTCTAGACACAACATCCCACTAGTTTTCTTAACATAAAAGTAGTGATGAGTTTTTCGAAACATGAAGTGGAACGGCGATTCCACAACCCCATGAGTCCCGCAAATCGCGATTTTACTTCGCTTGAATCTCCTTAACAATGAGCAAAATGAATTAAGGACCTTACCAAAAATCGTCAGATAATCATTATTTTTTAATCATTTTTACTGGACTATAAAAAATCTAAACATTTGTATATTACCTTCCTAAATTTGTAGATTGTTAAGCTAACCCATCAGCCAGATTATGGAAAATCCTTAGTTATTATATTTGTTTAATATTATTTAATACAATGAAACATAATGGTAAATTGGAAATATTTCTTATAAATAACAACTTATTTTAGGAAAATGCTTTATCGACGTCTTTCTATTTATCAACTTGGTACAATTTTCCACTAATCGCGCAGAAAACTGGCTTAATGCTATTGGAGCAGGGAAGCAGGCCGATGGAGATGAAAGCTCTATACATAACCATGAGTTTGCCAACATATTTAAATGTAATTAGAAATATTATGGAACCTTTTTTTTACAAGATATTTCTGTTTTTAATTTAGATTTTGCGAGCTTCTTATGGATATTTCGCAATGATGAAAAACTTGAATCACAAATAAGAAAAGTTCGATGAAAATATCAGTGGTGTTTTTTTCATTAGTGTTCATTTAATGTTTGAAACCCATAACCATAATAACTGTAGTTTAAAAAATATAAATATATTTTAAACCATTTGTGTGAATTTTCTTAAAATTTAATATTAAATATTGAAATGAATAATGTTAATTTTACAGTAAAGCAAATACCCAAATTGAAGGCAAAATGAATGTACATAAGTGCTGAATAAATGAGCTTAGCAAATGAATAACGGAACAACGAAAGAATTTTAAGCAAGGCTAGGGACATTGGTGGTTTTTTTTTTAGCAAGAGTTAACCTTTCTAGCACAGAAGGCGCACTTTTCAGCTAAGCATGAAAATCTATATATATATATATATATATATATATATATATAACTATAAAGACTGTGCTTTTTATTTCATAGCTTTATTATTTGTAAACTGATCTTTATGATTTTGATCATTTATATATATCATATATATATATATATATATATATATATATATATATATATATATATATTAGGGTGGCCTTATTTCGACTTTTTTGACTTTTTCCAAAAAGATCCCCCCAAAAATATGCGAATGGATGAAAAACGGGCCAGTGTGAAATTTTACGCCAATCGGGAGTGATTTAGAGGTCCCTCAAATTCGTCAAAGTTTCGAAAAATTTGATTTTTTGGCATTTTTTCTTTTTTAGCCACCCCTGAAATATTTTATTCCAACCCTGACCGACAAAATATTATAGATATTTTAATTACCTTTCTAATAAGCCAAATTTCTAAAATAACGGTTGACAAATAGAGAAGTTATGGCCATTTATGTTATAGAAAACCAAACATTTTAATTTCTATAAGGATATTTCATATTAATTTAATTTTCAATAAAAACCACTATTTTTTTTTTTGAATATTTTATTTTAAAGTAATAGAATATATTTAAAAGTATAAATTGTACAAAATAAATCTTAGTTTTTAGTACCTACTACTCAACGCTGTTTTAGTATGTGATTTGAAGTTTTTTCGATAGTCAGTAACCACTTGCAATAAATATTGCTTTTCTTCTTCATTTTTGGTTAATACTTTATTGTATTCTTCAATTAATTTCACTCCGCGTTCTGCTGCATCATTTATTACATGTAAATTATGAATTATATTCTCTCCTTTATTATACTCTTCATTATCGTTCCAATTAAAAGGGTCTTCATTTAAAAAATTAGTGGAAATTCCAAAGCGATTGAAAAATTTATGTGTGTTTACGGTAACAAAATCAGGAAGCCCTTTTTCTATAAATGTTTCTATTTCCTGGGGTTTAAGTGGTATACGTTTCATATTTTCTATTGTATCAACATCGTCATCTTTATCATCTCCATCATCATTACGGCTTTTCAGAGTCTTTATCTTATCTGTTATTTCTCTTTTAATTTCATTCGAAACGTTTTCGTCAAACAAACTTAATGCAACACATTCGTCTGATAGGTACCACAAATGGTTCGAAAACTTCTTGATTACAGCTTCAGATATTTGTTTGTCACAAGATTTGAAATTATAAATTTCTCGTATAAGACACAAATCTTGGTATGGCGCTGATGATGGCGCAGGACAGTTAAACCAAGCCTTCACATAAAAACGGATAATAAAAGCACATATATCTCTTAATTTGTTTTCTTCAGATTCTGTTAAATTAAATTCTGTTCGAAATAGATATATTTTCAACGAGTACAATGCTTTAGACATCCATCGGGCGTGGTGCATCGGTCCTGGATAGCGAAATATTGTTTTAGAACTTGTGCCTAAACAAATTAAAGTCAACTCTAATAGCTCTAGGTAATCGTCTCTTACTATTTTGTTTTCCAATTGATGTTTACAAAAGTTTGAAATTTCTTCTTTTACATCAATTAAAATCGTAAAAAGTTTTTCGTCTTGAAGTGCTGGTTTAAAATTCATTTTATTTATATTTGGCCAATCTGATTCAAATCTTTTGAATAAAGGAACATCAGAACCGGAAGTAACGGATCCGAATTTGGATTCAAATACACTTCTCCGTACGATTTCATATATGTGGTGGCGGCATGGTAAATAAAGTAAATCTCTTTCCAGTTTTTGTTCCAAAAGTGTTGCTGCTCCGTTGATTTTTACGTATTTTTTTAATGTTCGTATTCGGCCGAATATTCGGTTAGTTTGCCAAATAATTTCCGAATATTTAAATTGTATTATTTTAAGAGTTACATATGTTAAAGAATCTTTATTATGGAACTCTAGGTAGATAGTATTTGTAAATGAAACCAACACTTCTTTGTTTTGTATTTATTCACAAAATCAAAAATTACACAAAATAAAAAAATGGGGAATCCCCACACGAGTCGACATAAACGAGACCGATTTGAAACTAGTTTTGCAACTGCTTGCATGCGACTGTCCTTGTCGGGTCGGAAGCAATATCAAACTGGTGAGAGACAAGCGTACCTGCGTTGCATTCAACGGTTCCATGACACGCGGCGAGCACCCAAAAATATAAGTAACGAGTGGATGATTGTGTGTGTGCTATGTCGAATGGGGCAATGCAGAAAAAGTGCAAAGTAGACCGACATTTGCGTTGCATGCATTCGAATACACACTTCTATATTGGCTGTCACCGAATGCAACGCTTGTACGCTTGGAAATGCCACCAGTTTCAGTTGCGTGGTTGCATTTGTACGTGTCAAAGTTTATTCAACAAAATCTTCGTAAGCACAGATTTGATATGATTTGATTGATCAAAAATCAGTTGCGGTGGTGTGTGGGCAAAGGTTTTATTTAGGTTGTAAACTGGTTGTGAGCGTGATGGTGAAACCAGTTTGAAACTGGGATTGCAAATCAGTCGCCTCATGTGCGTAGGGCCTAAATGTTTATGGAATTATCATTTCCCAACATTCTTGCTTTAGTTCCTTATTTTTTGGCGATAACTTATCTATCACCAGAAAAATTGCAATAAAAAAAGGACGGCGCATTGAATGAGCGAGCCGAGCTAGCGCAAAGTGGTGGAGGGGCGGGCGAACACTGCTACTTAAGTGGCCTATAGACGACAAACTTGGTTGAAAAGGTTGTATCACAGCAAAGTGCGAATATATTTTGGTCAACATTCCATTCGATTAAAAGTTCATATATCGCATCACACATATCAATTCCTTTTCCAGTACATAATTTAGGAACACCTAATAGCTGTTCACCATTATTGTGACTAATTATAACAGGTAGTCTGTCTACCTTAACGTTTCCAGTTATTTCCGGTAAAAGTTTTCCATCCCAATGCAAAGTACCATAATCTATCTGAAATTTTTTTTATATAAAATACAAATAACATAAATAAATAAAAATTTGTAGGTACCTTAAATGCATTTTTAATTTCTGTTGCTTTTTCTCTTCTATTTATTTCTCTTTGACGTTCGTTGAACGATTAATTATTAAATCACTAATATCATGACCTAATGCTTCTGCAACCGCAATAATAACATGCATAGCTAAACGGTCACTTATTTTGCATTTATCCAATGCGGACATAACTCTGGAATTAATGAAATGTTTTTTTCCTCTTATTTGAGATTGGCTTGTTCCAGCTACATTTTCACTTGTAGATGGAGATGAAGTTTCAGTATCAGTTACACTTTCTGATGACAGCGTAATACCTTTTGTACTATCAGTAGGTAGTTCCGTAGATTGCGCTACTTTTTTTCTTCTTGATTCTTCTGAGTCTAAAAGTTCCGCTTTTCTTTTTGCTTGTTGTAGGGCTTTCATGTCAACACCTGTTAAGCATCCTTGGCGACCTTTTTCACGTTGTGCGATTAAAAAATTTTTATCTTCTTCACATTTCATTATTGTAAGTGCATCGACATGTGCAATGTCAAAAAGATCATCCAATTGCTCGACAAACTCTTTTTCTCTGTTACACTGAGTTTCACATCTTCTATTTTTATTTCTACAAATGTTAAGCCACTCTTTATGCAAATTTTCTAATTTTTCAACACTGCGTTGTTTGTATCTAGTTGGAATTCTAGCTTTAGCCCAAAATATTGTAGCTTCTTCAATAACTAAACGCGCACTTTCACGAATAGTTAATTTTACAATATTATGGTTATAAAAAAACACTGACAGAACTTGTTTGTTTGAAGGCAGCTTTGCACCAAGAATTTGGGAATATGCACTTCCAACTAAATATATGTGTGAACGTAAATTTTTATGTGCTATTGTACTCATTTTTGCATATGAATCTTTAAATTATGTATTATTAAAAAATATAATCAATTTTTATGAACAGGACAAGTTTCTAACGAAAACACTATAAACAAAACAAACAATTTAAACTACTGGCAATCTAAATTATTCCACTGATCAAACTTTAACTTCTGGCACTTTTAGCGATTCTAGAGATGCGCCGAATGCTCGGCCGAATATTCGTATTCGGTATATTCGGCGTATTTTTTTAATGTTCGTATTCGGCCGAATATTCGGTTAGTTTGCCAAATAATTTCCGAATATTTAAATTGTATTATTTTAAGAGTTACATATGTTAAAGAATCTTTATTATGGAACTCTAGGTAGATAGTATTTGTAAATGAAACCAACACTTCTTTGTTTTGTATTTATTCACAAAATCAAAAATTACACAAAATAAAAAAATGGGGAATCCCCACACGAGTCGACATAAACGAGACCGATTTGAAACTAGTTTTGCAACTGCTTGCATGCGACTGTCCTTGTCGGGTCGGAAGCAATATCAAACTGGTGAGAGACAAGCGTACCTGCGTTGCATTCAACGGTTCCATGACACGCGGCGAGCACCCAAAAATATAAGTAACGAGTGGATGATTGTGTGTGTGCTATGTCGAATGGGGCAATGCAGAAAAAGTGCAAAGTAGACCGACATTTGCGTTGCATGCATTCGAATACACACTTCTATATTGGCTGTCACCGAATGCAACGCTTGTACGCTTGGAAATGCCACCAGTTTCAGTTGCGTGGTTGCATTTGTACGTGTCAAAGTTTATTCAACAAAATCTTCGTAAGCACAGATTTGATATGATTTGATTGATCAAAAATCAGTTGCGGTGGTGTGTGGGCAAAGGTTTTATTTAGGTTGTAAACTGGTTGTGAGCGTGATGGTGAAACCAGTTTGAAACTGGGATTGCAAATCAGTCGCCTCATGTGCGTAGGGCCTAAATGTTTATGGAATTATCATTTCCCAACATTCTTGCTTTAGTTCCTTATTTTTTGGCGATAACTTATCTATCACCAGAAAAATTGCAATAAAAAAAGGACGGCGCATTGAATGAGCAAGCCGAGCTAGCGCAAAGTGGTGGAGGGGCGGACGAACACTGCTACTTAAGTGGCCTATAGACGACAAACTTGGTTGAAAAGGTTGTATCACAGCAAAGTGCGAATATATTTTGGTCAACATTCCATTCGATTAAAAGTTCATATATCGCATCACACATATCAATTCCTTTTCCAGTACATAATTTAGGAACACCTAATAGCTGTTCACCATTATTGTGACTAATTATAACAGGTAGTCTGTCTACCTTAACGTTTCCAGTTATTTCCGGTAAAAGTTTTCCATCCCAATGCAAAGTACCATAATCTATCTGAAATTTTTTTTATATAAAATACAAATAACATAAATAAATAAAAATTTGTAGGTACCTTAAATGCATTTTTAATTTCTGTTGCTTTTTCTCTTCTATTTATTTCTCTTTGACGTTGTAACGTTGAACGATTAATTATTAAATCACTAATATCATGACCTAATGCTTCTGCAACCGCAATAATAACATGCATAGCTAAACGGTCACTTATTTTGCATTTATCCAATGCGGACATAACTCTGGAATTAATGAAATGTTTTTTTCCTCTTATTTGAGATTGGCTTGTTCCAGCTACATTTTCACTTGTAGATGGAGATGAAGTTTCAGTATCAGTTACACTTTCTGATGACAGCGTAATACCTTTTGTACTATCAGTAGGTAGTTCCGTAGATTGCGCTACTTTTTTTCTTCTTGATTCTTCTGAGTCTAAAAGTTCCGCTTTTCTTTTTGCTTGTTGTAGGGCTTTCATGTCAACACCTGTTAAGCATCCTTGGCGACCTTTTTCACGTTGTGCGATTAAAAAATTTTTATCTTCTTCACATTTCATTATTGTAAGTGCATCGACATGTGCAATGTCAAAAAGATCATCCAATTGCTCGACAAACTCTTTTTCTCTGTTACACTGAGTTTCACATCTTCTATTTTTATTTCTACAAATGTTAAGCCACTCTTTATGCAAATTTTCTAATTTTTCAACACTGCGTTGTTTGTATCTAGTTGGAATTCTAGCTTTAGCCCAAAATATTGTAGCTTCTTCAATAACTAAACGCGCACTTTCACGAATAGTTAATTTTACAATATTATGGTTATAAAAAAACACTGACAGAACTTGTTTGTTTGAAGGCAGCTTTGCACCAAGAATTTGGGAATATGCACTTCCAACTAAATATATGTGTGAACGTAAATTTTTATGTGCTATTGTACTCATTTTTGCATATGAATCTTTAAATTATGTATTATTAAAAAATATAATCAATTTTTATGAACAGGACAAGTTTCTAACGAAAACACTATAAACAAAACAAACAATTTAAACTACTGGCAATCTAAATTATTCCACTGATCAAACTTTAACTTCTGGCACTTTTAGCGATTCTAGAGATGCGCCGAATGCTCGGCCGAATATTCGTATTCGGTATATTCGGCGTATTTTTTTAATGTTCGTATTCGGCCGAATATTCGGTTAGTTTGCCAAATAATTTCCGAATATTTAAATTGTATTATTTTAAGAGTTACATATGTTAAAGAATCTTTATTATGGAACTCTAGGTAGATCGTATTTGTAAATGAAACCAACACTTCTTTGTTTTGTATTTATTCACAAAATCAAAAATTACACAAAATAAAAAAATGGGGAATCCCCACACGAGTCGACATAAACGAGACCGATTTGAAACTAGTTTTGCAACTGCTTGCATGCGACTGTCCTTGTCGGGTCGGAAGCAATATCAAACTGGTGAGAGACAAGCGTACCTGCGTTGCATTCAACGGTTCCATGACACGCGGCGAGCACCCAAAAATATAAGTAACGAGTGGATGATTGTGTGTGTGCTATGTCGAATGGGGCAATGCAGAAAAAGTGCAAAGTAGACCGACATTTGCGTTGCATGCATTCGAATACACACTTCTATATTGGCTGTCACCGAATGCAACGCTTGTACGCTTGGAAATGCCACCAGTTTCAGTTGCGTGGTTGCATTTGTACGTGTCAAAGTTTATTCAACAAAATCTTCGTAAGCACAGATTTGATATGATTTGATTGATCAAAAATCAGTTGCGGTGGTGTGTGGGCAAAGGTTTTATTTAGGTTGTAAACTGGTTGTGAGCGTGATGGTGAAACCAGTTTGAAACTGGGATTGCAAATCAGTCGCCTCATGTGCGTAGGGCCTAAATGTTTATGGAATTATCATTTCCCAACATTCTTGCTTTAGTTCCTTATTTTTTGGCGATAACTTATCTATCACCAGAAAAATTGCAATAAAAAAAGGACGGCGCATTGAATGAGCGAGCCGAGCTAGCGCAAAGTGGTGGAGGGGCGGGCGAACACTGCTACTTAAGTGGCCTATAGACGACAAACTTGGTTGCCAACAAAATTGGCAACATTTGGTGTCAGAGTTGAAAGTGTGTAGGTTGGTTGACAACTTAAAATCGAAGTTGGTCGACGGTTGGAATGAAATCAAAAATTTTTGATTTTTAGTAGAAGTTGGCAACCATGTGTATGTCTGTAGCGGTGTTGAGAACTTAGCCGGCGAACATCATTAGAAAAAAGTAATTTGATCCGTGCACTTCATTGACGTTCGCGCGGATGTTGACAATCAAGTTGGAGTGTCTGTATATTTCATGATGCCAACTTTGTTGTCAACCAACTTTGTCGCCTGTAGGCCGCTTTACAGAACGCTTCGCTTACCTTTATGAACCTGTTTACTGCGTAAAACTGAACCGAATAATGTTCGAATGTTCGGTCAAAAATGTACCGAACCGAACATTCGGCCGAATGTTCGTATTCGGTCGAACCCATATTCGGCGCATCTCTAGATTCTATCCTTATGGAAGTCGAAACTAGACTAAATTGTTAGTGGTTTTTATTGAAAATTAAATTATTATGAAATATTCTTATAGAAATTAAAATGTTTGGTTTTCTATAACATAAATGGCCATAACTTCTCTATTTGTCAACCGTTATTTTATAAATTTGGCTTATTAGAAAGGTAATTAAAATATCTATAATATTTTGTCGGTCAGGGTTTGAATAAAATATTTCAGGGGTGGCTAAAAAAGAAAAAATGCCAAAAAATAAAATTTTTCGAAACTTTGACGATTTTGAGGGACCTCTAAATCACTCCCGATTGGCGTAAAATTTCACACTGGCCCGTTTTTCATCCATTCGCATATTTTTGGGGGGATCTTTTTGGGAAAAGTCAAAAAAGTCAAAATAAGGGCCACCTTAATATGTATATATATATATATATATATATATATATATATATGTATATATATATATATATATACTAGCATAAAACCCGCGTGCCTTGCAACGCCTTTAAACAAAAACTGTTTATTATGTGCAATGTTTTCCTTAAAAAAAAACAAACAAAAAAGTCAGCTGTCATTATCCCTAAAAGGGTTTATTACAGTGCATTTTTTTAATAAATATGGTAAACAAATTGCTGCGTATATCACCTCTGCTCAACAAATCTGCAAGTTTTGAAGCAGAGATTGGCATGTTTATGTCCCCCATTTCACTGCGTTAGGGGATGAATTTCGAAAAATTGCTTCTTAGTGAATGTAAACGTTATTATAGAGATGCACTGTCAAAATTAAAGCCCTTCAGCCCCAGCGGTTTGGGTTAACCCCATTTAACCCCCTTAGGGGATAAATTTCAAAAAATCGCTCCTAAGTGGGTGTCCACGTCATTATAGGGATGCACGGTCAAAATTAAAGCCCTTCAGCTTCAGCGGTGTGGGTTAATCCCATTTCACCCACTTAGGGGATGAATTTCGAAAAATCGCTTCTTAGTGGATGTCCACGTCATTAAAGGGATGCACTGTCAAAATTTCAGCCCTATAGCTCCAGCGGTTTGGGTAAACCCTATTTCACCCCCTTAGGGGATGAATTTCGAAAAATCGCTTTATAGTGGATGTCCACGCCATTATAGGGATGCACTGTCAAAATTTCAGCCCTATAGCTGTAGCGTTTTGGAAACACCCCATTTCACTCCCTTAGGGGATGAATTTCGGAAAATCGCTTCTTAGTGGATGTCCACATCATTATAGGGATGCACTGTCAAAATTTCAGCCCTATAGCTCCAGCGGTTTGGGTAAACCCTATTTCACCCCCTTAGGGGATGAATTTCGAAAAATCGCTCTATAGTGGATGTCCACGCCATTATAGGGATGCACTGTAAAATTTCAGCCCTATAGCTATAGCGGTTTGGAAAAACCCCATTTCACCCCCTTAGGGGATGAATTTCGAAAAATCGCTTTATAGTGGATGTCCACGCCATTATAGGGATGCACTGTCAAACACCCCATTTCACCCCCTTAGGGGATGAATTTCGAAAAATCGCTTCTTAGTGGATGTCCACATCATTATAGGGATGCACTGTCAAAATTTCAGCCCTATAGCTCCAGCGGTTTGGGTAAGCCCTATTTCACCCCCTTAGGGTATGAATTTCGAAAAATCGCTCTATAGTGGATGTCCACGCCATTATAGGGATGCACTGTCAAAATTTCAGCCCTATAGCTATAGCGGTTTGGAAAAACCCCATTTCACCCCCTTAGAGGATGAATTTCGAAAAATCGCTTTATAGTGGATGTCCACGCCATTATAGGGATGAACTGTCAAAATTTCAGCCCTATACCTTTAGCGGTTTGGGTAAACCCCATTTCACTCCCTCAGGGGATGAATTTCGAAAAATCGCTTTAATAGTGGAAGACCACGCCATTATAGGGATGCACTGTCAAAATTACAGCCCTATAGCTTTAGCGGTTTGGGTAAACCCTATTTCACCCCCTTAGGGGATGAATTTCGAAAAGTCGCTCTATAGTGGATGTCCACGCCATTATAGGGATGCACTGTCAAAATTTCAACCCTATATCTATAGCGGTTTGGAAAAACCCCATTTCACCCCCTTAGGGGATGAATTTCGAAAAATCGCTTTATAGTGGATGTCCACGCCATTATAGGGATGCACTGTCAAAACTTCAGCCCTATAGATTTAGCGGTTTGGGTAAACCCTATTAAACCCCCTTAGGAGATGAATTTCGAAAAGTCGCTCCATAGTGGATGTCCACGCCATTATAGGGATGCATTGTCAAAATTTCAGCCCTATATCTATAGCGGTTTGGAAAAACCCCATTTCACCCCCTTAGGGGATGAATTTCGAAAAATCGCTTTATAGTGGATGTCCACGCCATTATAGGGATGCACTGTCAAAATTTCAGCCCTATATCTATAGCGGTTTGGAAAAACCCTATTTCACCCCCTTAGGAGATGAATTTCGAAAAATCGCTTTATAGTGGATGTCCACGCCATTATAGGGATGCACTGTCAAAATTTCAGCCCAATAGCTATAGCGGTTTGGAAAAACCCCATTTCACCCCCTTAGGGGATGAATTTCGAAAAATCGCTTCTTAGTGGATGTCCACATCATTATAAGGATGCACTGTCAAAATTTCAGCCCTATAGCTCCAGCGGTTTGGGTAAACCCCATTTCACTCCCTTTGGGGATGAATTTCGAAAAATCTTTTTAATAGTGGATGACCACGCCATTATAGGGATGCACTGTCAAAATTACAGCCTTATAGCTTTAGCGGTTTGGAAAAAACCCATTTCACCCCCTTAGGGGATGAATTTCGAAAAATCGCTTTTTAGTGGATGTCCACGTCATTTAAGGGATGCACTGTCAAAATTTTAGCCCTATAGCTCCAGCGGTTTTGAGTTGACCCTATTTCACCCCCTTAGGGGATGAATTTCGAAAAATCGCTAGGGATGCACTGTCAAAAATTTCAGCCCTTTAGCTCTAGCGGTTTAGGTTGTGCGTTGTCTTTCAGTCAGTAACTTTTTATACAATAGAAAAAAAGTAAAGAAAATAAATCCCCTTACAACTTATTGAACCCCATTTCCCCCCTTTAACCCTTTTTTCTCCAAAAAAAAAATAGCCTATGTCCGTCTCCAAGGTCTAAACTATGTCTGTTGAAAATTTCATCAAAATCGGTCCAGCGGTTTAGGCGTGAAAGCGTAACACACAGACAGACAGACAGACAGACAGACAGACAGACAGACAGAGTTACTTTCGCATTTATAATATTAGTAAGGATATATATATATATATATATATATATATATATATATATATATACATATATATATATATATATATATATATATATATATATATATATATATATATATATATATATTAGGGTGGTTCAAAAATGCCAAAAAAATTTCAAAAAAACGTGCACCCCCTTATCTTTAAGTTCAATTCAAATGATGATTTTTGGCGGCAACTGGAGAATTTTTGATTGGCACTAACCATTGCCGCCGAGCCCATTTCGTTTTAGAGATTTGCGATTTTTAACAGCTGCTTTTGACAGCTGTCATGTTGCAAACCTTTGATTTGACGTCATATTCGTAATCAGCGACCCCGAAAACACTATATAGCACGAAATTTCAGGTCATTTTGAAAAAAATGTAAAAAAAGGCAATATTTTAATCATAGTTGACAGCGTTTTTGACAGCTGTCGTTTGTCAAACCTTCAATTTGACGTCAAATTCGTAATCAGCGACCTCGAAACCATATAGAAACCACGATGTAGGTAGTTTAATGGACGTAAATGAACAAAATTATCAAATTTTTATTATCGTTTAAAAATCGTAAATCTCTAAAACGAAATGTGCTCGGCGGCAATGGTTAGTGTCAATCAAAAATTCTCCGATTGCCGCCAAAAATCATCATTTTAATTGAACTTAAAGATAGGGGGGTGCACGTTTTTTTGAAATTTTTTTGCCATTTTTGAACCACCCTAATATATATATATATATATATATATATATATATATATATATATATATATATATATATTTTTTTTTTTTTTTACGGGGGATGGTGAGACTCTACATAGACACTTCTGAGGTTCCCGCACTCAGACCGAGTTTCAGACTCCTACTGAATAAACTCACCACCCCTTTGTGTGACGCTTACCCCGCCCGGGACCGCCGCGAGGCATTACTTCGGGCGGGCGCCACCACCATGACCCTTTAGGTGTCCCTCTGGTCCTTACCCATGGGGGTTGCTACTGCTCTCGGCATTTCTTCGCCTTTCTCTGTTTCTTCTGGCCTCTTCTTGCCTTAACTTTCTGTGAATGGCCTTCAGGGTTTCTTCCACTTTCTTCCACATTTCCTCGGATCTCATCATATGCTCTACGATGTTTTCCGGCGTTAGTGGCGCCTGGGCCGTTTCTTCTAATGTCGCCCTTTCCTCGGCGTATCTCGAGCAGGCAAAGAAGACGTGCTCTGCGTCTTCTTCCGTCGCTGGGCATACCGGACACATCGGTGAATCGTCGTGCCCGAAGCGGTGGAGATATTTCCTATATCCCCCATGTCCGCTCAGGAACTGCGTGAGGTCGTAGCTTACTTCCCCACGCTCCCTAGAAACCCATATTTCCACGTTACGGATAAGTCTGTGGGTCCAACGACCCTTAACAGACTCATCCCACTTCCCCTGCCACTCCATTAGGGACTCACAGCGCGCAATCTGCCGCCGTACCCTTCTTGGTTGCCCTCTACCATATTCTGGGTCATAGAGACGCATGCCCTCCCTCGCCAGAATGTCTACGGGAATCATCCCCGCTATCACGCACGCCGCATCGTCGGACGTGGTCCTGTACGCGCAGCAAGCGCGGAGTGCACTTAACCTATATGCACCCCTCCATTTTCTACTATTTGCAGTCCTGTTTAACGCTGCTGCCCACACTGGCGCTGCGTATAACAGGACTGAGCTAACCACCCTCCCCAAGAGGAGGCGGCGACTCGGTCTAGGGCCCCCGACATTGGGCAGCATTCTTGCGAGTGCTGCACAAATCGCAGAAGCTTTGTCTGCCGTGCCCTCCAAGTGCGCTTTGAAATTTAGCCTCCGATCGATCATCACTCCCAGGTACCTTAGAGCGGGCTGTGAGTGGATGATCAGTTCCCCCACCTTGATCCTCACGGATACTGGCTTTCGCCGTTTGCTGATCAGCACTGCTTCAGTTTTGTGCTCAGCAAGCTTCAACCCAGCGCGTTCTAACCACGCTTTTATTTCCCAAATCGCTTCGTTCGCATACACTTCGATGTCATCTGGGTGTTTTCCTTCGACAACTACCCCGATATCATCTGCGAACCCGATCGCCACTGCTTCCTTTGGAAGACGAAGCCCCAACACATCATTGTACATTGCGACCCATAGGAGAGGGCCCAGGACGGAACCTTGCGGGACGCCGCATGTTGTCCCGAACACTTTAGGACCATCATCCGAATCACAATGAAGCGACCTACCCTGCAGGTAGTCGGCCACTACACGCACTAGGTACTTAGGTGTGCCTAGCTTGATTAACGCCTCAACTATTTTGCTCCACCTCGCTGAGTTGAAAGCATTTTTACGTCGAGGGTTATCAGTGCGCAGCAGTGATTTTTCTCTATGGCGGCTTTTGCTATGCCCACCACCATATTGATTGCATCAGTAGTCGTCCTTGCCTTTCTGAAGCCGAATTGCTTGTCCGACAGGCCACCTACCCTTTCGACGCTAGGGAGAATCCTGTTACAGATCACCCGCTCGAAAAGTTTGCCTATGCAACTAAGGAGGCATATCGGTCTGTAGGACGATGGGTCCCCTAAGGGCTTGTTCGGCTTCGGTAGGAGCACGAGTTTCTGCTGTTTCCATCGCTCCGGGAAGATCCCCTCTCTCAGGCACGCTGTGAAGACTTCAGCGAACCTGTCTGGCGCTATTGAAGCTGCTAGCTTCGCCGCTTTATTTGGTATGCCATCCATGCCAGGGGCCTTATTGATGGCTACCTTTTTTGCAGCCTCCAGAATCTCATCTGCGGTCACCGCAGGTACCTCTTCTGGGTCCACCTGAAGGGTGGGTAGTTCGGCGGCGCGTACGTTCTGTGGAAACAAGACGTACACAATGCTCTGGAGCAGCGCGGGGCAGGTGATCGGCGGAGAGCGTTTGCCCTTGACCGCTGACATAACCATTTTATAGGCTCCACCCCAGGGGTCCGAGTCTGCTTCTCTGCACAATCTTTTGAAGTGCTCGGATTTACTTCTAGCGATGGCCTTGTTCAGCCTTCTCCTCGCTTCCTTATATCTCTGAAGGAGTTCATCGAAATCAGGACGGTTCCGATTTCTTTGAGTTCTCCTTCTCGCTTTCAGGCAGGCTCTTCGGCATTCGTTGATCTCGGCGTTCCACCAGAAGTTTGGTGGGTGTTGCCGATTGCCGGCGCGCCGAGGCATGGATGCATCACATGCCTGTTTTACTGAATCTTCGATTCGCTCTGCCCCTTCCCTGGCACCTCCTGCCGACCTCGCATCATGCAGGAATACTTCCTCGAACACCTCTGTGTCGAGTTTATTTACGGCCCATCCTCTAGCCGCTCCGTACGTAGGATTCCTCTTTTCTATACCCTGGCCTACCTCGAAGATAATGGCTTGGTGGTCGCTGTGCGTGTACAAATCGCTCACCCGCCACTGTAGGTCCTTGGCCACTGAATCGCTCACGTAAGTGATGTCGATTACAGACGCTCTCCCACCCCTTTGGAAGGTGTTTTCGCCTCCGGTGTTGACCAACACCACATTTAGTCGCGAGAATACTTCTAGGAGTATGCGCCCTCTTGCATTCGTTTGTCGACTGCCCCATTCGACAGCCCAAGCATTGAAATCACCCGCTAATATTACCGGGTGATGGCGACTCGCGTCGGCGGCTAACCTTTCCAACATCGACTCGTACTCGTCTAGTGTCAGGCTTGGCGCCGCATAGCAGCTGTAGACGTGTATTGCGCCTACTTTTGCCCGCGTGAAGCCATTCTCTGGGCTTCTCATGGTATCTTCCATGGCTCGGCTCCCGCACGTCCATATCGCTGACGTGCCGCTGCTATCATTTATCCAGACGCCGCTGTGCAGGTTTCTATACTGCTCGCAGACGATTGCGACGTCGATTTTCTCCTCATAGACTGTCTGTGCCAGCAGATCTTGTGCCGCTTGACAGTGGTTCAGGTTAATCTGTAAGAACCTTATCTTCGTCTTCTTTTCAGTGCCTCCTTGTACGCCGGACATCTACTACCTCCGGTCACGTGCCCACTATCCCTGCCCTCTACCTCCCTACAAATTAGGCATTTGGCAGCTTGGTCACACTCCTTTACTTTGTGACCCTCTTTTCCGCAGCCTCGGCACAGCCTTCCTCTATCCTGGCTGCTGCTGCAGTTTTTCGCTATGTGGCCGAACTTCATGCATTTGAAGCACGGTTTAAGCGATACCCGCTCCCGCATTCGGCATACCACCCAGCCGACTCGAACTTTACCTGCTGCGATAGCCTTTTTCGCAGCTTCAACAGGCAGGCTTATAAACGCCGTCTGAGTGCCCCCCCACGACTCTCTTAGCCTGAGGACATCCTTTTCCTCGACCGTCAGACCTAGCTGGGTCCTCAGTGCTTCGCACACCTCTTCCTTGGTTGTGATCTCGTCCAAGTCTCTACACTCGATCACTACCGTATTTGTACTGGCTCTCACTTCAGCCACCCCGTTAATCGATGCTTTAACCTTCTGTTCTAAGTCCCCGGTCTTAGCATCTCCCCTCTTTAGCTCTAGCAGGAGATCGCCCTTTTGCGTTCTCCTAACTCTATTTACGCTGTTTCCCAGTTCCGCCAGGGAGGCATCTGTCCTCACCTTGCGAAGGATCTCCGCGTACGTTGCTTCCCCTTTGGTCGTGATGATAATTGCATCCGACCGGGTCCTTTGCCTCAGCTTGTTGGCCTCTTTCAGTCTTCTTTTCTTTTTCTTCCTCTTTTTTCTTTCCACCTTCTTCCAGGCAGAGCTTTCCCGGTTCCCACTCTCGCATTCAACCGGGCGTGCCGCCTGTATCGGGGCTGGCTCGGCCACTGCGTCGGGAGTCTTTCCCTTTTTTCTCTTGGGGGTGTGCTGCTGCAGCTGCACCTCCTCGTTGAGCTCTCTACGGCGCTTGTGCGGCCGCGGCTCTTTGCTCTTTTCTTGGGGCCGTTTCTCTACAGCATCCCCGGTTGAACGGCTCTCTTTTTTGTGCGGCGAAACTTCTGTTTGAGCCGACGTATCCTTCAGCTCTTTCGCCCTCTGCTGGGTAGTTATTTCCTCCTTGGCCTTGAGGTAGGTAGACCTAACCCGCCTAATTTTCTCTTTTATGGCGAGCTCGACGTTTTTCTTTGCGTCGACATACTCCATGAGGTCTCTTATCATAACCCCTAATTTATCAAAAGGGGATGGTTGAGCCTCCTCCGCTGTGGTCGCCGGAGTGCTCACCCTCACTTCGCCATTTTCCGCTGACCCAAGGTCCTTGATGCACTTTAATGGCGGTGTTCTAACCGTTTTGTTGCTCCTAGGAACGGAATTTGGATTTCCTTCTTGAGCCGCACTTTGTTGCTCAGAACCGGGATGCTCCTGGTCCTTAGCACTCTTTGGTGGTGGTGTTCTCACCGTCTTTCTGCTCCTTTGGATGGAGTTACCATCTTCCGGAGTCGCCCTTTGTTGGACTATAAAAGCCCTGGCTGTGTTTGGAGCTTTGGGAGGTGCTCCAACCTCATTGGTTTTTGTGTGTTTCTCTATGTTGAATCCCACGAGTTGCGCGAGAAAGGACAGTCACCCATGGCAGAGCTCCGCATTACCACGGGAAGGCTACATTGAAACCGAAGGTCGCCTGGTATTCGGAGTTCATCGTTAGCGGTACACTGACGCAGTACCATACATCCCCTCAGCACGATTGTTTCCACCTTGGGATTTCGTGTATCTATCTTAGTTAGGAAGAAGCCTCACCACCACGACAAGGTGTAGATACGAGGTATATATATATATATATATATATATATATATATATATATATATATATATATATATATAGAGTTTCCCTTCTAACACAGAAGGAGCACTTCCCAGCAGGGCTGAGAAATATTTACCACTGCCGTGGCTCAGCTGAGACATGCAAACATAAAATATTAGTAACATAAAAGTTTGTAAATAAAAACAAAAATCCAAATTAACATATAACCCACGCAAGCAACAGGAAACAAAGATGGTCACGTGAGATTAAAAAGACTCCTTTTAAGGACATCTTTACTAATGCTCACGCTAAAGACATTAATATTATTGTTAACATTAATGAACATGCGGTTTACAGGTTCAAATCTACCGTAATTAGTATTAGAGGAGTTGATTTGTAAAAGAGGTGTACCTCTCAGATTATAACGACTCTCTCTAAACGACGCACGGCGACCTAAAAAACCTGAGTCGACCTTTCCATTAAGTAGCTGATGAACAAATACAACATCGGCCACCTCTCGACGCTTGTGAAGAGAGCTTAAGTTGAGTAACTTAAGCCGGGATTCATATGATGGAAGAACTATTGGGTTTTCCCAAGGAAGATGATTCAGTGCGAATCGAACGAACCTTCGTTGAACCGATTCAATAGTTCTAACATGCGAAGAATAGTGAGGAGACCAAATTTGGGAGGCATATTCAAGTAATGATCTGACAAGAGAAATATATAAGTGTTTAGTAACCAACGGGTTATTAAATTCCTTAGACCACCTTTTTATAAAACCCAAGACTAAACTACCTCTGGAAGAGATACAGTTGATGTGAGTGGAGAAATCCAGCTTGCTATCAAACCTAATCCCGAGATCTTTAACCAAATTAACACGAGGGATACCCTCATCAGAAAAGGTGTAGTTAAAAATTATAGGATCACGTCTCCTACTAAAAGTCATGACTTCGCATTTACCAATATTAAGAACCAGGTTGTTGTTAGCACACCAAGAGTAAAAGGTATCAAGGTCAATCTGCAGAAGTTTGCAATCCTCCATACTCTTTATGTGCCGATACAATTTGATGTCATCAGCGTAAATCAATATTCTACAGTGTCTTAGTAAGGGAACAATGTCATCAATTGATAAGATAAAGAGGAGAGGGCCAAGATGACTTCCTTGACACCGGACGCCGCTTCAATGGTTATTGATTTGGATCCACGAAAAAGAACTTGGTAGGGGTCAATTAAGTAAGACTGGAACCATACTAGAAGGGCTTGCGGAAAGCCTAACATTCTTCATTTCAGAATAATAATGGAATGGGAGAGCTTGTCGAACGCCTTACTAATTTCAGAATAATAATGGAATGGGAGAGCTTGTCGAATGCCTTACTAAAATCAGTGTAAACACAATCAGTTTGACAACCGGAAACGAAGCCTTCGACAGCATGAGCAGTGAACTCAAGAAGATTGGTGGTGGTGGAACGAGCTGCAAGAAAACCATGTTGATTCGTTGAGATCAGCCTCTTGCAGATAGGAGCGAGTGTGGAATAGATAATTGATTCAAAAAGTTTCGGTATAGCAGACAACTTAGCAACTGGCCTATAATTCGATATTTCACTCTTGCAACCACTTTTGTGAATAGGAATTATGAACGAATTCTTCCACCGAGTGGGGAAGTACCCTTTATCCAGGGATTTCAGAAACAGGATTTTCATTGGAGACTGGAGAACCTCCACACAGGCCTTAAGGACAGCAGGAGGAATACCGTCGGGGCCAGGAGTAAAGTCAAATGGAAAATCGTCAATATGTTTCACGATATCGGCAATGGTAATTGAGAGAGGTAAAAAATGAGCCTCTCGGTTGGGGATAATGTGACGAAAATTATTGTCGTCAGGCGGAAAGTCTGCAGATGAGAAAGATTGATGAAAGAATGACGTAAACATGTTGCAAATCGCGGGCGAGTCACAGCTAGACCAGTTCTTGTACTGCATAGTATTAGGGTAATTATCAACTTTTTTCTTCGAGTTGATAAATTTGAAGAAGTTTCTGGAATCAGTAAATACTTTATTACTCATACTGCTGAGATATTCACGATATACAGAGTAAAAGAGAGTGAACGAAATTGGTTATAGCAAATGATAAATGAATTGAGACTCGGAGAGTCCTTTCTCTTTAAGTAAGTTTTCCAGAGCCTATTCTTTCGATTTTTCAAATGCTTGAGTTCACTATTGAACCAAGAAGGAGAAGAACTGGCTAATTTTTGAGGCTCGTAGGGAACGCAAGAAACGAGGGCTTCGTATAGTACGCCATAAAACCGTGCTACATCGACATCCAACTCGTTTGCGGAAAGTAAGTTGTTGAAATCAACCATGGCAAGTTTAGATGACAGCTCATTAAAGTTAGCCTTTTTAAAGTTAAAGGAATAGGTTACCCCCTCCGGATAAGGAGTATTAACTGAATTGAAACAGTAATTGAGCAAGATAGGAGGGTGGTAATTGTAAACTGTGGACATGACTATTGGACTGGGTTCAACAGTCATGTTGACTGAGTCAGTAAAGAATATAAGATCCAACTGCCTTCCTAATACATTAGTCACACCGCTCATTTGACTCAAGCCAAGTGAGAATAAGGAATCGAGAAAACACGATTCCTTAGAATTAAGGCTGCCTTCAGGAAGGTAGTTGTCGTCATCTTCAACATATACCCACTGGATATTGGGTAAATTGAAATCGCCAAGAAGAAGTAGCTCATCATTAGCGTTTAACAAGGTCAGAATGTGGTCAACACAAAAGATGAGAATATCATAGAGGTTATTACCTCCATCGTCAAGTGTGCTTAACATATCTGGTGGGATATAGCAGCACAGCAGGAAGAGATTCATTTTAGAAAGGGAGATTTTAAGAGCAACAAGCTCGACATCAAGGTGGTTAGAGAAACTAGGAAGCTAAATTGGGGTGCAATTAAGATGGCTTCTACAACAACAAGTACGTCACCCCCACGAGCTTTCGAGTCAGTGTGACGGTCCCTCCGAAAGATTTGGTAGGAGGAATCGAAAAGTTCAGCATTGAGAATGCCCACATGGAGCCACGTTTCAGAGAACGCTATGACATCTAGGCCACTAGCAATCGTTGCCTGAAGGATATCTTTAGTTTTAGACCTGGTCCTCCTTACATTCTGGTAGTAGAAGGAAAGCGTCTCGAGTTTTTTGATATCTGAGTAGCACCCGAAGTTGAAGTTAAAGCATTTGCATGATGAGATCTATTACGAGTGCGCGGAACGAACCGCTTGGTAAGACCCCAGCAGGCCAGAAACCAGGGTCTAAGAGAATCTCGGCAGTAGCAGGCGGTGCAGACAAAATAAAAGATGCAACTGGCTTGGAAGCCTTGCTAACCCTTCTACAACGAACTGTCCCGGGGTCTATAGATTTTTTCCTCAAATATTCACAGATAGATTCCGTCATAGTCTCCGGAGAGAATCTCGAGATGAAAATATTTAGAGGCCAAGGAACCGTAACAAGAGGAGTGAAAGGCTCAAGAGGGACTATACGGCAGGGGACGGCAACCGGTGGACCATCCGTTATTAGAGGCGGAGGGGCTGCTACCAAGACTGGCATAGAGGACGGCTCAGTCCCAGAAACTTCAGCGACCGAAGGATCTGCGACCACTAGTGGCGAGGAGGATGATACAGAGACCGGCTTTAAGTTCAGCTCTGTAGATGGAACGCCGGACGAGGACCTCAAGCTGACACTATTCCCAATGGTGGCTTGGTGATTACGACTTTTATTATTTTTATTTTTTAGTTTTTTGCCACGCGGGTTACATCCTAACGTGGTTGGGTTAATGACATTCTGATTGAAGATGGCATCAGCCAAGGGAGGAGCATCCTTGGGACTATTCAAGGAAGGAGGCTGCTCCCCAACCTGCAGTACGTCAGCAGAGGGGGATATCTTACTATTAAACACGCCTTCAAATTTTGAAGCTAGAGAGCTCAAGGCGTTATGATTTTGAACCACTGCTGAAGACAGGGATTCAATATCAGCTCGAACGCTCTTCGTACTCCTTTTAATGTCATCCAATACAGAATGAAGAGAAACCGACGAGTTGGAAGAGCAGGAAGAAGTGGCGACAGGATTTAAGATTAACGACTGCATGTCATCAATCAAGTCTAAAGCCGTTGCAACCCTGGAAGAAATTTCCTGGAATTTACTCAATAAGGAGCCGGAGTTAGTCGCAGCAAGATTTAGGGTGTCGGACAATGAGTCGAGTCGGACGTTGATTGATTGAATGTCATCCGACAACATCTGGAGATGGGAGATGTTGCCGGAGAAGGAACTGAGACGGCCCATGACTAATTCTTGACCGTCGAGAAAAGCATTAGAAATGTCCTTCACCAGTCTGAGGACATGGCAGGGTTTGATGTCTGAACACTCCCTACAAGTTGTCACTCTAGGAGCCGAAGTGTTGGAACTAACTCCTGCGTTAAGGCAAGTGAGGTGAAAGACCCCACCACAAACACCATCGCAAGGAATCGAATCTCGGACAATCTCTGAAAGGCATAACTTTCAAGCCTGATGAGCCGCCATGCAAAAAGAAACGATTCAACCACGATTGAACTGCAACAACAAAATTTGAAAAGAAACAAAAACAAAACAAAAAAAATTTAATTTTTTTTTTTTTAAATATATGTATTTTTCTGGCTCATCAAAGCATGATTTGGCTCTGCGCCTGATTTTTTTCTACAAATCGCCACCGACCCCGCCTTATGCGTAAACCACCTTGCTTTCCTCAACAAAAGTATTAGGGGGAAGTCCATGGATTAAGTGTTTCACAATGTCGTTTTCAAGCTTAAAAATGTAGTGCTAAATACCGGTAAATTTCGATAAAAAATTAAAAGAAAAGAGAAAAAGCTTATTTCAAGAAAAACTAAGTACGTTTTACTTCATTTTATTTTTACCTCATTTTAATTTTTCGATATCACGCTTAGTTTTCGAGAATACTTGAAGTTGACGTTTTGAAATATTTCAATAAAGTTTTAAGTTGTATTAGAGCTACAATTTATGTGGCACCGATGTTTTAATTATGGACTTCGATAGAACGCCCTAAAATAATAGCCCAGTTGTCAGAGACTTTGACCCGGCACAAAATGTGATATCGCTGAAAATTGGATCATAGGTACTTTTTTGGGTGTAGAACACAATAAAATAAACTTTGCTGCTCTAAAGTGTATGCTAACTTCACAATTCCGAAAACAATTTCGAAAATTTGGTTTTTGCGTTATATCTTGAAAAATAAAATAAAAATTCGAAAAACTAATTGCACCACGTGAAAGAGTGGAAAATTTCACTAAAAGTTATGTAATAACATTAAAAAATTTCTTTTTATTATTATAAAAAATCAATAAAAATATGAAAGCGAATTCGAACACTCTACGCGCACCAAACCTCAGAATTCAAATATTCCAGCGAGGCGATCATGGGAAAACTAAAGTCGAGAGAAGTAAAAGGCTCTAAATTGTGTGTCCCGGCTGTCTTTGGAAATAAAAACGGCGTTGAATGAATGCTGTAATAGAAAATGATTATTTTAAAACGTAAATTTTATGAAACAGAGACAATGCATATTATTTTAATTATTTTTACATCAAAAATAAAAGTATAATGATAATAAATGTGTATGGATTTTTTTGTTGGAGGCTCGATTAATATATATCTTCAATTTTATAAACATCAGTGAAAATTGTAGAAATTCTAACTTCCGGTCAAGTTTTCTATGAGAAAGAAAAGAAAAATTAAAAACTGATGGCTTCCTTAGAAAGCTTAGAGTTTCCCCCTTAAAATCCTTGTTTGGTTTTTCTTCATGCGTACATTTTAGGCAACGATACTTTAGTTTTCCCACGACCGCCTCGGTTGAATATTTGAATTCGATCCTCAAGGAACTGAACTTGGAGCCAATGATATCTTTGTCCGATACCATTCCTGCTACTCTTGACTTTGACAAACCGTTTACGACGATTATTCGAAGTAGGTCAGAATGGCAACATGGCAGGCCTCTCTTTAAAGGAAGCACGGCCTTTTGGTACACAGACGGATCCAAAACCGATAAAGGGGTAGGGCTGGGTGTTTATGGCCCAAGGAGCAAAATATCCATGGCTCTGGGCACTACCCCCACTGTTTTTCAGGCTGAGGTACTTGCCATCCAGGTGTGTGCTCAGACTTGTATTAATAGAGCTCCAAATAGTTCTAACATTGTTATTTTCTCGGACAGTCAAGCTGCACTGCTGGCCATTAAATCGCACAGGGTATCATCAAAGACTGTCCTGGATTGTCTTCAATCCCTGAAATTCCTCAGCAAGAACAATAGTGTCACGCTGATGTGGATTCCGGGCCACGAAGGTCACATTGGTAATGAGATTGCCGCTAGCCTGGCTAGAGGAGGCGCAAACTCATTACCTATTGGTCCGGAACCTTTCTGTAGCTTAGCAAGCTGCCACGTAAAAATGGCCATAAAGAATTGGGTTGACCAGATGTTTCTTTAAAGCTGGTCTAGGACCCAGGGTGCTCGTGGTTATCAGAGAGGAATACTTCACAGAACTTATCATTAATATCGTTAGGATCTTCTGCAACAATATTCGATTTGGTTTTTCCGAGGCCACAGGTATTCAGATTTCTCCACAGTGCTTTTGTCGGCAGAGAAGAATTAAATTTCGAGCTATAATATCTTCTTTTGGAGCGCCGTATAAGAAAAGAAGTTCGATTACGTAAGTGGCGATATTCCTCCCACAGCTCTGGTGTTCTAAAGCGTTTCCACCTACGGTAGGCAATATCTCGTGCAGACATTAGTGCACGCACACTAGTGAGCCATGGGCAACTAGAATCCGTTATTCGACGCATTTTTAATGGTACGTATTTTTCGAAGAGATAGGACACTAGACCTTCAAAGTAAAGTAGTTGTTCGTTAACGGATGTCATGGAGCATACTTGATCCCAATGTTGTAATAATCCTTCTGAGAAGATTTCATCTAGACGAATGCTTTTGAAATCCCTATATGAAAAGAAACTCTCTGTGTTGACCACTTCTATATTATACGAAACGAATACAAGGTCATGTCTAGAAAAAGCTGGTACTGCGATTTGGTTGTTAAAAGACACCATGTTAATATCATCCACTATTAGAAGATCCAAAAGAGTTGAAGATGTACTAGTAAAATGAGTTGGATGACTGTTAACAACAGAAAGACCATAAATGCTTAAAATGTCCAGCAGACTCTCAGCACAACTTTTTTGGGCAATTAAGCCGGAATTGAAATCCCCACAAATTAGAATGTAAGCATATGAGTGGCAAAGCTCAGTAAGAAGAAATATTTGGAGGTTTGTAAATTGTACCAACAAGACACTTACCAGAAACCATATATATTTCGACAAAAATATATTCAATGTAGTCATTATCACCAGATCTCGATATAACCTTGCAATTGAAGTTTCTTTTAACATAAAGAGCTACACCACCT
Organism: Thereva unica; assembly: GCA_949987705.1. NCBI lineage: Eukaryota > Metazoa > Arthropoda > Insecta > Diptera > Therevidae > Thereva > Thereva unica. The sequence goes on along the minus strand of OX465281.1, from coordinate 155,362,105 downwards.
CCACTTCGAGAAACTCGATCATTACGAAAAATCGAATAATTTTGAAGCGATATAATTTCATCCGAGATGTGTGGCTTTAACCAAGTTTCAGAAATACCAATAATATCAATATGCGAATTTTTAAACAAATCAAGAAACTCATCTATTTTAGGAAACAGACTCTGCGCATTTAGATGATGTTATGTTTTTTATAGACTGACTGAAAGACAACTTCTTCGCTTGCTGGTTTATTACAGAAGAGAGGGATAATAAAAAGTACAAGTGAACTTAGCTGTGATAAACTGTCCTGGCCATATAGTATTGCCAGCAGCTTCAAATTAAAGAATACAATATTATAAACTAGATTATAAATACAACATTCTCTCCCTCCATAAATAAAGAAGAGGAAGACTCTATGAGTATATCAACCGTTGAGGAGGCTGACGGTCTCGTGTTGAACGTCTGAGAATAGGTACGGGTGATGAGTCTCGGTGAGTATGCTTGCCTTCAGGAACGGTTTCCTCCTTGGAACCTGGCACCTCATCTTTGGGAGGGTTCTCCACTGTGCTGTTATTTTGCTGCGGAAATGGTGTCTTCGGTTTTTCTTGCTCATCTTCATGAGAGGCTGGCGCAGTAATTGGCGGTGTAAAAGTCAATTGATCCAAAGCCGGTCGTAACTGTTGTCGATGTGCCATTCGTACCCGGTTATTGTGTTCGATGAGGTAGCGACTTCCACTCAAAGGTTGCAAAAGTTTTGCTGGTTCCCACTGCTTGTTAGATCGTAACCAAACCTTGTCTCCCGCGGAAAATATTGGCTTCTGGTGGGTATGACGGTCAAAATTTGTTGAAACTGGATTACTGTTTTGTCCTAACCGTGGTTGTAGTTGCCGTAAAATTGTTCTCGGTTGATATCTTAGCAGATACTCTGATGGACATAGTCCAGTAGAAGGACAAGGCGAGTTCCTGTAAGAGAATAGAAAATTTATAATATGCGCTTCTATTTCACCTTGGCTGTAGTATCGGCCTGTTTCGAAGTGCTTCTGAAAATTTTTTTTAACTATCTGTACCGCTCGTTCTGCGATACCATTTCCCTTAGGGTAGTACGGTGGGCTTTTAAGCACATCAATGCCATTTCTCTTTAAAAATTATAGAATTTCTCTGAGCTGAATGGAGGGCCATTGTCTGATACTATCTGTTCGGGAAGTCCGAATACCGCAAAGAAGGTTTTCATTTTACTAATGACAACCTCTGCCGTGGTGGAATTGACAAGTTGCAAGTCAATCCATTTTGAAGTTGCGTCGATCGTCAATAGGAACGTTTTCCCCAAAAGATAAAAGAAATCCATATGTAGACGAATCCAAGGTTTTTCCAATTTCGGCCATCCAACATAAACTTCGGTAGTGGCGTTATCCGATCTGACTCTTTGACATGACACACATTGCTCGCAGATGGCAGCAATATCTTCGTCAATTTTTGGCCACCAACAAACGGACCTTGCTAGCAATTTCATTTTTACTATTCCGGGATGTTCTCGATGAAGGAGATCTAAAACTTGTTGCCGGAGCGGCATCGGTATAAGTGAACGAATTCCATAAAGAAGACATCCTTGTTCAATAGACAGCGAGTAACGACGACTAAAGTACGGCTTTAATGCTACATCTGTCACCTGACTTGGCCATCCGTTCTTTACTAACTCCATCACCTTAGACAGAACCGGATCCTTGCTAGTATATGTTGCAATATCAATATATGATAAAGGTAGATTTTCCTTCTCACTAAAGGAGTTGATGAGGTGTTCCGTCATTTCAGTAGTGTGTGATTCCGGTATTGGTAGACGCGACATTGCATCAGGGGCGGACATCAGTTCTCCTGTTTTATATTTAATATCATAGTCATATCCTGATAAAATAATGGCCCATCTCTGTAGACGACAAGCAGCCGTTGCTGTGATTCCACGACGAGTGTCAAATATATATTTTAATGGTTGATGATCAGTTTGAAGTACGAACTTCCTACCAAACAAAAATTTGTGAAAACGACGAACACCAAAAATAATTGCAAGAGCTTCTTTTTCCACCTGTGAATAATTTTTTTCAGCAGAACTAAGGGTAGCTGATGCAAATGCGATTGGGGAATCTTCATCTAATTGTTGACTTAGGACTGCTCCCACTCCATCGTTACTGGCGTCACAGGATAACACTAGCTGCTTTGAAGGATCATAATGATGAAGTAAAGTTTTGTCACTCAAAATTTTTTTGCTTTTCTCGAATGCATCTTGACACGTTTGATTCCATGTGAAGGGTACATTTGATCTGATCAAATTATATAAGGGCGCCAACAAACTCGATTGCATTGCCATAAATTTCCTATAATATGTAATTAACCCAAGGTACGCTTTGACTTGCGTGACATTCTGAGGGACTGGAGCCTTTTAAATTGCGACGATTTTACTTGGGCATAGCTTGATACCGTCTCCTGTGATAACATGGCCGAGGTATTCTACTTTTGTTTTAAAAAATTGACACTTTTCCACATTAACTCGTACCTGACGACTGGATAACACCGACAAAACCTTTTCGGTGTTTCGGTAGCATTCTTCAATGGTTCGACCTTTTATAAGAACATCATCAATATAACAAATTGCCTCAGTACCCGCTAACATTTCATCCATTGTACGTTGAAAGATCGATGGAGCACATTTTAAGCCGTAGGTAAGGCGATTATAACGGTATAAACCACGATGCGTGTTAATGGTAAACAACTCTTGTGACTCGGGACTAATTTCTATTTGCTGGTAGGCGCCACACAGGTCCAAAACACAAAAATATTTTCCACCCGCTAGCGATGCTAAAATATCTTCAATATTGGGCAAAGGATAGTATTCAGTATCAACAACTCTATTCAATGACACTTTAAAATCGACGCATATTCGTATATTTCCATCTTTCTTGGCCACTACTACTATAGGGCTGGCCCAATTACTATACTTAACTGGAACTAAAACACCCTCCGCTTGAAGACGCAGAAGCTCCGATTCGACTCGTTCTCTAAGGGCGTACGGGACTGAGTAGGCTTTGCAAAATATTGGCGACACATCTGGTTTTAACACAACAGACGCTTTGAATCCCTTGATAGTAGAGGGTTTCTTTGAAAAGACTTGAGGAAATTCCTGTTGAAGTTTTTTTTCCAGTTCCTCGGTTTTCTCCCGGATATTTAAAATGGATGATGTCTTCGAGCCGGAAGATAATAAGTTTTCCCTCCAATTTGGGCATAATACATTTAGCCAGTTTCGTCCCATTAGTGTCACAAACGCTGGTGGACTGTTTGCAATGGCAGCTTCAAGACATGATTTTTTTCCATTGTACTCCACCATAAAAGATATTTTTCCATCACTTTTAAGATATCCCCAGTGACTGCCTTTAATTTCCCAGTGGTTGGTTTGAGAGGACGATTTCCAAAGTATTTGCGGAAAACTGACTCGGGCATAACTGTTACGCATGCACCAGTATCTACTTCAACATCAATTAAATGACTATCCATGATAACCTGAGTGATAAGCGGACTGTCATTTGCTAAAAAAAATGTATGAACTATTGTATCATCCAAAATGACTTTAGGTGACATCCGTAACTTGGCTGATACACCTTTACAGTACCTGACAGTATTAATTTTTAATACATCTTCTGACTCACTTCCTTCGCTACCATACTCTACTTCACCAACTTCAATACCCTTAATTTTATTTGACGTGGCGCGACGGTGACAAACTACAGATGTGTGACCCTTCTTATGACATGAGTAGCAAGACCAATTTATTGCTGGACACTTCGATGGATCATGACGACGTCCACAACGATAACACTCTGAATATTTATTTTCATACTGTTTACTTTGCCTACAATTAGACGGACGTGTATTATAGGTTTGCTTATATGAATACTTAGCCTTCGATTGTTGTGCAGTTACACGATTGCTTTTCACTGCTGAGACTACGGATCCATGCATTGCTTGTGTGCCCATCGATGCAGCTTCCATGCTCAGTGCTTTGTTACATGCGGTTTCAAAACTAATATCAGCCTCAGACAAAAGCTTTCTTTGAATGTTTTCATTGGAAAGCCCACAAATAAATCTATCGCGAAGCGCCTCTGACAAAAATGTACTAAAGTTACACGACCTAGACAGCTGTTTAAGCTGTACTATGTAATCACTGACCGATTCCAAGGGTTTTTGATCCCGTTTATTAAATTTAAAGCGCTCCAAAATTACCGTTCTCGTGGGCGAAAAATGACGTATCAACAGTTCTTTGCAATTCACATAAGTTTTACTAAGAGGCGAATCCGGCACGCATAAATTTTTTAATATTTCATACGTTTCTCCACCGATCAGCGTTATAAGTAAAGCTTATTTTTTTTCATCTTCCACGTTGTTCACTCTGAATAACTGTTCTAACCTCTCACAATAAGTTGCAAAATCATTTTTTGATTGATCGAATTGTTCGATATTTCCTAGTAACGACATTGTATCAATATTCTTCACGTTATTATTTTTTTTCCGAAATTAATTTATTAATTTTCTTCACGTCGCCAAATATGTTATGTTTTTTATAGACTGACTGAAAGACAACTTCTTCGCTTGCTGGTTTATTACAGAAGAGAGGGATAATAAAAAGTACAAGTGAACTTAGCTGTGATAAACTGTCCTGGCCATATAGTATTGCCAGCAGCTTCAAATTAAAGAATACAATATTATAAACTAGATTATAAATACAACAGATGACACATCCTCACACCTTGACTTGTTTTACAAAGAATATCAACAAGAATTCTATTAAAATTAATGTTCGGGTAATTGGTTGTGGAAATTTCATTAGTATCCAAAGTCATAGTGAAATTTATAAAATTAAAGGCCCCTTTACACTATCTGATAAGTCATATGCTAAGTCATACACACTTTAATCTGACTAATCAAAAGTTGAATCATAGCAAGTTGAAATCATAGCATTTTTGTGTTTGTTGTTTATACCTATTTGACAATCGGTACGATTTTCAATGTAGAAATGTACGAAGAGCCAAAGATTTTAGCGTTGTTATTACTGTAAAATTTGATTTTTGGATCGTAAAGACATGGATTTTGCTCCCACATATCTATCAATCCAAGAACATTCTCTCTGGTCCACTCTATCTGTAAAAGTACACAAATTGCCATTATTTAATTAATTAACATAATAATTTTATCTTCCATTTTTTTCGGTAAATTCTCTCTCAATTTAAAAAAAACCCATAGTGTTCACTTTATTATCGCAACTTTCACGACGAGCATCAAAAGTCATGTGACTTCTCAGAGCAATTAGAATCAGTCCTAATCGTAAAAAAGTCATATGACTTATCATATGTGAGATCATAGGAGAGATATGGATGCGTTTACACCATATGATTTGCCATTTTTGATAAGTCATATGTAAAAGCATATGACTTATCAGATAGTGTAAAGGGGCCTTAACAAAAGCGACAGAAATAACAATAGAGACAGAAGCAGCAAAAGCAAGAGTACATATAAATAAATAGTAAAAGCGTTAACAGAAAAAACTAAAGCTAAAAGTAAATAAACCATACACAAGATCAAAGAAAGACATAATAAAAATGAAACAAAAGTAATTAAAATAACATAAGATTATTATATAAGATTGATACATATGCGGTAAATACTGTTGTTATTAGCATCGGGTTAAGTGATGGTGTCTGCGCTTGTGTTAATGACCGCTGCAATCCTAATTTCGCTGCTAACTAACTAACTGCTAAATATGAAAAACTCCGAAAATAATTTTAGAAAAATAATGGAAATAATTATTCCTAGGAATATTTCTGGTATAATATACGAAAATTTGTGTATTTTAGTAATGCAGTTCGCCTAAGTACCACTTTCTAGGATATATAAAGCGGGTACCAACATGGACTCAGCCTCTTTCGTTGATTGAGTCTCAGTGAAGAACAATTTATATGCCATTTGGTGAACAAATTGTAGATGCTGAGAACGATTCAAAGTATTAAAGTGTGCTAAAAGTTATTTAAAACTAATTCTAAACTAGTCCACACGACTAACTTCCCAGTATGATGAACGAAGATGGAATTAACTGACTTCTTACAAAATTGTTATGCGTTTAGCACTAGTGGAAAATTGGCTGGTATCAGAACTGATGACAAAGCAATCCTGAGAGAAGCTAGTTGAAATAACTATAATAGTGGTAAATCAACAAGATTTTTCTAGAGAATTTGTTTTTACTGAACATTAGCAACCAAACATTTCCTCCGTATTTCGTTCGCTGCACTAAAGCGGGTGTTCAATTCGTATTGAGGGGCCTGAAGCGCCATTGACAAACAGAAGCGAATGACTTCATTTGGAAATTCCAAAGCTTTCCGGAGATATTAGCAAAACTTTAACTGTTAAGTACTTGTCAGACTTGACCAAAAAGAACCAATTTTACGGTAACTACTGGAAATCCCGAAATGAACCACAGTTTTCTGAAAATGTATCACGCGTAGAAAACAATTCCCCGTCAAAAACTGCTAATCCAAGGTTTGAAAAATTCGCGCTGTTTGTAAAGGGTAAGGAAATTTTTGCACGATTTTGAAAGGTCGGATTTTGACAAGTGATGTTTTGTTCGAAGGCTATCGCTGGTGCAGAACCCAAAAAAGATCACTTCGTTTGGAACGGGTCTCTTTCCATCGAGTTTATGAGATATTAGCAAAACTTGTCAATTTTAGGTCTTTCTGACAATTAGACGAAGTTTTTCTATTTAAACAAAAAATGCATAACCGAATATTATGAAATTTTTTCCAGAGCATTTCTTCGTTAATATTCTTTTTTCGGCACCTCAATGAAGTCGATATAGTTTTTAGTTTGGGCGGTATCGTGCAGGTACAAAAATCATAAACGTCGTTTAAACAAAAAAAACTCCCAACTTTTTGCTTAAAATGCTCCTGGTACCTTGAAAGATGATAATACGTCGAAAATTTCGATTTTGATTTTCGGACCGATTACAATAACTTCCTATACTGGGAAGTTAAAAAAAATTTCAAACATTGTGAGTATTCTCAGACGTGCCAGAACAACTGGTGTAATTTTGAGAACCATATGCATGTTTGTTGGAAGGTGCTGGTAATTATTAAAAATAAAAATAAATTTTTACAACACTAATAATATGTTCCGTATGGTACTACACAACAAGTTGTGAAAGTTCTTCCACATATGCCATATTGTTGAAAGTGGAAACAACATATGCAATTGTTTGTGATAACAAATTAAAAAACCCACCATATTAATCAGATATTGTTAAATTTTAAGCAAAGAATAAATTGCTATTTTTTTACAACAAATCAAGCTGTTCTCATTTCAAAATCAACCTAGAATATTAATTGTCACGATTTAAATTTATCATTGCATAACCAGTCAAGGTGAGATGCATGCACTGGGCACAACTGGTAGGTTTATTTGTCGACACACGGTTTACCTTTTTTTTATCACTACGCATCAGTGGTAAAGTAAACAGCCGGCAACTAAACATTTTTTGGAGGTGCCACCGAGATATCGTGCAACATATTCTAGTTTGATTACATATTGAAATGGAGACCAGCTCTGAAAGTAAAAAGTCAACAATGACATCATTGAAGCAACTATACCAAACGCAACAAATCCTGAAGCTAGAGAAGTTCATCGAAAATGGGAAGAAAACTGCCATAGCAAGGAGAACGCAGGGGTTTAACGAGCTTAAAATATCTGGATTAAATGCATTATGTAAGGAGTTAAAAAAAATGACATCGCAATAGACAAGGCATCACTGCAAAATACACCAGATGTTTCGGAGAAGGCTGCAAATGAAGAAGAGTACAATGAAGCAGAGCTCAAATACACCGAGTATATGTCGGAACTGATGGACGGATTGAGGAAGTGCACTACATCTACTACTACTGCCCCTATTGGCAGCTCTGTTCCGGTAGCATCAGCATCACATGATATTAAATTACCAAGGATTAGTTTACCACAATTCGACGGGGACTATGACTTATGGCGGTCCTTTCACGATGTTTATGTGTCATTAGTTCACAACAAACCTAAATTGGCTCCTGTACAGAAACTACATTACCTGAAGGAATGTGTAGCTGGGGGAGCAGAAGCACTGCTGAGACACATCCCAACCACCAACCAGGATTATGCACCAGCATGGGCAAAGCTGAAGGAAAGATACGAAAATAAGAAGGTATTAGTAAATCATCAATTAAGAACCTTCATGAATATACCCAAGCTCTCAACAGAAACAGCAAAGTGTATCAAGGTCTTAATTAATACAACGTCGGAATGTTTACAACAGCTAAAGAGTCTTGACGTCGACAAAAGTTCTTGGGATGTCATCCCGATTCATTTACTAGTTCAAAGATTGCCGTTTACAACATTACGCCTATGGAAGAAGAGCAAGGAAAAACTCAAACTCCTCCAACCTATGAAACCTTTTGCGCATTTCTTAACAATAGACTACGAGTATTAGAATCAATTGCAGATGTGGTAACATCCAAACCTACATTTCAACCGAAGCCAACTCCAGCCAGAGGTAACACACATGCTCATCATGCAAGGAGACAGAACAACTGCCCCGCCTGCCAGCAAAAACATTTCGTTATCAAGTGCAAGAAGTATCATGAGATGAGTCCCGAGGCAAGATACAAGCTATTAAAAACAGCCGGTCATTGTATAAACTGCTTGTCCGCACAGCACGAAACAAATGCGTGCCCAAGTAAATACCGATGTCATAAATGTAAACAGAAGCATAACACAACACTACATAACGATTTCAAACGAGAGAGCACTAGATCATCCAGATCCAACGACATACAGCTTCATGAAGGAGTTAGCAGGGCAAACCATTCTCCAGCAACCATGAAGACACAATCAGTCAGCAATACTGATGAATTTAACGCAATACCATCTTTCTTAGCTACAAAAGATCATCATGCATTACTATCGACAGCATTAGTAACTGCATATTCTAGTCATGGCAGAAGGAAGACATAACGATGCCTAATAGATCTTGGTTCCGAGGCATCGTTCATCACACAAGCTGCATGCAAGCGGCTTGGCGCTATTGTCACAAACACGGCGATAGTAATCACTGGAATAGACACAAGTCCAGCAGCAGCGGCACGCCAACAAGTAAGGCTCACCTTAGAATCACAACGTCAGAATAAACTTACAGTGACAGATGAGTTTCTAGTCCTCAATGGGATCACCGATAAACTACAAAACAAGGGTATTACGAAGAGGGAACTGGGATCATCTTAACAATATACAATTAGCAGATCCAACTTTTTGGAAGCCAGCAAATATTGACGCACTATTGGGAGCACGGATTTACGCAAGAATCGTAGAAGAAGGTATCCGACGTGGACCTGACACAGCCCCAACAGCCATAAATACAATATTTGGATGGATTTTAATAGGACCAACAAGAGACACACATCTCAGCCAAAAGACATCATACACAGTCACAACCACAGAATTGGACTTGAGCAGGCAGCTCAAACAATTTTGGGAACTAGAAGAAGTTCCCACACAGCAGATTTTGAAAAAAGAAGACGGAATCTGCCAACGTATATATACAGAAACACATATACGAAAATCAAATGGAAGATATCAAGTAAACCTTCCTTTCATGCAGGAGCAACTACCAGATCTAGGACATTCGAGGCCACAAGCCCTAAAACGATTTAAGTCCTTACAGAACCAGCTCAGCAAAAATACTTCATTAGAAAGGGAATATTCAAAATGCCTGGATGAGTACATTGATCTGGGACACATGGAGGCAGTTACCCAGCTAACACAGATTTCAATTTGTAACAAATTTATGTTACAATTGGGTCGTATTCCAGTTTTTTTAAACAAATGTAGTCACATGTAGGTTGTATTATTATCTCGAATTAAAACTTGGCAACAAATCATCCGGTTCAGTTACACTACAGTTTTATATTTGTTACAGAAAAATGCACTTGTTGTTCCATAACAGTTGCAAAAAAGATGTCATATTTAAATTAAATTAAAGTTATTAAAACATTTTCTTTAGTATCACATTTCAAAAATGTTTTTATATTGCAACTGCTACAAATAGCTAGTTAACAACCCTAATATGACTAAGTTGTTGTAAGTTTTTATCAAGTTAATATTACATTTTAAAGGTTCAAAAGGCTGTAGTGAAGTTTTTGTGCAGTTACAAGGACCTTGGAAAACATCTGTCAAAAGCTCCATACTCGCCATATTTTTCATCGTTCTAAGTTTTTTCTACACAATTCAGTTTTATTTAAGAAAAACAAAAGCGTTTTTCTACGGTGTTTATCTTTCCTATAACCATTTTTTAGTGCAATATAACACCAGGAGCAGTGGCGTAACTATAGGGTGGCAGGGCTGGCAAAATGCCACGGGCCCCCGACCCAAGAGGGCCCCGGCCCAAGAGGCTACGAGCTCAGAAATAACCTAACATTTTTAACAACATTTTGTACCTAAGTACCTACTTAAAAATTATAATTTTTTTAAGTACTTAAAATCAATCAAAGTGGGGCACAACTAAAGACCATATCCAAATTCAAACTAATCATGAGAATTTTAACACATTCAAAACAAAAAGATGTCGATTCTCAGAACGCATCAATTGGTTGCTTCATTTTTTGTCGCGGTATATTCGTGACGCGGGCGAGCTAGTGACGGTCGGGGAATTCCCTCACCAAGCTAGAAACCGCTGACACTGAAAGTCCTGTCATCGCGGATTTGAAAAATTTATATGTAAATCGATAATTAACAATTATACGAATAAAATCAACTTGGAACGCGTTGACTTAGTAAGCCGAAAATATATTAAATAAAATTTATTATTATAAAAAAGCAAAAATGTATCTTATTGTTATCGCGGATTTTGATCAATTTTAGTTCATTCCGCGATTTCGCGATTTAACCGAAAATTTTGCTGACAAACTTCATTTAGCCGGAAGGGTATTACGTGCCTATTTGAACGGTGTGATAGGGGGTAAAAATTGTTTTCTCTTAAATCACGTAATTTCCTATTGAATGCACTAAAATTCATCAAAAACTGCGGTAAAGTAAACCATTTTTGTTTTTTTATAATAATAAATTTTATTTAACATATTTTCAGCTTATTAAATTTAACGCGTACCATTAACTACCGATTTACATATAAATTTTTCAAATCCACGTGACGGTACTTTCACTGTCTTCGATTGACGGACTAAAAAAAGTACTTTTATATGGCAACCCTCTCAGTGTAGGGGAATCCCGGATTTATATTTTTTATTTACGGAGGGCTCTATTGCGCATTCTTTCTTTGGTTGTAATAACAGTTAGTCATCTGTATCTTTGATTTTTCGTAGTTTTTGTTTTATTGAACGTGCAAATGGATGTAAAATAAAGTTAATTGTGAAAGTTAAATATCAACATGTCTAGTTCTAGAAAATATTTAAGTGGGAGCGAAAAACGAAAGAGAAAGAGGGAGACTGAAGAAAAAAATAAAAAGTTACCTAAAATTAGTCAGTATTTTAAGAATGATGACTTTATTGATGAAAACGCGAGTGCTCCGAAAGTGAAGAATTGGACCTAACTAAAAGTAACAGTATAGCACATGCAGCACCAGACACTAGTGTATATCCAGATCCAGAACAACTACAACAAGGTTCTAGCAAAAATAAAAATGAATCATATTTTAGTGTGAACAATATTGCATCTTCATCATATGTTACTGATAAGGGTAATTTTAAAGAACTAACTGATCAAGTGAAACGGTTCGTGGTCGAAAACGGACATTTTAAACCTAAGGGCCCTTTCTTAAAAGATAGTGACAATAGATCTTTCCTAGAAAAACATTACTATATTATTTCCAAATCTGGTGTGGAACTTGAACGTACATGGCTATCCTATTCTTTAATACTTCAGAAGGCGTACTGTGAACCATGTTGGTTATTCGCAAATCGGGCATCTAAAAAAATACAAAATGTTTGGATAGAAGGCTATGACGACTGGAAACATATTGTAGACGGCATAGAAAGACACGAGACGTCGAAAATTCACCTGGATTCTTGTCTTATGTATCAACAGTGGCGGCTACACGGAGCACTAGATGAAGATCAAGAGTCCATGATCAAGAAAGAAAAATCTTTTTGGCGCCAAGTACTTTCTAGACTCCTTGATGTTACTCTGACACTTTCAACGTGTAATTTAGCCTTTCGTGGCCACTGAGAAAAAGTAGATAGCAATGATCCAAGTTCCAGAGGAAACTTTTTGAGTATTGTTGAGTTATTAGGAAAATATGATCCGATTTTACAAGAATTGCTAAGTAAACCAAAGGGCCAAATAAAATACTTAAGTCCAAAAATACAAAATGAGCTAATTTCTGTTCTAGTTCTAAAAATAGAAAATGCACTCATTAATGAAATAAATGCCGCACCTTTTTACTCTATCATATTCGATACAACTCAAGATATTTCAAAGACTGATCAAATGTGTGAACTGTACCGTTATTGTATGATCGAGAAAGATGATAATGGAGTCGCAAAGGCGCTCGTCATTAAAGAGTCTTTTTTAGGATTTCATGAAATTAAGGATCAAACTGCCTTATACCCCGGCTTCACCGGCCTCAGTTTAATCAAGTTCACTTCAATCGGCATAAGTGGCTTCACCGGCTAGCATGTTCAGTTCGTGCTTGAAATTGTTGTTGCTTTTTCGCCACTAGTTAGAAACGCAAAATCTCAATGGAATGACATTCCATTATTCCAATTTTTTACTCTCTTTTGAGCGAGCTTTTACTTTGAAACTCAATTTCATGTTCTGTAGGCCCAAAGCAGGCATTTTTTCCTGACTTTAAAATGTGAAAAATGTATGAGAAATCAGGAAATTTTAAAGTACAGTAGACTAATTTGCTCGAACTTGCGAAATTTTGGCGGTGAAGCCGGGGTATTAGCAATGTCCAACCAAATTATTAAATCCATTAATGACAAAAATATTCCTCTAAATAAGTGTAGAGGACAAGGATATGATGGTGCTAACACAATGAAAGGCACTTATGGTGGAGTTCAAAAACTCATAAAAGATATTGAGCCAGCCAAATGCGGTATATGTTCACTGTGCTGCTCATAACTTAAATTTAGTACTTAATGATGCAGTAAGAGAGGTTATTGATATGCAAATTTTCTTTTGACACAGTTCAACAAATTTATAATTTTTTTGGGCATAGTATCAAAAGATGGAATATTTTATCAAGTTGTATATCTAATAAAGAAAGTGAGTCTATAACTTCAATAACATTAAAAACATTGAACCCTACTAGATGGGCAGGACGTTATGATGCTGTTTTTGCTTTAAAAGTTCGGTTTGCTGAAGTCCAAAAAGCGTTAACGAAAACAATTCTCTTAAATTGCAAATCAGATGAAAGAAATGAAGCTATTTCGCTCAAGAAGAAGGTAGAGAACTATAATTTTATCATGTTATTGGTTTTCCATTGCAAAATTTTACAAACCATCGATGCAGCCTCTAAAGCACTTCAGTCTAAAGCCACCGATCTTTCAAACGCCTTGAAACTTTTGAAAACTTGCCTAGAAGAATTGGAAAGGTATCGGCATGAATTTGTAAATTTAAAAATGGAAGCAAATAGTGTAGCAGAAAAATGTTCTATAAACCCTGAATTTTCTAAAACTCGTCAACGGAAGATAAAACGCCATTTTGATGAACTTTGCAAGATGAGCGTCTTCAAGATCCAGAAAATTCGTTTAAAGTGAATGTATTTTATCGAGTATTAGACATCATTATTAATCAACTGAAATCGCGTTTCCTTCCAATGAATGAAATTGTTTCCAATTTCAGTGTTTTGCAACCTTCCACTTTGCAAATTTTAAATGACACTGATTTATTAAAAAAGCTCTAGAATTTGTTAATATATATAAAAAAGACATATCTGAATCATTTGCCAGGGAAATTCTCAGTTTTCGGTCCACTTTCAGAGATGAAATAAAAAAGTCTTCGTGTATTAGAGAACTTGCTGATTTATTAATAATAAAGAATCATGTTATGTCGTGCAGCTTTCCTGAAATATGTACTGCATTAATGTTATTTGTTACAATTCCTGTGACTACAGTTAGTGCTGAACGATCATTTTCGAAACTAAAATTAATAAAAACCTATTTAAGAAACTCTATGGCACAAGACAGGCTACGTAACTTGGCTATTCTGTCGTCTATTGAAAATTCTATGGCCCGTTCTTTAAACTTTGATGATGTTATAGATACTTTTGCGGAGCAAAAAGCTCGGAGAAAAGAATTTTATTAATAAAAAAATCTTATTGAAAGTAAATTGTTATTTCATTATAAATAATTGTATAAACCTATGCTCTTGAAAATAAAACTTATTAGATATTTAACTAAAATGCACATTATATTATTAATAGTTTTGGGTAACTACTTACATTAATGGTTTATTAAAATTAAATTCTAACGTGACTATTTTTACTGGGACGCCGGAGGGCCCCATCCAAAAAATTTGCCACGGGCCTCAGATGGTATAGTTACGCCACTGACCAGGAGCTTAAAAAAATGTGTTTAGCTGTAGTTTTCAGAGTGCTATGCTAATATTAAAAACTCGAAATTTCTCTAATTTCCCAAATATTTTCCAAATTTTCTTTTTTCGGGTGGCGCGTGAATTTTCCAGAGGTAAGTCACCCACATTCATCAACAAAATGGCATTTGTTTTATAATTTTGGCGTGAAATCCTACAATGATTTAATTTTAAAGTACTACATAGTGAGTAGTGTCTTGTTTTTTCGTTTCATTCCATTATGTCTCTGACTTTTGAAACACACTTAAACTGCGATTTCTTTTTTGTTAAAAATATGTATATATTATAAAGAACAATAACTTTTCCGGATGTTCAAAATGTTTTATCTTGTTGTGTGCAACTTCAGTTTGTGGCAACAACACATTTAAAACATAGCAAGAGCATATTTTTCGCCTCGTTGCGACCAAAGTTGTTAGAAAATAAACATTAAAGATCTGCTTTTTCAGTCGTAATGGAGCTACAGTCGCATTACCTATCTTATCTTGCGACTCTTTTACTAGTTATATTAACTCCAATGGATTCGAAGCAATAAGCGAAAGAATGTGCAAAATTCGAATTAAAGGCAAATTCCACAATTACTCCCTCATTAATATACATGCTCCATCCGAAGATAAGTCTGATGAAGAAAAGGAGGCCTTCTATGAAAACCTTGAGAGAAATCTCAGAAAATGTCCCAGGTATGATGTAAAAGTAATTATAGGAGACGCTGACGCAAAAGTAGGGCAGGAACGAATCTATTACCCAACCATTGGAAAGCACAGTATACATCCTGAGTGCAATGATAATGGTCGTAGACTGGTGGACTTCGCTGCTGGAGCTAACATGATAGTGGCTAGCATGAAATTCGAACACAGAAGAATACATAGAGTAACCTGGAAATCTCCTAATGAGCAGACGGTAAATGCTATAGACCATATACTTATTAGTACAGCTCCAGCATAATAGATGTTAGAACGTACCGTGGAGCAAACGTGGACTCAGACCATTTTCTGGTGGGTGCTAAGATAAGAGATAGGATTTCGTGCGTTAGGACAGGAAGAAGGGTACAACAAAGCGAGCGAAAATATAATACCGCGGCCCTCAACGAAGAACAAATTAGGGAAGAATATGTAGCAGAGCTAAATAGAAGGTTCGGTGCCTCGAATAACGAAGCTACAAGTATCGATGCCAATATTGATGAGGAATGGGCAAAACTAAGTACCATAATAAAGGAAGCCGCTGCAACCAAGCTAGGCTATGAAAGACGAGCAAGACGTCAAGACTGGTTCGACGAAGAGTGCGCTAGAGTAACTAAAGATAAGAATGAAGCATATACTAATATGCTGCAAAGATATAGAACTAGAAATTCCGTAGCGATCTATAAGGAAAAACGACGACTAGAAAAACGTACGCACAAAAGAAAAAAGAAGACGTGGCTGGAGGAACAATTTGCAGAGATAAACGAACTCGGGAATAATAACGAAGTAAGGAAGTTATATGACAAAGTGAACAAGCAACGTAAAGAGTTTAAACCCAGAGTATCGATGTGTAAGGGCAAAAACGGTAATATCCTGAGCCAAAAACAAGAGGTTTTAGAAAGATGGGGGGAGTATTTTAATGAGCTACTGAATAGAGGCGACGAAAATGAGAGTGAAAGTGATGTGAATCAAACAAATAGAAACGCACCAACCAATAATGATAGTGATACTGGTGCTGCTAATGAAAGTGATGTCCCTACAATGGGCGACGTACAAGAAGCTATGACGAATCTCAAAAACAATAAAGCCCCAGGAAAAGATAGCATAGCAATTGAGATGTGGAAATATGGGGGCCAAGAATTAAGGAATGGATTACATAAACTTATAGAATCGATCTGGCGTCAGAAAAAGATCCCACTTGAATGGACGGAAGGTGTGATATGCCCCCTGCATAAAAAAGGAGATCAACTCGTTTGTGAGAACTATAGGGGTATTACCCTCCTCAACTCAACGTATAAAGTACTGTCCACTATTTTATACAAAAAACTTCTACCCATCGCAGAAGGCATAATAGGTAGTTATCAATGTGGCTTTCGACCAGGTAGGTCCACTACAAACCATATTTCCACTCTAAGAAGAATTTTGGAAAAATCATGGGAGTTCAACATCAATATTCACGTACTGTTTATAGACTTCAAGCAAGCATATGACAGCGTCAAGCGTGAGGAGTTATTCAAAGCTATGGAGTGCTTCCGATTTCCAAAAGACCTAATCGAAGTAACAAAAGCTACAATCGAGGTAGTACGATGCAGAGTACGAGTTGAACGAGACCTCTCGGATAGTTTCACATCACAGAGAGGCCTGAGACAAGGTGACGCGCTGTCATGCCTCCTATTTAACATAGTGTTGGAGAAGGTGGTGAGAGACGCTGGGGTAGAAACAACGGGATCCATCTTTAACAAGTCAACACAAACGATGGCTTATGCTGATGATGTCGCTCTAATAGGTAGGTCGTTTGCGAGTGTGAAAGAAACCTTCATCAAACTGGAAGCAGCTGCGAAAAAGATGGGATTGCGCATCAACGAAGCAAAAACTAAGTATCTTTGTACTTCAAAAAGATACGCAACTCCAAGACAAAATATCACCATAGATGCATATAATATAGAAACCGTTAAAGAATTTACGTATCTTGGAACCGTATTGCAAGCTGACAGTGGTGAGACAACGGAGATCAGAAGGAGAATAAACGTTGCTAACAGATGCTATTTTGGACTTCGACAACATCTTACATCACGCATTTTGTCTAGAGGAATGAAGTGTAAACTATATACCACGCTAATCAAGCCCGTTTTGATGTTTGGATCAGAGGCATGGACTTTGAAAGTGGCTGATGAAACTCTTCTAGGCACTTTTGAAAGAAAAATTCTACGCACAATATTTGGCGGTGTCTGCGAAAACGGTGAATGGAGAAGGAGATATAATCACGAATTATACCAACTGTACCGGGGACCCGACATTGTCAAAAGTATAAAATTAAGTAGATTGCGATGGGTGGCACACGTACAAAGGCTTGACGATAGCGACCCCGCAAAAATAGCGTTGAATCGAATTCCTGATGGAAAGCGAAATACAGGTCGACCAAAAAAGCGATACATGGACTCCGTTGAGGAAGATTTAGTAAAGTTAGGCGTACGCAACTGGAAGGCATTAGCCAGGAACCGAACGGCATGGAGAGAAATGTTGGAGGAAGCCAAGGCCAATAATAGGCTGTAGTGCTACAGATGATGATGATTAACTCCAATGCTACTATTTTGTGCTAGCTGGGTTAACAGTCCTTCCAGTGAGGAAAAGCACTACTACATCCCTCACCATGCAGTTTTTAAGGAAAGCAGCACGACAAAATTAAGAGTTGTATTCGACGTATCTGCCAAAACTACTACGGCTGATAGGACGGACTTTGCAACCTATTATTCGCGACTCTACTCAATTGGAGGAAACACAAGGTCGCAATGAATGCGGATATCGAGAAAAAGTATCGCATGATTGACATACATCCAAACCACAGAACGTTTCAGAGGATCCTTTGGAGACATCCAGAAACTTCACAATTACAGGACCACCAATTAAGCACTGTAACATTTGGCACCGCATGTGCCCCATATCTGGCAATCCGCACACTTCAACAACTTGCAGAAGACGAAAGACAGAAGTGGCCTCTAGCGTCCAAGGCCATATACTCAAGCTTTTGTGTCGACGACCTGTGCTAGCTGGGGCTGATAGTATCACAGAAGCAAAACAACTATAGTCTGAGCCTCTTAGCCTAACTCGTGCAGGTGGTTTCAACTTACGTAAATGGACTAGCAATAACCCAGACCTGATCATTTTACATTTTCAGTCATCCCAATGCGTGAACACGAAATGATCACAAAACGCAACATGCTGTCCAACATAGCATCACTATATGACCCATTAGGATGGTTATCTCCGGTTATAGTCGTAGCCAAGATACTCATGCAGACGTTATGGATTACTGGCAGCACATGGGATACACAGGTATCCCACTAAATATCAACCCAGCAACAGCTAAAAGACCTGAAAACACTACAGATTCCAAGATGGATACAATATTCCCCAGGTGCCAATGCACAAATACATGGGTTCTGCGATGCATCTACAAGGCATACGCTGCTGTATTGTACCTGCGAGTCGAACACGATAATGGAGACATTACATCCACCCTGCTTACAGCTAAAACCAAGATCGCACCAATCAAACCTACCACAATACCGCGACTGGAATTAAACGGAGCTGTCATCCTAGCACGACTAATCAAAGGCACGATTTCTGACATGCACTTGCAGCACATTGCAACATATGCCTGGACGGATTAAACCATAGCTGTTCAATGGGTTAAGCAGCACCCGTCCAGGTGGAAGACGTATGGAGCTAATCGTGTGGTGAAGATCCAGGAGGTGATACGTTACGATCAATGGAGACATATACCGACCAAGGACAATCCAGCAGACCTGGCATCAAGATGTATATCAGCACAGGTTACAGAAGGCTATGATGTTATATTATGCAAAGAACCCAATAATTCTACCCCAACAATACTTCGTTACACATCTCATCATTGATAGGAACAATGCATGGCGGAGTGTCGGTGGAAATAAGCACGAGTAGGCAGAAGTATTGGATCTTGAACGCCAGACGAGGTATTACTTCCCGTATTCACAAATGCGTCACCTGTGTTAACTCTCGCCCACTATTTCATGTGGAGCAGTCTAATGAATTCCGAACCCCCCTTTACCTTGCTTTCGTAGATTATGAGAAAGCGTTCGACTCGGTCAATAGGAGCTTTATATGGCAGGCACTACGGCGACGTGGACTGCCTGATAAAATAATAGAATTGATAAAATCCCTATATAACAATTCCAAATGCAGAGTTCTCCTTAATGGAAAATTATCCGACAGCTACGAGATGAGCTCAGGAGTACGACAAGGATGCCTACTCTCGCCTTTACTATTTCTTATAGTAATAAATGACATCCTTGTCGGCGCTCTAGATAGTAGAACAGGCGGAATACAATGGGGTTTGTTAGACCGCCTTAAGGATCTCGACTACGCCGATGATATCTGTTTGCTGGCCTACAGACACCAGGACCTCAAAAACATGTTTAACGATTTGGCAACAGAAAGTAGTCCAGCAGGCTTAAGGCTAAATCCAACTAAAACTAAAGAAATGCGGATAAATGCAAACACCATTGAACGGACTGCGCTGAATAACCGTGACGTGGAACTGGTAGATAGCTTCTGGTACCTCGGTAGCATTATTACCGAAAATGGTGGGGCAGAAGAAGACGTCAGTTCCAGAATAAACTAGTAGGGATGTGGGTTCGACCCGTTCGGTCCACACGATCAACTTCCCAGTATGATGGATGTTGAATATTATGATTGGATATTTTAATAATAAATGAGCAATAGGCAATATAGAATATATGTATAATACCGAGAATTTTTCACAATTGTTTATCAATATTTTCGCTAAAATGTCAAACTAAATGTGCGCACTTACAAGATTAGGATGACGAAAATGTATATAAAATTGATGTGTTAATGTTTTTCGGCACCTCAATGAAGTCGATATAGTTTTTAGTTCGCGCGGTATCGGCAGGTACAAAAATCACTTAGTCATTTAAACCAAAAAACCGCTGGACGGATTATTATAAAAATCTTATCAGATTATATTGTCGCTAATACGCTTCGAACAGCACCTCAAGTAAGTCAATATCTTTTGTGGTTCGGGCCATATCGTGCAGGTACAAAAATCACTTACGCCGCTTAAACAAAAAAACGACTCGACCGAATTTTATGAAAATCTTTTCAGATCATATTTTGGTTAATACTCTTCGAACAGCACGTCAATTAAGTCGATATCTTTTATAGTTCGCGGGGTATCGTGCAGGTACAAAAATCACTTAAGTCATTTAAACCAAAAAACCGCTGGACCGAATATTATAAAAATCTTTTCAGATTATATTGTCGCTAATACGCTTCGAACGGCACCTCAAGTAAGTCAATATCTTTTGTGGTTCGGGCCATATCGTGCAGGTACAAAAATCACTTAAACAAAAAATCGCTTAAACAAAAAAACGGCTCGACCGAATTTTATGCAAATCTTTTCAGATCATATTTTGGTTAATACTCTTCGAACGGCACGTCAATTAAGTCGATATCTTTTATAGTTTGCGGGATATCGTGCAGGTACAAAAATCACTTAAGTCATTTAAACCAAAAAACCGCTGGACCGAATATTATAAAAATCTTTTCAGATTATATTGTCGCTAATACGCTTCGAACGGCACCTCAAGTAAGTCAATATCTTTCGTGGTTCGGGCGATATCGTGCAGGTACAAAAATCACTTACGTCGCTTAAACAAAAAAACGGCTGGACCGAATTTAATGAAAATCTTTTCAGATCATATTTCGGTTGATACGCTTCGAACGACACCTCAACGAAGTCGATGTCAGTTTTGGTTGGCGCGATATCGTGCAGGAAAAAATGACCACATCCGTACGCACATACACACACACATACTTCCTCCCAATTTTTTGCTTAAAATGCTCCTGGGACCTTGAAAGATGAAAATACGTTGAAATTTTCGATTTCGATTTTCGGACCGATTACAATAACTTCCTATACTGGGAAGTTAATAAAGCACGAGGCGCATATGCATGCCTGTCCCGCATATGGAGATCAACGGAGATCTCAACTAACACCAAATTGCGGCTGTTCAACTCCAACGTTAAGGCAGTACTTTTGTACGGTTGCGAAACATGGAAAGTCACCCAATTCATCATAGGGCGCCTTCAAGTCTTCATCAACAGATGCCTTCGTCGTATCCTAAAAATCCGCTGGCAAGATAGAATTTCAAACGAAGAACTAACGCTTTGGCTTTGGTGGTTTACTTGTCATTTATTCTGGTAGTCCAAGAGCTAGTGACAGATTTGCAAAGTGATTTTGCAGAGGATGGGCCTTTGATATATGTTAGATTACGTAAAGCACTACTGATTAAGACTAATCGCCAATTCGAGTCTACTTAAGTTTTAATTTAATGACCTTTTGAACTTGTAGATTTTTTGACCATGAAAAAAGTGATATTGCAGAGGATGGGACTTGGTATATAGGTAAATTGGGTTGCTCCCACCTCATATTCCGATTGCCATCTCGTTTGGAGGTTAGGTTTGAATTTTGAGAATTTTTGAAAATGTCGGTTTGGTCCAGTTGAACAAAGTGATATTGCAGAGGATGGGATTTGGTATAATGGTGAGATAGACCACCAATAGCCCAAATTCGGGTGCCCATCTCATATGTAATCAAGGTTTCCATTTTGGCGGCTTTTGATATTGTAGCCATTTTGGGTATGACCCAAGTGATTTTGCAGGAGATGGGATTTGAACATTAGGATTCGTTATGACATATATAATACTTCTCCACTTGCCCATCTCTTTCCTATTTGTAGAAACCCATGCCATCTCCAGTTGAAGTTGGAAAATCGTAAAATCAAGTTTTATATATTAAACTAGCAAAAACCCGCGTGCCTTGCAACGCCTACTCGAATTTTCACAGATATCTCTTATTTACACTTATTAATTTCCACTTTAATTTAAAAAATCACAGATTGGGAAAAAATAAAATTCAAAATTATCTCAATAAATTCACGCTAAATCACCAAATCAATTAAAACAATTTTTTTTCTATAACCAAGGTTAAACTGCTTCGTCACAAAATCACTTCGTTACGAAACAAAACTCGATCATTCAAAGCCTTCTTCAAGACTAAAGTGTTGAATGAAATGCTCTAGCTTCCATTAAAGTGTACCGTTACAATAATTGGCAGAACCTTGTTTTAAATATCCTATTCATTGACTTCTTTTTAACCCATCATAAAAAACAGGTACTCGTTTTTTTATTGCCATTCCTGGAAGGCCGAATTTTCGACCCAAAACAATACCTGAACATTCACCTGTTTACCTAATTTCTCTTGTAGGATAATATGGCATGCGACTTTTGTATTTACATTGTTTGCGGTTTCCTTTTTTAATATTGTAAATTGTCTACTGAAATTGAGGTTTTGGAAGTTCCCTTTGCTATGCATACTTCTTTATTTCTATAAAATGGAATCCCAATTACGGCTCGCTAGTATATGTATATCAACAAAATAATTTTTTTTTTCGAGTGAAAAAGAAGCCAGAATCAGAAAGAATGCGTACCTATTATTACAATCAATAAAAATCCTTCATAGCGAGGAAAGTCAAAAAGTGGAAGTCATTTTTAAAAGAGTCGAAGTTTCAGAAGGAGTAGTATTTTCAAGGCCGATAATAAATATCGATGGCTGCCTTTCGAAACCTTATTCTACTGTTGGATCAGACTGAAAAACCGAAGGCGATAATCGGGAAAAATATATCCCTGATAGAGTACAAACTTTTTATCATTGCAATTGTAGACCTGAAAGAGCCTATTTAAATATCGATTGTTCCGTGAATGTTTCCTATAAAACGATCAGGATATTTTTTGGAATATCTAGATATTTAGATACAGGTCTGTCAAGTATACAATTCGAATGATCACTTGCTTTCCTTCTCCTATAGGTTAGACTAAAAAGTAACCCGGTAGTCGGACACGATAGTCGGTACCGATAATCGTATCTGATAGTCGTATTCGCCTAAAATATGGCCGCAAAAGTATTAAATCTTTTTGTGAAAATCCCATTGCAATACGTACAGCCAATAATTTTAAAAATGGGTTTTGAAATCACAGACAGACACTCCAATTATAATTATATAGATAGATAGATAGATAGATAGATAGATAGAAGATCGATAACCATATGAAACAGAACTATATTTTTAAATCACAGACAGACACGCCATTTACATTTATATAGATAGATAGATTTGAATGACGCCGCTCAGGTAATAGTATTCTACTTGTCATATCCTTTTGTTTGGCACCCATATCGAGTGGGTTGTAAAGAAAAGGTGAGTCCGGCATAGTTGGTCGCCATTTTGAATTTATAAAAAATAGGTAATTGTACTCTAATTATCATCCCCTTTCATTTGATACCCATGTCGGGGATCGGCGAGCCCAATTGCGAAATTCACCCGCCATCTTGGAACCGCCATCTTGATTTTTTTACAAAGTGGTCAGATTACATTGTCACCCGAACTAAATATATGTGCAAAATTTGAAGTTGAACGGTTATATGGAAGTGGGTCAAAATCAAGTTTTAAGTTTTGTCTACATACATACATCCATACATACAAACAGATAGAGCTAATATACGGTGTATATAAATAGCCTAAAACATGCTCGCAAAAATACTGAATCTTCCAGTGAAAGTCCCATCCCGATCGGCCCAGCCGTTTCCGAGATTACCGCGGCCAAACAGACAGACATACAGACAGACAAAAATTTTAAAAATAGTGGATTTTGTTTTAATTACATGTAAATAACCAAAAAAACTTAAAAAAACACAATTATTTTGAAATTACAGACAGACACTCCAATTATATTTATATAGATTTAGTTAAAATGAGTGTATATACACATCTGGTAGCATATTTATGATATATTTTTAAGATATAATGAGTAGTTGGGTATTGTATGTGATTAAATAAAAGTAAAACTCCACCGTCGCATGGTCCCAAGCCTAGGGTGTGAAAGGAGGAGGGTGGTCGACCTGCCGAGTTGACCAGAATCGTTCACTATGATGACCGAAGAAACTAGGTAAGGAACCGAATTTTTCAAAGCGGCACCGACAGCAGCATATCCGTTGCGGACAAGTCCCGCTCGGACCGCGAGCTAACGGATCAAAGAAGAAGAAGAAGAAGAAATAAAAGTAAAACATCATTTTCAGATAAAAATAATGAGTGATATACTGTTATCATAAATAAATTGATTTTCTTTTTTTCAATTTTCAAATTTTTTATTTGTATATTCATAATAATAAATACTAATATTATTTTTTATATGCATAAATATGATAGACTCATTAACTATCGCTATCAGGGTCATAGTTGTTATCTCCCCACCCCCAGACATTTTTTTTAATTTTTTTTAACAAGCATTTCAAATAACCACGTTAACTGAAAGATATTAAAACAAAAAGCAAATTTGGTCCATTTGAATAAAACGTAAAAAAGAGAAAGTTGAAGATAATATATAAGAGAACACACGCATTATACAAGGATGCAGGTAGAAACATTTCACGTCACCCTGCCTTTAACACAGGGCTGTAATGATGCCTGGAGGGAAATAAAAAAAAATTTAATTTTTTTCTGTTTGACCTCTAACTAAATGTTAACTTGACAGTCAGCCAAAGCACCCGCCGCGATCGGACGTGTTTAACCTGAGCTCGAAACAAAAAAAAAAAGTAAAAAGTGAAAATAAACACACAACCCTGTGACAAGATTGCCCAGGGCGAGTGTAGTCACAAAAGTGGCATTTTGCAAAACTAAATTATTTTACTTTGATATCGTGAAACTGAGAATTGAAATAGTGTTACCTGTGGAATAATTACAATATAACTAAAGTGTAGTTTAGTTAATGACATTGAAAAGGAATAGAGATGATTCGCCTGCCATACTAGTGAGAGACAGGCTAAAACAGCGGAAAACAGCCCTCCAAAATAAAATACAAATGGCAACTACATCCAACAGATTCAACATCCTTTCTGAAGTTGACAATGAAGAAAACAATGACATGACAGAGGAGGATACAACAAATAATACAACAAAGGTAAAAATTCCCCCAATAGTCTTCCCTGAACTCAACAGAGAAACTATTTGCATCATGCTAAAAACTTTAAATATAAATAATTACAAACTTAAGCTAACCTCAATAGGAACTAAACTCCTATTAGAAAGCACAGAAAATCACCAGCAAGTATACAAATACATTGTAGAGAAAAAAGTAAATTTCTTTACACATCCCAGCAAAGAACAAAGACAAACAAAAATTGTATTATCGGGACTGCACAAATTAAATCCAGACAACTTAAAAGAAGAACTGAAACATGCAGGCATCACGTGCAATGACGTAAAGTCATTTAGACTTCGAAATGAAAAATATGCGAATCAAGCAGTCTACCTACTCTATTTAGACCGAGCTACAGTAAAAATCAATGACCTACGTAAAAACCACCCAACAATCATGAACACAATAGTCAGTTGGCATTATTACTCCCGCAAAAACAAGGGGCCAACACAATGTCGCAACTGCCAGCGCTATGGGCACGGGTCATCAAATTGCTACTTGCCACCTAGGTGCTTAATCTGCGGTGGCACTCATATTCATACTACATGCGCAGCAAAAAAAGACGAAGAGATAAAATGTGCTAACTGCGGCGAAACCCACTTATCCAACGACTCAAACTGCAGAAAAAGGCAAGAATACGTGAATATTAAAAGAAAATTAAACACGAAAAATACAATCAAAATAAATGCTAAACAAAACCCAATTTTCAATAACGCAGAAAGGGAAATTCACTTTCCTGCACTTCCTCGTCCAAAAAACACAGCAGCAACAACAATTCAGTCCATAACCAACAGCAATGTGAGCTATAGAGATGTAATTACAACTAGAAACCACAACCAGCTGGGTAATAACAGTAATAGCAACGATCTTTTCACAGCAGAAGACCTGCTAAAACTTTCCAACGAACTGATTTCTAAACTAGCACAATGCCAGAGTAGAGATGACCAATTTCAAGTCATAACTGAATTAGCAATTAAATTCTTATATAAATAACATGTCAAACATCAAATGCATACTATGGAATGCCCAGAGCATTCGAAATAAATCGATTGAAACCTTGGACTTCTTAAATGAAAACAATATAGATATTGCAATAATTACTGAAACATGGCTAAGAACAAGTGATAAATTATATGACCCCAAATATATAATCCATCGAAAAGACCGAACACAGCAAAATGGTGGCGGTGTCGCAATAATTATTAATAATCACATTAAGCATAAAAAACTACCAAATATAAACACCAAAATAATAGAAACAATAGCAATTCACATTACGGAGATAAATACAACAATAGTTGCGGCATATTTTCCCGGCACGAGATTAAATAAAGAAAAGATTAACTTATTTCAAAATGATCTCAGACTATTAACAAAAATGAAAGAGAGTACACTAATAGGTGGCGATTTCAATGCAAAACATAGTCACTGGAACTGCCAAAGAAACAATAAAGCTGGAAACATACTGTTCGAGGAAATTACCAAAAGCACCTTCATAATACATTCACCAACCGAACCAACTTTCTTTTCAAGTAATGGGGCTTACTCAACTCTAGACCTAGTACTAAGTAACGGCATACTTCCCATCACACAACCAAAGACACTCCATGAACTCTCATCAACACACAGTCCAGTTGATTTTTCAATTCTTCTACACTATCCAGTTGATAAATTGCCCAAGAAAGTCTTGAATTATAAAAGAACTAACTGGAAAAAATTCCAAAATATTATTAGTGAAGAAATCCAATCAAGCAATTTTAACCTATCTCAAACAAAAAGACCTAAAAATATAGACAAAATGATAGATGATTTTACTGCACTAATACACTGCACAATTAGCAGGTGTACACCGACAGCAATTGTACACGGTGACACACTTAAACTCGACCAGAATACAAGAGAATTAATTACATTTAGAAACACAGTAAGGCGATACTGGCAACGAACAAGAGCTGATCACATCAAAACAGTACTTAATAATCTGAATAAGAAAATTCGACTACAAACTCAGGACATTAAAAATGCGAAATGGAACAAAATGTTAGCGGAACTGACTAAAGGAGACAAAAAGCTTTGGAAGCTAAATAAAATTTAAAAAACGGAACGAACAAATACCACCACTTCAAAAAAACCATTAAAACATATTTGACGATAAGGAGAAAGCAGAACTCCTAGCTGAAAATTTCCTGCAGGCGCATCAACTAACTACAAACTATGGTGATCCAGATACTCTTCGTGAAGTTACCACTGTAACGCAAAGAATGAACGTAAGACCATCCGAATTTACATCCAGGGACTTATGCAAACCTAAGGACATCAAAGCAATATTACGACAGCAAAAATCAAATAAAGCAGCAGGACACGACAATATAAAAAATGTAGTACTCAAAAAACTACCCAGGAAAGCTATAATTTTTCTAAATTTTATATTCAATTCTTGTCTAAAAATAGGTTACTTCCCGCAAAAATGGAAAGAAGCACTAGTAATACCCTTACGTAAACCAGGTAAGGATCCAGCAATTGCTAGCAACTATAGGCCCATAAGCCTGCTACCATCTATGGGAAAAATTTTTGAAAAAATAATACTGAAAAGAATTCAAGCAAAACTTGAGGAGACTAATATCATACCAAACTTCCAACATGGATTTAAACCAGGCTGTTCCACTATTCATCAACTTTTCAGAGTAACAAATCATATAAAAACAGCAATCGCGAACCAGCAGTCGGTAGGAATGATAGCAATTGATGTCGAAAAAGCTTTCGACTCTGTATGGCATGCAGGGTTAATCTATAAATTAACTAAATTCAATTTCCCACAATATGTAATAAAAATTTTGGACTCGTTCTTGAATCAAAGAAAATTCAGTGTAAAGGTAAAAAGCTCACACTCTCAACGCAGACTTATAACCGCCGGAGTTCCACAAGGCTCATGCTTAAGTCCCATATTATACAATATTTACACAGCAGATATACCAAAAACAACAACCTGCGATTTGGCAATGTTTGCGGATGACACTGCCATCTACACGTGCTCGAACGACCCGCAGATCATCATCAATAACCTACAAACGCAAATAGAAGCTCTCAAAAACTATTACGAAAAATGGAAGATTAAGATTAACGCATCAAAAACTCAAGCCATATTCTTTACCAGAAGACGTGCAACTAGATTTTTGCCTCCAAATCAAATAAATATTTTTGGTGAACCAATCAACTGGTCCAAAACTATCAAATATCTAGGATTACACCTAGATAATAAACTAACATATCATGAAAACGCAAAACAGGCAACCTCAAAGCTTCTAAAACTCCTAGTTTGCCTATACCCATTAATAAACAGGAAATCGCAACTCAATAACAAAAACAAACTACTACTATACAAAACAGTTATGCAACCTACCTTAATGTATGGAGCTCCTATCTGGAGCAAAAGCGCAGCCATTCATATCAAAAAGTTACAAACGGTCCAAAATAAATGTCTTAAATTAATACTCAAAAAACCATGGTATTTTTCTACCCGCGAACTTCACCAATTAGCTGGTATCAAGCTTGTCCGGTCTGCGATGGAAAACTCTGCATCCAACTTTAAACTAAGATGCGAAGAATCAACTACTTCGTTTGTTAGGAACTTAGTTTCTACAAACAACTAAAATATTAGGTTAAGTATTTTAAGGTAGCATAGATAGTTAAGTAAATCATAAAAGGCTTTTACTTGTACATTTTTCCTTAAAAATCCAAAATCAGTTATAAGAAAATTTAACTAAACAGACTCAAGTCTAAAACAAATACCAGCAGCTGAAAAGACGAATAGTCTGAACACTCAAAAACTGAACTAAACATAGCCAAACACACAAACTGTAAAACATGTACTAATAAATAAATAAATAAATAAAAAAATAAAAAATAAATGTTAACTCATTATTTTTTTTAAAATCTTTTTAGTAAGTAGAGTTTTTTTTAAAAAAAAAGTGTCGGGAAATTGGTTGTACCCCTAAAACCAGCAAATTTTCCATAGGAGTTTCCATTCATGAGTTATTCCGTTTTAAAGATTTCAAATACTCATACTAGTCCATTCAAAACGCGCGTTATGGTGTTCCAAAATAACACCGTTAAGAAAATCGAACCGTAACCGTTTTTGGGGTCACTGATCACGAAAATCGAGGTCCCGCGGTCCTAAAATTAGGGCGTCACCCCTAAAAATGCAAAAAACACCCTTTTTAGGGGGTTTTCGCGATTATTTCAGTAATAATGAAAACTAATGCGATGAAATGCACTTTTTTTTAATATTTATTTGCGAAGGTGGTTGATTTATACTAAATTAAGGCGAACTTAATGGTAGGGGGTACTCCTAAAGGGTTGAAACTACCCCTAAATTGGCGAAAAATGGCAAAAATTGTAAAAAAAATGTTCTTCAAGTTTATGCTTCAAATTCGATTGTGGGTGTACTGTCAGACAAAAATAAATTATTTTCAACCCTTAAGGGGTTAAAATTACTCCTACAATATAGTTCTTTAAAAATTAAGGGAGGGGGGGGGGTGTTCCAAAATAACACCGTTAAGAAAATCAAACCCTGAAGGTTTTTGGGGTGGCTGATCACGAAAATCGAGGTCCCGCATCGTACATACACACATGTACAGATACGTACGTATCACATCGTAACATACACACATGTACATATATCAATTTATATTTGCTAATAAAGAGAATTTTTATTCAAACAATTCATTAAAATAATTTAAATTGCAATCTGCGAAAAGAAATTTTTTTTTTCAATTTACCCCTAAGGTTTAACTCCTTAAAGAGGGTTAAAAATTTTCCAAATGTTTTAATAATATTTCATCAAATATAAAATTTTAATGCAAACCAATAAATTTCAATTTTTTCCAATTACAATTTTAATGTGGGGGTAGTTTTATCCCCTTAAGAGTTGAAAAAATGAATTTTGCTGATAATACCTTTTGAACCAAATTTCAAACAAAAAGCAAAAAAAAATTTTGCAATTTTTTATATTAAGTTGTTTTTATTATAGTAGGGGTAGTTTTAACCTCTTAAGGGTTGAAAATGATTTATTTTTGCCTGACAGTACGCCCACAATCGAATTTGAAGCATAAACTTGAAAAAAAAAAAAACGTTTACAATTTTTGCCATTTTTCGCCAATTTAGGGGTAATTTCAACCCTTTAGGAGTACCCCCTACCATAAAGTTCGCCTTAATTTAGTGTAAATCAACCACCTTCGCAAATAAATATTTAAAAAAGTGCATTTCATCGCATTAGTTTTCATTATTACTGAAATAATCGCGAAACCCCCCTAAAAAGGGGTGTTTTTTGCATTTTTAGGGGTGACGCCCTAATTTTAGGACCGCGGGACCTCGATTTTCGTGATCAGCGACCCCAAAAACCTTTAGGGTTCGATTTTCTTAACGGTGTTATTTTGGAACACCCCCCCCCCGCGTTTTGAATGTACTATACCCCCTAATCCGCAAGTTGTATGGGTCTTCAGACGTTCAATAAATTCTCTGTTGGACAACGTGGCTAATATTTTTAGGGGTGGTTGGATCTAGAGAGGATCCTATCCCCACTACCCACTAGATACAGGGTGTTTACGAAAGAAAAACATATGAGTAAAAATTTCTCAAATGTATCACTAAAAACCGAAGACTCATAATTTATAATGAATTTATGCTTAATCGGTAGGTTATTATGCACACAATCATGCCACGAAATAGTTTTGTAAAAAAAAATTATAAACAAATTAATTTTGAGATCATTTTTATTTTGAAAATTTTTTGTAACCAGCCGAATTAATATTGTTTGCTCATCACAACGTCGTTGCTTAGATGAAAGATTGAATTTTAGGAATAATTGAAAAAAGTATAAAAAAAGTGAATATTTCATAATTGTTAATAACAAAAGAAGATGTAAAATGAAAAAAAAAAGGTGTTCTTCGCTAGGTAAAAATTAAAAAAAAATATGTTTCAATAGGAAATTAAATGCAGAATCATAATCCGTTGAAAAAACTCACGTGCCACTTTTCTCAACAAAGTTATAGCGACTTTTCATTGCAAGGAAAACCATGCAACGCCATGTTTGCACATCGCGCCGTCGACTGCTATTTGTTTTGTATGCAAAAACGCAACAAAAAAAAACACATGTCATTGTTAAATAGAAATTTTGATGTAGTTTAACAATTTTATTAAATTACAAATGTTTATGCGACGTTGTGATGAGCAAACAATATTAATTCGGCTGGTTACAAAAAATTTTCAAAATAAAAATGCTCTTAAAATTAATTTGTTTATAACTTTGTTAATTTTTTTTTACAAAACTATTTCGTGGCATGATTGTGTGCATAATAACCTACCGATTAAGCATAAATTCATTATAAATTATGAGTCTTCGGTTTTTAGTGATACATTTGAGAAATTTTTACTCATATATTTTTTAAAATCTACTTAAACTTAAATAACTCCTAAACTAATTAACGTAGACCAACATATTAGGTTCATATTTTAGATAAATGTGTATTATTTTATTTGATATTAAGAAAAGAATTCCGTTAAGAAGGTATTTAGTTAAAAGCATGAGGAAAATCCTAATATTTTAGCATTTTGCTCATATTTTGAACCTAATATACATATCTTATAAGCGAAATCACTGAAGTTTTTGCACTTTATGCTAAATAAAATAATACACATTTAACTAAAATATGAATCTAATAACGTTGGCCTGCGATAATTAGTTTAGGAGTTAATATTTAGTTAGGGGACTTCATTAGAATTTTGCTCTGACGTCAATCAACCAATTTTTCTCAATTTAACTGAAAATATTAATGGAAAGGAGATGGGATTGAAAATGTATCATTTTGTAGATACCAAGAACCTATGGTCCAAATTTTGGGTTCTGCAAAATCACTTGGGTCATACCCAAAATGGCTACAAAATCAAAAGCCGCCAAAATGGAAACCTTGATTACATATGAGATGGGCACCCGAATTTGGGCTATTGGTGGTCTATCTCACCATTATACCAAATCCCATCCTCTGCAATATCACTTTGTTCAACTGGACCAAACCGACATTTTCAAAAATTCTCAAAATTCAAACCTAACCTCCAAACGAGATGGCAATCGGAATATGAGGTGGGAGCAACCCAATTTACCTATATACCAAGTCCCATCCTCTGCAATATCACTTTTTTCATGGTCAAAAAATCTACAAGTTCAAAAGGTCATAAAATTAAAACTTAAAAAGACAAATTGGCGATTAGTCTTAATCAGTTGTGCTTACGTAATCTAACATATATCAAAGGCCCATCCTCTGCAAAATCACTTTGCAAATCTGTCACTAGCTCTTGGACTATGGGCTGGTTGGATTTCTCTAAACAGGCTAAAGTGTCTATGGTCATATCTGTAAGTAGATGAGATTCTAGCAGGATTTATGTTATGTAATTTATTCAGGTAACTAATACTAGCTAAATTAATTTTTTGTTAGTTTATCTCAATGTATTCAATGTTTATGTTGTACAACTGTTTTTTATTCGCGCACTATTTGTTTTAGTTAATATTTTTACGTCGTAAGTTTACTGTCTTTTACCATTATTCGATTAAACACTTTCAATTTGATATAGTTCACTATAATCACTATGAAACACGAATTTTCTCACATGAAAAAAAATTCGATATTCATTGAGATCTGAACTTTTGGAACACGACTGTTTTGGTCGTTTGTAATTATCAACTCTCAAGCGGGCTCAATGTGTGACTACTTTCTTGTCACTGTAAGAAGTCGCACGAAACCAAACAGCAACTTCTCAGACATTGTTATAAATCGGTACGGTATTAGTGGAACTTCACAGTGACTACTATTTCGTAGTTGCAATGAAGTTGCATTAAACCGTGCAGTGACATCTGAACACTTGGTTATTGTGAGGTATAATTGAAGCTACATTGTGACTGCTGCTTTCTATTTATCAGCTCTGTGACTATAAAGTTACTGAAAAGTTGTTTAGTGCATTATAGTTGCAATGATTTGTTGCTGTGCGGTAAATATTAAAGTTTTTGAAACCTTTTTTAAGAAACAACATTAGGTATATTTGCAATCGAATTGTCATATAAT
This sequence comes from Thereva unica, assembly GCA_949987705.1. Taxonomy (NCBI): domain Eukaryota; kingdom Metazoa; phylum Arthropoda; class Insecta; order Diptera; family Therevidae; genus Thereva; species Thereva unica. The sequence goes on along the minus strand of OX465281.1, from coordinate 155,328,585 downwards.
TTAGTTGCCAAACAACCACACAATTCTAAGATAAGAATAATGTCCCTGAATGTAGTTGAAGAAAAATATAATGGACTTTGAAAATATTTTTCGCTAATTTCCTAAGTCCAAATTTACAAACGCTTTTAATATTATTGTAAAATATGGCATATTACCCCTTCCAAAAATGGAGCGTCTTGAAAAATATGTTGGTTTTAAAATTTAAGTGAAAAATGGGAAATTTTCAAATCCATATTTACGCTTTGAAAATATAATATTTTCATCTTATGACTATTATCGTTAACGCATGAAACGTTTTATGATAAATATTTTCGCTAGAAACATCATTTTCATTCATATTTTACTAATTTTCAATTATCACTTTCATAACCTCACTTTTAGTAACAAATGATAGGTAATATATACAATAAAATATGGCGGATTTGTTGAAAGTTGCTATATGTATATTTAAAACCTCATTGTGACTGAATCAGCTACTAATTGCTACTTTGAAGCACTATAGTGACCACATCAGCTGCTATACACATACAATCAATAATGGAACCCTGTAGCGACGGTTTAGTGACCACACAAGTTTCATTGCATTTGAAGCGACTTCACAAGGACAGTTCTGCGAACGATTCAGCTAATAATTATTACTTTGAAGCACAACTTGGAAACAATATTCATATGATGCAATTATTGGTGGAAGAAATACTTTTGAAGATGCTGATAAATTATTAGATGAATACTTGAATTTAACAGATCCAGGAAAAGAAAATTCTTCGCGCCGTGTTACCAGAAGTAATCCAATGTGTGGGAAAAGTGGAAAGTTTACATGCAGCACATACTGTTTGAAACAACCATCAAGATCGAACATTCTGGTATGTTCGAAAATGACTAATTTTTAATTTCATTCAAAATAATATATGTGAAATATTTTCAGACAAATTCTCCACAAACACCAAAAACACCATCATTAGCGAAAAGAAAACGTAAGATTAATGAAAGTGCATCAACACCTACTAATATATTATTTGAAGTGAATCATGTTGTATCCGCATCAAATTATTTATCCGCATCATTGAATGAAGATTCCATAAATACTGAAATTGTTTATGATAGTTCGAATCAAATGGCATTTCAACTTGACGGAAATGGCGCATTATTGAACTATGTTGTTGTTGAAATTCAATCTGATGCAACACTTCCGGCCGATAAGACTGTTGCTGATGGAACTTTAGATTTAACCAGTATTGATACAAATTTTCTGAATAACCTGACGAGCAATAGGAATGTTGGAAATGATTCCAATAATACTTTAACGAACGTATTATTACGTTTAGAAGAAAAGATTGACGCTCAGAATGTTATTTTGGGTCATTTTAAAGAAAAAGTTGATGTTAATACTGAAAATATTGCAAAATGTATCAAGTTCATTATCAATACCGAAAAATTCATGCAACTGTTGCCAAAACAGGCAGAGCATCAACAATCATCTGAAATTTCTGAGTCGAATGAAGATTTTTCTGCATTTAGTGTGGTTTGAAATCAGCTACAACTCAAGAAGAACTAATTGATTTGGAGTGGAAATTGTCTAATGCTGAATATAAAGCTAAGTTTATTCGCTATATGAAAACAATAAAAACACTAGATGGAAGAGGACAAGGAGCAGTGATCTTTCGCGAATTGTTTCGATCATTAGTTCTGCCGAGTGCTATTATGAATTATTCGTGGTCAGGTCAATCATCCTCAAAAGACCAAAATATGCAATGTTTCCGCACAACTTTTCCAAGTTTGATTGACTTCATCCACAAAGTCGTTCGTGCAGGTGATTCCAAGTTTGTGTTAAATCAGACCATTCAACTTTTCAAAGTTTTTTTACGAAACAAAAAAACTGAAGCCAAACGGAACATTGTGCGTAAGACGGTTGAACGTCGAAGAACATATACACGGAAAACCAGACCAAAAGGTACTTTAAAATTTAGAAATATTTTAAGCACAAATCATATATTCATGTAATAATTCGAGTCGTAATTCAACACAGATGATCATCAACGTGTAGATGCTCAACATACAGCGAAGAACAAGTTCTAGACGGTTCGAATCAGGATGGCGAATCTACTATTGAAGCAAAAGATGGTAGTGATAGTACTGGATCAGATAATCTTCAACCAAATAGAGATGATGAACACCTTTGAAGCGAAATTTCATTTTTCAAAATCAAAAACATTTTCAATTTTCAACAAATAAACTTTGTTACGAAGAAATTAATTATTAAAAATTTTCAGACATAAAATATCTACATATGTTTTGGTTTTAATAATCTATGATAACTAGACGGTCGCTATAGAGTTTCAGTTGATGAGTAACATATGGTTTGGTCACTAAATAGTCACAATAGAATTTCATTGATTCTTCAACCTACAAGTGCAGTCACTGAAAAGACAACAAGTTTTTCTGAAAAGAAAAAAAGATTTCAAATTTTGAGCTCCATAAATAAATTTTATTAAAAAGAATGAAGAATTGAAAAACGTCCAACTCTTTGAAAATAACAATACAAAAAATTATACAATAGCATGAACTAATGGCAAAAATACTGTCTTCACATTTTCTATTTCTATTCCATTATTATCCTCCTTTTCCAATTTAATTTCAATTTTAACCATTTTATAAAATAATTCTTGGCTTGGAGAAATAATCATTTAAGTTTTTAAGAGGAAAACCGTAAAAAATATTGAGCTATTAGAAGTTTGAATGACATATTCAACAGAAACCACTTGGAAATCTTTCGTTAAAATCCATCGATCAGCATCAGAAAGGGTATTCAAACTAAAACTTTTCAATTCGAGAAATGTAAAAACATTAAAATTTGTACATTTTAGACATCTTGCCAATTTTTTATGTAAAGGTGTTCGACTAATATCAAAATTACGTAGACATCGCGTCTTCTTTTCGATTGGCAAAGTATTTTTTAAATTTTGCTGCATCTCATTTATACGTTTAGAAACTTGCGACAATGGTTAATTTCCTGTACTTACTAATCTTTTTATGTAAAAAAGTTTTGATTCGAATACATATGCTGAAAATGTATCTAGCGGACCAAATTTTTTCACATCATCCACTAAGTGACACAGACTGTGCATATTACTTGTGAACAGATGCTTTCCATAGAGTATTTTTACACCTGAGAGAAAATCATTAATCATTTTCCTGGCAATTTCGTAGTTTTCGTTGCATTGATCATGACGACTACAAATGACGATGGCACAATATAAATTCAAAAAGTGATCGGAAATCTGCTCTGACTGGAAAAATTCTTTAACGACGATCGGGATTGTATACATGAAAAACGTACGATATTCAGATCCTTTCCAATGTTTTATTTCATCGAGACTTCGCAGCTTACGCTTTATTTCACGAGGCAATGTAGTGTTTAGTAAAAACTGTGATACAGCCCTAATATCTTTAGCACATCATTTCGCTCTGAAATAGTTCAAATCGCCTTTTTTCCAACCATTTAAAAAACGTTTGACTATACCAAGATCAATCAAATGTAGAGCATCACCAATAGGAAATTGTTCAATCATATCCAACCCTTGAATTTTTTCTATTATTGTTCTTTTTTTATAATGCCCATCATATTTTCCTGTGCGAAAGTCGGCATCATTCCTCAATGGAGCATCAGTTTTAGGGAATATGGTTGTACAGGCTTCATATGAATATTCTCCTGACGTTGTACATTTTAAACATGAGTTGTACCCATTATGTCCAATGACACCTGAGATTGATAAAGATTTGACTTGGAAAAATATAAAACTAAATCATTAACAAGAAGTACCTCGTAGCATTGCTCTAGCGGGTGTATCACAGATGAAACACCTAATTTTGAAATGGAAAGTTGTGCAATTGATAGACCATGACGTGTAATTTCATTTAATTCTTGAACAAATTGTTCCAAGAATACGTCTATATTTTGTGGCTTATCTGTGGAAAAATATGTACAATAAGAAAAAAATTGACACGTTTATATAATTTTGAATTACTTTTTCCACTGAATATTCCAACAATCAATGGTTGTAGATTATCTCTCACCAATATTGGCCAAAAATTGATCACAGAACTTCTGAACATGGGAAGTCCGTCAATATTGATATTCAAAGATAATATTGTGTTTGTTATTTTTTGATAACACAATGCATTATTCAATACTTTCTTTAAACCATAATGCCAGTACTGACTTCCATCATTTTCTTGTTTTATATCAGTATAACGAGGTGTTTTAACAAGAGTTTTCGCACTATTGGGTAAATTAGCAATTGGGAAGTATTCTTTCAACAGCAACAATAATGAGTTTGTAGCATCATGTGTGATTTGAAATTTAATTACCCGATTTGCGAGTTTATCACGAAAAAAGTTTATCGGTTTTTCGTCAGCCTCTCCCTTATCCGATAAGCCATTACCTTCGCCGTCATCACTAGGGTCATGATGATAATCAGTTCCGATGTCAGATTCACTTGAAAAATAATCCAGATCATTGACGTCTTTAGATTCTTCAGCGATTTCATTCCGATCACTGACGCCGTCATTTACCCAACAATAATTATGATGCATCCATTCTAGTAAAGACGATGAACAATTTGATTTCAGGTTTTTAGATGTATTTGAATCAGACTGTGCCAAAACAATTTTCTTTTTTTTGTCAAAGCACCATTTCTTTTCACTTTTCTCCACAATATTCTACTTTTGTCACTTATTGGAATCGAATTCATGTTGTGAAAATTCAAGTGTTTACTGCTATGACGCACAAAATAAACTAATTCAAACTGGTCACATAAAGGTGTTTCATACAGCATCAAATTAGTTGAGAGTCACAATAGGGCACATCCATGGCTACAGTGACAAAGTAATGTGACAGTCACTATAACAACTGAAAGAAACTTGTTTGTGACTACTTCAACTTGTCGTAGATTGGTTTTCTGAAGGCGCACAGTAACTTAACTCTGCTTTGGTCGAATGCAACTTATTTGTAGCTTCACAGTGACTTATAATGAAACGCTCACCGCGTAAAGTTGCAATTCAATTAGTTTGCAACCGAATTATATACTCATATGCGACATCTAGAAAACAGCGGCTTCAGAAATATTATGACCTCTCTGCAACCACCTGGTTTTCTTGAAACTGCATTTTAGATATTTCAGTGACCAATACTTCTTCTTCTTTTCACGATTTTGGTTACAAAACTCAAGCCTGTTCTGCTCGGGCGGGCTTGGAGGCTGCGAAAAAAATGCTTAAACAATCAAATCAATCATCTGCGAATGCATTTTCAAGTACTTCACCTACGTCAGAAATGCGAATGATGATTTCTGGATCATTACCTCAGCCAATTACCACGGGTACAAATTTAAATGATTTAGCACGATTTGTTGAATGAACACATCATGATAGATCAGGAATTACCTCAATCAGGCGGACAGGCCATTCTCTCTAACTCTTCAGAACTAATAATGAATAATTCCGCTAATGAAGTTGATGCGGACTTAGTTTCATCATTACCATACACCAATTACCTTCAGTTTAAAAGAGCTCACCAGGAGTTTAAAACAAAATTCATCGACAATTCCTTTGGACATCCATGCTCAGTATGTGACAGGTTGTGGTTTAAAGGCGATTTAAAAAGTTCATCTTGTGAACATAAGGTAATTCTAACAAAAATTATACCTAATATTCCCGAGAAAAACGTAAAGCTTTGCAACACATGCGTACAAGCTTTGCACAAGAAAAATACTTCTTTAATGTCAACATATGATGGTTTTAAATATCCAGATGTACCTCAACATCTCCCAGCTAGTTTCTGAGAGATTAGTTTCACCACGTATTCCGTTCATGCAAATCAGACGATTGAGGCATGTGAATGGTCAATACGGTATTTATAGTCAAATAATTAACGTGCCCGTTTCAGTTAATAATATGGTAAACAAGGAATGTACATATTAAACGTAAGAAAATTCATCGGTCCAGCTACTTATATGGTATTGTTAATAAGCGTACAATTAAAAGTTGGCTACACTATGTACGATATTAAAGTTGATGACTCATTTTTTAATAATGGCCAAATTCATGATGAAATTCAGCAAGATTATGTAAGTGAACATATTCCTATAGAAGAAAGTCTTACAGGAGCCTATGGAATGAAGAACAATATTTACGTATCGCACCTGCTGAAAGAAATGTACCAGAAAGTTTATTATTTGATGAACATGCAGAGGAACTTTCTTTTCCAGCTATTTATTTGGGTCATTGGGTCAGTTTCGTAACTTTAGAGATAATGTTAAAGTTACCTCGTTAATGATGGCTTCTAGTGAGCTAAGATCTGATCGTCATGCAGTTACAGCGTACCATTTATTGTATATGGCAATGAAAATTATGAGGATGCGAGTTCGCGACTCTCTCACAATTGCGTTCAAACACGTTGGTAAGGATACCAAAATTACGTGAAGATGAACAGTACGTTCACAATTTTATTGAAACCAATCTTGCATTTCTAAGAGCAATTCCAAATTCAACATGGTATTGGATGGATCGTAAAAAAGATCTTTTTGCCATGATCAGACAGTTTGGAAAACCTACTGTATTTCTTACTGTCAGTGCCAACGAAATTGGATGAAACAGTCTACTCCAAAAGCTCTTTAAAGTTAAACACAACGGTGAAACTATTTCAGAAGAATTTGCTGAACTTTTGCAATATGGAAAAAACAACACTCGTTAACGAGGATGCAGTAACTTGTGCTATACATTTTAACAAGTTGGTCAATGTATTGATAAATATTTAAAAATCACCAAAATTCAGCCCATTTGGAAAATATTACGTTGTTTATTATTTTAAACGTATTGAGTTCTAGCATCGTGGTAGTCCATGCTATTGTGGCTGGCTAATTCTCCGTTGCAAGCACTTGATAGGAATAGATTGGATGCCATTACATTAATTGATAACTTAATATCTGTTTCATCACAAGAAGCATCAGGTAATATTAAATTACAAACTCATAAGCACACATTTACGTGCTATAAAAAAATAGTGGCGAATCAACCTCAGCATTGCAGATTTGAAGCACCTTTTATGCCTAGCGGCTCAACTACAATATTATCACCTATGCAGAAAGAGGAGCCTAATTTCAAAAATTATGGTAAACGCTACAAGGAGATCAGGATTAATCTTGAAAGGAATGATTATCCTGATATTGATTCTTTTTATGAAAAGAACAATATCAGTTCAGACGACGATTATTATAATATACTTCGAGCTGGGATTAAGAGGCCACGAGTTTCTGTCAAACGTCAACCATGTGAAAAATGGCATAATCCGTTTAATCCTTTTATATTGAATATTGTTCAATCGAATATGGATATTCAGTAGATCACTTAAAAGTATTCATGCGCTAATTATGTGGCCGAGTATGTTAATAAAACTAACCGAGGTGTTAGTCATCTTCAGCGGTTGATTATTGAAATTATGGATGAACATCCAGAGTTTGATATTGTTGAAATTACGAGGAAAATAGGTGTAAACAAGCTTAATAATGTCGAAATAACAAGTCATGAGGCGGCTTAGTATCTTCCACGGGAACCGATGTCTAAGTGTTCCACTGTTGTCACCACAATCCCCACTATGTGGCCAGTTGATCGTCAAAGAATAAGAAAAACTCAAAAAGAACTAGACGCGGTAGGGATTGGAGACGATTCGACTAACATTTGGAAGGAAAATTGGTTTGACAAATACGAACACCGACAGCGAGATCTGGAAAATACTTGCCCAGTTCTTTGCTAATTACAACATTAAAAAGGATGGTAACTACGCAAAAAGAAAATTACCTCGTATTATCCGATACCGAAATTATGATATGGGGCAAGACTTAAATGAATATAAACGTGAAATGGTTACGTTACACATTCGATTTCGAAACGAAGATAGAAAATACTCGCTGAAATGAAATTTATTGAAATATATAATAAAAATGAAAATATAATTTTAAATAGACGGAAAGAATTTGAATCTAAGATATCCAAAAAACCATTTAAATTTTGTAAAAATTTTTGTCGAGCAGATAGTTTGGATGACGAAACTGAAATTCGAGAGGTTGCAAATATATTTGAATTGAATCCATTTCAAAATTTATATGACAAACCTATTTCCGCAATGAATAATGATCTTCGCCTGGCTGTACTTAATAAACTCGGTTCTATTGCTAAAAGACGAGAAAATTTAACGCCTAATACAGAGTTTAACGAGTTGATGAGAATCGCAAACGATAAACAAAAATAACTCTTGCTGCACGTCATTTCGAATCTTCTAACTTCAAACTGTAGTCCATTTCAAATATTTTTTACGGGTCCAGCTGGATGTGGAAAAACGTTTGTGATAAAGCTTATCATGGAAATCTATAACAGATACACTGATAATGATGGATGCTGTAACTCGTACATCACATGTGCTTCGACAGGGAAAGCCGCGGTTGCTATTGATGGAACTACTGTACATACTGCGTTAAAAATATTTTTGTCAAGATTGCTTCCATTAAACACTGAGGTAGCACATCAATCTAGAGCACTATTCAGACTTAGCTATAGCTATAGTTTAAATTTAAATTTACTTGATCTTGTCCAATAAACTTATTAACTATTTCCCTAATTTCTGATAACCTAACTTTTGTCATTATTTCATATGCTAATGATCCTGAAGCTAATCCCTTTATTCTTTGAATTAACATACCACCGAATATGTCGAGCATAATAACACGGTTGTCTTCAAAGGCTGCAAAATCGGTAATATCTTCCACGAATCGTTTTAAATTTATCACCTAAATCTTGTATGCTACTTACTTTTAAAGAAGTTATTTCCTTTGTTATGGTAAGTTGATTTTTTATTTTTTTTAAGCATATTTATTATAACTATATTGTAATACAGGCTACGCTTAAACCTATTTTCCCTATGTACCTTAAAAAGAAACATACTGGCCCTCTGCGGGAACTCTAGGTTAGACTCTATCTACTTAAACTATTTGGAATTGCCTTTCGGCCTCTTTATTCGATTCAAACGATACATAAATGCTTAACTATATGCTACATGCTAAGAAAATATTGTAAGATAAAAAGAAAAAAAAACTTAGCTAACTTAACCTATTTTATAAAACTTAACCTAGTGTAAAAAGACTTACAATGTACCTTACCCTAACCTACTGCTAACTTAATAGGGATCGTGATCCTACTTAAACTATTTTATTGCTCATTTGCACTGAAACACGTTTTTAACCTGCTTCTTCCAACCACCAGTACCTCCTACTGGCCCTGGAGGCTTCCTCTTTATCTATAGGGCCTACACCTGTACTGAATCGCAGGAGTTGTGCATTAAGTCCATCGACTCTTTCGTGTAAGACACGTTTATCTCACGCAAGTTACATCAGTAACTTCAACAAATTCCTTATTCGAAGAATTTGATCCTCCACATCCCGTTGAAAACCAAAACTTCCATCGTTACAGTATAAAATAAAATAAAAAAAGATAATTATTCGTCGGGAGACATAAATCTCAAGACAAATAATTATCTTCGTAACATGAGTATTAATTACGTTTTGCTTAATCAACGGGAATGACAAGATGCATCTTTTCCCACACATTCTTCACATCTTGAAGAACGTGAATTATTAAAATGTAAGCAGATTACTAGAGCTAGCTAAAGAAAAGCTTTTATAATAAAGTTAGTCTTAAGATTGAATTCGAAAAAAAGAGAAGGTCTAAAGGGCAGCTCTTAAATAAATGTATTAAACTTAATTTGGCGTTAAATTAAAACCCATACTTAACTCGCGCGACGATACACGTGGTAAATTAAAGGAACTCCCTCCCTATCCTGTATCAGCCCTAACGCATCTAGCCATGGGAATGCTTCGGGCGGTATTTGTCCTGTCCGTCTTGTCGTGTCATAAAAGTCTGGTCTGGGATAGAAAGCTCCGAAGATGAGAGGATTGTTGCTTTCCGTCGCTCTTACAACGTGATTTCTGGTTAATCTGATTATGAAATTGTCCACCCTCATGGTTTTTGCTTTTCCGTATAGGATTTTGTTAGCATAAAATTTTTGGAGTTCGATACATGCTCAAGCATGCTCTCAAGCATTGTCTTTCAAATATCCTCATCTTTACCATATATGATGGGGTTATATTCCACCATACGCGGCAGCCGTAAGTAAGAACCGGTCTGACCAAGCTCTTATAGCAATCCACCTTAACCCTTGAGTTAAGGTGCTTGCTGTAAAAGAGCTTCTTCGTCATATGGAAGGCCTTTTGGGCTTTGACTATAGCAGTACGTATATGTCTCTCGTAATACATGTACTGATCCAGCCAAATCACCAAGTACCTAACCTCGGTTTTCCTCTCCAGCGTCTGTCCCGCATGGCTTCGAACATGGAACGTCTTCCAGTTCATTTTAACATCACGTGGAGCTTTGTTAAGAGGAGTTCTGAAAAGGATCGTTTTGCACTTTCCATGATTGATTTTCAATTTCCAATCATTAGCATAACGCTCGATTTTCTCGAAATCACGTTGTTGGAGCGTCTGGATAAGGTCAATCTTTGGGTCTGTTCGGTATATAACTAGGTCGTCTGCGAACGCTAAAGCGCTTAGAGATCATATTAAATCGCTTGTGTATATACTTATTGAAAAGGAGTGGCGAATTTACTGCTCCCTGCTGCAGCCCGTTTTTAATGTCAAAGATTTTTGAGGTGTAGTTCCCACTTTTAGCAAGAAACTTCCTCTCCGTTATCATGTCGTAGATAATTCGAAGTAGGGGACCATTCATCCCGTTCATTGTTAGCTTCAGGAGAAGTACCTTAACCCATATAGAGTCGAAGGCCTTCTCGAAGTCAACCAGACATGCTCCGGTACACTGTCTTTTGGCAAAATTCCACTGTATGTCAGACACCAGTTTTGCGCAAGCATGGATAGCGCCATGTTCCGCTCGCAATCCAAACTGATTGTCCGGAATAATGTTATTGTCCTCAACCCAACTTGTCAGCGAGCGGTTGATTACCACCTCGAACATTTTGCTGATGTTTGGTAGCAAGCTTATTAATGGGCCGGAGATTGCCAGGATTTGATCTGTCTTTTTTATCCTTGGGTGTAGGATATATCACGGCCATTTTCCAGTAATCCGGAAAATAGGCATTATTCAAAGCATTATTAAACAACGTGGTGTAAATGTCGACTACACACTGAGGTAAGTGCTTTAGAACAACATTGGGGATACCATCGATCCCTGCCGATTTCTTATTCTTTAGCATGTGGAAAATTCGCAATAGATTATCCTTCTTCACAAAAATCGCGTTTTCGGAGGCCTCTGGGATGTTGTCCGCTGGGCAATCCTCACTGAATTCGACTAAATGTCGATTCTCAGATCTCCAAACTCTGTTTTCGCTTTGAAGATCAATGTAGTTTAGCCGCGCCCGATTTTCCAGGTCGCGATTCGGCTGGACAGGAGGGTTCGTTGTGTAGACCTTTTGCCAGAAGGCTCCCACCAAATCAACTCTGTCCTGCTCATCTTCCACATGATAACAGTCGTCATCATCTCGGTAATGCGTATCTGGATCTAGAGTAATTTTCTGGATCGACTTAGAGTAATTTTCCTTGATTAGTTGCTGGGGGTTTCGAATCAACGACTTCAATGTTGTGATTTATGGATTCCGGTGATTTTGGAATTGGCGATGTAATGTTTTGAGTCTTGATAGCAGTAGGTTTTTTGTCTTTGTAATCTGTCGATTGTAAAATTCCTGTAGCAGTCCGTGCAGTCGCGTTTTTTTGTCTTAGGGATGACTCGAATCATCGTTTGCACTATGACTCGATCCATTTCCTTCAAGTAATGGTCGATATCGTCTCTAGTCAAATTTTGGTCTATCGGCGGTGTTAGTCCTTCTGTTTGTATAGTGCGGGCCATTGCCCTGCAAAATCGCGGCCAGTTCGCCTTATGATAAATATAGGGCTGTACTTCAGCATACTGCTCCAGTTCCATAGGCTCACGTGGCATCTGCACCGTGAGGGTTAGTCCGTGGTGGTCGCTGTCGTAAGGTACAGTCCGTAGGCAGTTTACATCTTCGTCACTTATTCGTCCGCTATCCAGACGTGAGTCGGGCAAGCATATATCCAGAAACGATCCACCCCTGGGTTACGAAGGCCTGTTCGTCACAAGAAGTGTGACTTTCTGCTGGATTCTATTACACTCCCACCATCTTTGCAGGTGGTTACCTCTGGTGCTTGATTTGATTTCCCCAAGCTCTATGTTTGGCATTTAGATCTCCGGCCAATAAGTAATAATTTTTTTCTGAACCCAGCCCAAAGCTGTTCCAGCTCGCTGACAAAACTGTCGACTTGTGGAGCTGCGGGTGCGTAAGCCGCAATTATGTACATCTTTCGACCGCTTTGGAGTGGGATATACACGACGCAGGCTTCCAGCACTCGAAACTGTTCGATCTCCCTGCTTTGCCGTACCCGAAACTTAATTCCATTTTTAATAAAGATAGCCGTTCCGCCACCCCGAGTAGCACCAGGGCGATCTCACCTGACAACTACATAATTCTTATACTCCAATTTGTGTCTCTCAGGCAGCTTAGTTTCGCTGACTAACAGGATATCAGGAGCTTCTTGCTGCAGCAACGCGAGTATGTTCGCCCTCCTCTCAAGTCTAATAATGAAATTGGCGTTTATGGCCACGATCTTAATTACGTTCTGTCCCAGAGTTGCCATTGCACGCTTACGGCCCGTTTTCGGGAAGAGCACGGAGTAAACAAGGTCCAGCCTGGCACCTTGCTCATTCACTTGCCGTCTTATGTTGGCTAATTGTCCCCGAATAGATAGCAGGATCATCATGACCTTATCGTTGCCGGCGGAAGGGGCTTGAGCTACTTCCGGGGCTTGTTGCGCTGTTGTTTCTGCGTGCATTGCCATTTGAGCAAATGTTAAGTTTGGCCTCACAATGTTTTTGAACATAGCAGCTTTGTTTCTGTATCATGCTCTTCCTCGCCTGTATTCTCTTCTTCAGTTCTGCGTATTTTGGACATCCCCGATAATTATCAGGGTGACCGTTTGAACGGCAGAGTACGCAATATAGCATGTTTTTGTCATCTACGCGGTCTTTGCCGAGAGGGCATTCTCCTGGCTTGCGGTCCTTATCGCACTTGATACACCTAAATGCCATGTGATGCAACCTTTGGCACCTCATGCACTGGAGGATACCTTCTTTTTTATTTATTTTTTCCCAACGAACTACGAGGTGACCTACATCTCTTATTAATTTAAGATTGTCTAGTCGACTCTCCGGTGAAAGCTGGACGAGGAAGTAAGGGAGTATCTTTTTTGTAGTGCGCGAGTGCGGTGTTACAAAAGGCTTCACCGCCAGAAATTTTAAATCTTTAATATTTTTTTCGCGTAGCAGCGTAAGTATCTCCTGCGAGTCCATTTCAGGATCCAGGCCCTTTAGAAGAACGGTTATTTTCCTCTCCGATTTCGCAGTAAAGGAGAAAAATTCCGTTTCCGCACGCTCAAGCACTCTCTTCATTTTCTTATAATCATCTATTCTAGCACACATAAGGGAATGGTGCCCGCCAGATTGTCTCTTGACGGAGAACCCTTCCCTCCCAATCACTCTAGAAGCTAATGCTAAGGTATCTGAAATTCCTTGCTTAAAAATATTGATAGGCGGTACCTTTTCTTTTTTTTGTTGCTGTCATCGTTGGGGTGGGGTGTCGTTGTTTTTGCTGCTGCTGCGTTTTTCTTTCACCGAGTGGATGAGTTTCTCGAGGGCTTGCTCTTCTTCATCTGTTGGCATTAGTGGAGCAAAGGAATTCCCCGCGCCACTGTATGCTGGCTGTTGGTGGTCATGAGGCATGCTGTCGTAGGAGCTTTCGTCGTCACAACTCCCATTGGGGGTATACAGACGCTGCCATAAGTGACTGAGCAAAACCGGTTTTATTCAACCCCTCGGAACACACACGGGGCGTAATTGTGTTTAGCACATTTGAAAGCTTTACAGGAACGTTTAAATGTATTGTAAATAAAATTCACTTGTCAGACAAAAACAGAGCTAAAGAAAACAAGAGAAAGAAGTAACATTTTATATGTGTGTAAGTTTTCACGCGTTTGCTTTTGCGTGAAAAATGTTTCGTTAAGTTCTTTCGCTCCCTTCCCTCTCTCATCCATAAAACCGGTTTTACTTGCCATGAATGTGCACCGTCTGTATACCCCCATTGTCTGTATTTTCCGTTGTTTTTTTATTTATTGGTGTCTTTCTGGGTATTAAACAATTTTTGCTTTTTCTTCGCCTTTTCATAGTGTCTCCGAGCACTGCACTGTTTGTTGGGCGAGGGCCCATGTTATGGCCCGTACCCTTCGTTTATTCACCACTTTTATATATTTGTATATATAATTTTCTTTATAAGAAAGAGAAAATGAAAAAGAAATATCGGCAATTCGCACACAGAATTAAATTTATAAAGTTCGCAAAAAGAAAAAATAGTAATAAAACTTGTACTGAACGTATACGCAGTCTCACGTCCTCTCTGTATCACAGTTCGGGTGGGACTCTCACACTAGTAAGTTGATTTTTAGATGACTTGTAATGCTGCTTTAAACTGGATTTACATTCTTCCCAATTAGCTGGTGGAGTAACTTGTAGCAGATTCTTTGCGCCTCCTTGAATCTTTCCGCTATAGATGATCTGGAACACTCGATCAGCTTCGTCTCCATATTTCGATAACGCTGTTGTAACTAACCCGACGAATGAAGGTAGTGTACTAGTGTTGGGTAGGATACGATTATAAAATAAGTTTGTAAGAGGAGCCACTTTTTCCTTTTGAACCAGTACAATGTCTCACGTATTACAAGCACGTCGCGTAGTGAATAGCTCAAATGTTGCGATGCGGGTAGATCTATTGCGTTTGCGAAAGAGGGGATATGATAAATGATGAATGAATTAATGGGAATATTAATTATCGTGCCTAAGAATGTTAATTACAAAAAAAATCTTTAAATTTTTTGTAAACTGTATAAGGAAAAACATATTTACAGATTTAAAACTAGTTGGGATGTGGGTTCGACCCTTTCGGTCCACACGATCAACTTCCCAGTATGATGGAAGGGAGCTCTTTGAAATAACGATAAGAATGGTAAATCCGCCAGGCTTTTCTGAAGAACTTTTTTTTTGTTGAACAGTAGCAAACAAACATGTCCCTGGCGCTTCGTTCGCTACACTATAAAGCGAATTCATTTTGAGCGTGTTGACGCGCTGATGATAAACTGCAATGGTGAAAACTTCATTTTCAATTCGAACGATTTCAGGAGATAGTACCAAAATTAATCAATGTAACGGATTTGTCAAACTTGTCCGAAAAGGCCAAACTGTAATCACTGGAAATCCCGCGATGAACTCAATTCCCAAAACTGTAGGACATGGAAAGCAATCCGCCGTTCAAACAGTTCTGAACTAAAGTTTGAAAATTTCGTCATGTTTGTAATGGTTAACGTATTTGTTAAATGGTTTTTAAAGAAAACTCGGATTTTGACGCGTGATGACTCTTTGGGAAGCTATTCCTCGGCTGAATCCATAAAAGTGAACTTCATTTTGAACGGATGTCATTCCAACGCTTCGATCGGCACCTCAATGAAGTCAATATCATTTTTGGTTTGCGTTCTATCGAGCATGTATAAAAATCACTTACGCCCTTTAAACATAGATACCACTTGATCGAATTTTATGAAAATCTTTTCAAAGCGTACTTTCGGTAATACGCTACGATCGGCACCGCAAAGAAGTCGGTATCATGGTTGGTTCGTTCTATATCGTGCATGAACAAAACTCACTTACGTCGCTTAAACAAAACTAGTGGGATGTTGTGCCTAGAGACTAGCCACTAATTACGCTTTTTCATGGTATTCTTTCTGTTGAATAACACTTCAGATTGGATGACAATATATTAAATGGAGATTGATCCGCACTCACTTCCAACCCGCCGGATCTGGGAATCGAGGCCAATAATTCGAATGTGTCAAATTGAAAAAAAAAAAGCACATCACACATGTAAACACTATAGAAAACGAATCTAAACATTTTTCTTTGGATTGGAGGAAAATCTAATGTGATACACTTTGCACAACAGAATTAGGTGTATTATTTTACTTAAACATACATGTATTATTGTTAAAAATTCGGCTTACCGCACCCTAGTTTGGCCATGGAGATTCATAAGTATCACACTGACCAACGCTATATATAATTAATCTTGAAAAGTTTTTGTTAAAGGCTTATGTAGGTTATAAGTTGTGAGACTGCGTAATCTAAAACTTAACAAAGTATTTAACAAACACTACAATATAATCATCATAGCTTACAAAAAAGGAAATCAAATGTAAACAATAAAATTCTTTGATTCTTCACCCACGTCATGGTATATTTCTTTATTCAATATAAACAATAGTTTTTGAGCAGCAAATAAAAACTATATGCCATAACTTCGTCATCATCGGTTTTTGTTCTGCAAGCAAATTTAGAGACGTATTCATGTCAAAAACTTGTTTCATATGAAACAAAATCCCCGAAGGAAATTTAAAAAAAATTATTATGACGAAAAAAAAAAGTACCGCGAGCCGAAGGATCGAACTCGCAGCCCCACAGACGAGGGACTTTCCCTAGCCCTTTATAGTCCATGGAAATGGTACTTTAACATTGCAAAAATGCAGGACAAGGTTTTATTTTTGGGATGTGTAGGGGGGGGGGCAGGGTGAGCTTAAGTTTGAGTTTTCGGGATTCTATCCCCCCCCCTTTGGCCGCCATCTTGGAAAACGTATGCAAATGGTTTTTCCACTATATCTCCGAAACGGCACATCTTACCGGAAATTTGCAAGGACACTTTTTGTTTAAAATTAAATAATCTCCAATTTATTACTTAGAAATTTTGTGGTAAAATGAATAATTAAGAAGTTATAAGCCTTAGAACACAAAAATTAGTCACAATATTTTCTTTAAAGGCTCTTTTTTGTTGTTTAAATATACTTCTGGTTGAAATTTCCAGACCATTTTCTCAGTTTTTGGTCTTTTGACCAAGAGCTACATTTTGAGATATTTCCCAAGTCTGTAGCTGCAGTACTTTCAGAGATGAAAGTAGGCTTCAGACGGACAGACGGACAGATGGACAGAGCCTCTGTATAAGCTTTTTTTTTTTTTTTTGAAAAAGCTAAAAACGGCTGGACCGAATTTCATGAAAATCTTTTCAGATCATATTTCATACGCTTCGAACGGCACGTCAACTAAGTCGATATCTTTTATAGTTCGCGCGATATCATGCAGGTACAAAAATCACTTGTGTCGTTTAAACCAAAAAACCCCTCGACCGAATATTATAAAAATCTTTTCAGATTATATTGTCGCTAATATGCTTCGAACGGCACCTCGATCAAGTCGATATCTTTTGTGGTTCGGGCGGTATCGTGCAGGTACAAAAATCACTTACACCTCTTAAACAAAAAAAAAACGGCTCGACTGAATGTTATGAAAATCTTTTCAGATCATATTTCGGTTAATACGCTTCAAACGACACCTCAACGAAATTGATATCTTTTTTGGTTCGCGCGATATCGTGAAGGAAAAAATGGCCACATCGGTACGCACATGCACACACACACACTTCCTCCCAATTTTTTGCTTAAAATGCTCCTGGGACCTTGAAAGATGAAAATACCTCGAAATTTTCGATTTCGATTTTCGGACCGATTACAATAACTACCTATACTGGGAAGTTAATGAAACTCCCTAAATTAGAAATAACACGAAAATATTTTATTTGGTGTAGAAAGAGATTTTAAAATAGTATCTATGACACTTTGTTGCCACAACCTATTTCTTCTTTCTCCCAGAACTTAACCCGCTTTAGAAAAGAGGCGTTCAGAAGGCCCAAAAGTTGCAATGCTGCACAGTCTTAGTTTAAAAAGTTGATAGTGTCTAGGATATTGACCTTTTCTCGAATACCGCCATTTTGCTGTGTCTTTGTATCTTAGCAAGAGTGGTTCTACAAGGTATTTATCTATGGCTTCAGTTGTTTGATTTGTGGTTTTTATTAAGTCATACACCTCCTTATCAAAGTCATCCCAAATACTAGACTCCAGTCCCGAAAGCGGAGAAAATGTTTTAGTTGTAGTTACTGGCATGGGTTCAGAATCACGGGATTGAATCTTTTATGCATTAAACTGACACAGAGTTGGTATGTGTGGAAAATTTTAACGACCAACACCATGCCGTACACATTTAGACGACCCCCCTTTTATTCCCCTTCTAATTTCCTGAAGTATTGCGGGAAAAAGGATCCCGCTATCCTAATATCCACTTCTAGACAAATTTTCATGTACGAAGTTCAGTTCATGTTTAACTACGAATTAATAAACAAGTTATAAATCGAAAATCGCAGTATATTTTATTTTCCCTTTTTTTATAGCCGGGTTATTTATCTATTTTTTACAGTATGAAAGCTATGCCTCCAGAAAGTATATTTCTATTTTACAGTCGCACCTCGCCTAAAAAGAAGTAAGAAATGTCTCTCGAGTACAAAACTTCACTCCCTCGACAAATGTAAGAATTGTTTCTTCAATACTAAATTTTCGTCCTACGAAAAATGTATGAAGTCTCTTTACCTCCCTCGAAAAATATAAGAAATGTCTCTCGAGCAGCGTTGCCACCCAAACTTTTATTATCATTTATATAATGTATGACCAAATTACCTATTTATTCTCTAAAAACCACCAACGTTAAACCATTTAAATAAACCCAACTCTTCAAAATACAACATGCAACTCTTCAACAACTTTTCATGTAGATCAACCAAAAACAAATTATTCCTATAAAAGTGTGAGATATTAGATTCAATATACATTTATATAATGTATGACCAAATTACCTATTTATTCTCTAAAAAGAATATAAACTTTTATTAAATAGTAGTTTAGAGTCGAAAAATAGTGAAAAAAAAACCTGCAGTACAAAAACTTGTCTTTTTTGCGGCACATCTTGTCTTTTTTGCGGTGGAGTTTTTTGTACATAAAATTGAAAAACTCCAATTTTAACTTATAGTGCATGATAGTCCAACTCTTAACGAAGAAAAAGAGCTTCGAAAAAATGTCCTACGAGGTCGAGGAGCTGTAGACGAAGGATTTTACGAAAACGCTTTTTTTTTACATAAATCGAAATTTCACTCATATTTTGCAAAATTTCGAGCCAAAAAAAAAAATAATGAGTTTTCAGATTGCCAAAAGCAACATTTTTACCAAATAAAAAGTTTCTAGGTCGCAACAATAAAAAGAAAAAAATAAATGAAAAAGAAGCGATTTTTAGCGGTTTTTAGCATTTTTCTCCAAGTATAAGACACTAACCAATATTTTGTACCACATCAATTGAAAGATAATTTTAATACCTATAACTTTATAATTTAACTTTTTCGGATCCGAGCTCAACTTTTTGTTTTATTGGCGAAAAACCGGTTTTTTGACTTTTGCGAATTTTTTAAGTTAAGTTCGCCAATGCAGTTCCGTAAAAAAAAACGCTATCATTCTTCAAATTAAGTGTTCTACACGCCCATATTTTTTTTCCTGCCTTCAATTGTCTGGAAATTAACATGGTGATTCCGTAGATTGATTGGACTAATATCATCGTAATAAAATAACGATTCTGTAATGGATTGAATCGAATTAAATCGAGTAAAAAAAGCACTAAAATCAAATAGTACGGAGTAAAAGTACGGAGCTGTAGCATAAAAATCGTAGCAGATATAGTACAATTGTAGTAGGGTGGCAGCGCTGCTCTTGAGTACATAATTTCACTCCGAAAAATGTAATAATTGTCTCTTCAGTAAAAAATTTTCCTCCCTCGAAAAGTGTAAGAATTGTCCCTTCAATACAAAATTTGCGTCCCTCGAAAAATGTAATAATTGTCTCTTCAGTACAAAATTAGCCTCCCTCGAAAAATGTAAAAATTGTCTCTTCAGTACAAAATTTACCTTCCTCGAAAAATGTAAGAATTGTAACTTCAGTAGAAAATTTTCCTTCCTCGAAAAATGTAAGAATTGTCTCTTCACTACAAAATTTTCCTCTCTCGAAAAATATAAGAATTGTATCTTCAATACAAAATTTACCTCCCACGAAAAATGCAAGAAATATCTCTCGAGTACTCGAAACTCTACTCCATCAGAAAATATAAGAATTGTCTCTTGAGTATAAAATTTCACTCCCTCAAAAATGTAGGAGCTCGTATTTACAATCTCACCACGGCTCGGTTTAGTTTGGATATTTTACTGCGGCGAAAACAGTATGAAAATGTCTCTGCAGTTCGTGTTTAAAATCTCACCTCGCCGCAATTCGAATTGGATATTTTACTGCTGCAAAAAAAGAAAGAAATGTCTCTCCACTTCGTAATTTACAATCTCACGATACACACTCATATCCCAGTAGTACTACATTATTTTTGAGCCGGGACATTTAAAAGAGTTGAGGCCTCAGTAAAATTTACTATCGTGTACCGGATAAACGAACTGCCTCTTGTAAAACCGGCTCAACTCTACCTGGATCTCCTTTAAATATCAGCATATATCGAATATACTTTGTAGGGACATCGTCCTACTACTTCCGGTTGTACTTAGTCAAGGAGACTTGTTACAAAAAACGCAGTCGACCGAGGCTAAGTAAGAAAAAAATTAATTAAAACTTTTGACGTTCAAATAAAAAAAATCTAATCGGTTGTCAACGAGATATAAAAATAAAAAGATATCGGGTTTTTAAATGTGAATTAATTAAATATATAAATTACCAACCAATTAATTATAAAGTAAAAGTTAGATTCTAAATGTAACAAAATAAAATGTAAAGTGTAAAATATGATGTGGATATAAATTAAAATATAACCAAAAATACTATTAGTAAACAACTTAACCAAACAACTATTAGGAAGCTAACTTCTAAAGTGGTGACCCCGGTTGAAGCAGTCAAGGATTAAGCCATTCTTGAAGATCCTTAATTATAATCATTTGATGCCCACACGTTACACTGTCCCAGATATTTCGTTGGACAAGGCTTTTGTTAAGGACTTGAAGGACCCCGTGAAGAGGAAAGCACACCGTTTCCAGACACGAGTCAAGTTTGAATCCAGATAGAAGTATCAAGACTTCTGAAGAAAGAAAGAAAACAGAAGAAGGTTATATGAAACTAGTTTGAAGTTTAAAAGATAAGTGGGCCTTCTTCTTAAATTTTAAATAAATATAATTAATATTATTATTAAAGCATTCTAAAATTAGTTTAATATAAATAGATTTTGAGTTTTATATATTGATTATTGTGTGAGTGTGTTGGTTATTTTTCATTCCACTTGTGTGCTCGTCGTGTTGTTGTTGTTTTTCCCCCTTTTCCTTTTGTTTTCATTTGATTGACTGTTTAAATTTTTCACAATGAATACATCGTTGGAAAATTCGTTTATTCTCGACATGGATGAGTCGTTGCCCAGCCTGGAGGAGGGGCTGCCGGATCGGCGTAGGGTTCGGGCAGAAGTTGATGTAGCCTCAACGGCTAAATTTAACCTGCCCGAATTCCATCAAAGCGACCCGGCAGTCTGGTTCTACCTAAGCTGTCCCATATTGTGTCCGCTCTCCCGACGGAGGCGGCCAAAATTTTATTGCACGCTAGTAGGTATTGGGATGGTTTACGGTGGGAAAATTTTCTGGACCGTGGGAACTAGGTCACGTCAAGGTCATTGACCCTGCCCATGGGAACTGGCTTGCGGAAGTAGGTCGGTGTGATCAATCAATCACCTGTCATCAATCAATCACGTTGGAATGTGGGTCAAGGTGGTTGACCGGTTGACAGGTCATTAATCACTTGTAATTATGGTAAGTGGGTGGCCAGACTTGTGGCACGGCGAAAGGTGGAGTGCAGCGTAAGTATTAGCGATGACGACGGCGGGGGCGACGGCGGGGGCGAATGTTGAGAACCGGATAGCTCGAACTTGAGGATGGGTACATCATGGCTATGGGGGGTGTAGGTTTTTAAACTCTGTGGGTAGCATTGAAAGTAGAACTGGAAACCTGAAAATGACTACAATTTGATACATTAAAAAAACAATTATTTAAACATTTTTATTTTTAAAATCAAATATAAACATTGAAATTTATTTTTAAAATTTTAGTTTTTACATGATTTAATATTTTTTTCTGTTTTGTGATAAAATAATGTTCCCTTCACCGTCGTCCACATTCAGTTCATGGGGATTTCCTGATCTTTTCTTAAATACGAATTCGAAGGAATTACCCATCTCTCCCAAATTCTCAATCGCATATTTCCCCTTTTTTAATAAATTAATCCCCCTATGGGAGAGGTCAGTGTACCTTACCGGTAAGTATATATTACTATCCTCCAGCTCTACCAGCACCTTTTAGCCGAACTTGATATTCACCTTCCTAGCATCAATTACGTTATACGCTTCGTTGACTTTCATGTCTTTCAAAGGCATGTTTTTCTTATATTGAAAATTGTTGATTTCCTCCAGTATGCATTCCTCATCCTCATCGACATCAGTATCATCATCATCATTCACAGAGATGATAGGGGACATGTTTTTCTTCCTTTTGTTAAGAGTCGACTTAGAAAAATCCTCCTCCTTCTTCTCTTCGAAAAGTCGCCTCTTTACCCCTTTGCTAGTTGACGATTTCCTAGCTGACTCCAAACTATCAGCACCAAACTCCAAATTATTAATATTCATACTGCCTGCCATATCTGAAAGAATAAAGTGGAATGGTAAAATAATTGAAAATTTATTTATTTAAAAACATTCTTACCCAAATTTTTATTTTGATTTTTCAATAAAAAATAATTCTGCTCCTCACTTGATTTAGCTTGGAAAGTTTCTTCTGCCTTCCTCTAAAACTGATGAAACTCTACTTAAGAATCATCAGCCAAAGTGGAGTTTATATAGGCCTGAACTACCCATACATTGATACTGTTAAAACAAGTCGCATTAATAATTAATTGCGATCACGCAAGCAGATACTGTGCAATTGCACATGATCCGGTTGCAGCTGCAAGATCCCGTTTGTTTTTGTTTTGTTTTGCGTTTTTGCTCATTTCGCCAAGCGAACCAACTAAAATAAATAAGCAGGCGAGTTCAACTTCCAAAGATTGAAACAAGTCGCATTAATAATTAATTGCGATCACGCAAGCAGATATACTGCGCAATTGCACATGATCCGGTGCAGCTGCAAGAGCCCGTTTGTTTTTGTTTTGTTTTGCGTTGGGTCGTGTATATAAAAACCTACCCGAATGCATCTCCGTCATTCGAAGGTTGATTTTAAAATCGCGGAAAGTGAGTCGGGAAGTATTTACCTTGACAGTTTAACTTTAAAAAACCACAAGCGTTTTCAGAAGTTAAACTAATTGGAATTTTGAGTGTTAACATTGTTTTAAAAAGTGTAAAAGTGTGGATAGATGTATATTTAAAAATAAAAAGGAAGTTCGAGTGTTAATATTGTTTTAAAGTGTAAAAGTGTGGGGGATATACATATATTTAAAAATAAAAAAGGGTAGGCAGCTAGTGTAATTTAAGTATGAAAAAAATGTTGAAGCTTAGGGCTCAGATAGACGAGGAGCTTGGAATGTTTAGTAAACGATATGATAACGCATATCAGGCGTTTCAATCTGAGAGGACGCAAAATTACTTTCAAAATCAATAGCCCACCTGCAAATGTGGAACCCTCAGATTGGGTCAAAAGTGCAGTTGACGATATTGACATGCGCTGTTAGAAGTTCAGCCAGATGATTTCCTTGGTTTTACCTTTTGTGGGGCGTCCTTTATGGAGAAAGGTCCAGGGTGGTTAAGCTACAGATTGGCCTCCACACTGAAAGTATCCGATGTGTGGGACACCATTGGAAAAAATTTTCAAAGAAATTCAAGTGGCTTAAGTACCGACACGTTCTGTTTAAGTATTACCACAGTTAGACTACCACAAGGGAGAGGAAATGATAGAGCAAGGAAATACAACACATTTGATGAGGAATGTGCAAAGAGAAAGGGTATCGCAGTAATAAAAAACAAGGATAACCTATGTCTAGCAAGAGCATTGATTGTTGCCATATCCAAAGTGAATAAGGAGGCAGAGTTTGACAAAGTAAGAGGGGATTTTGGAAAATTACAAACTCAACGAGCTACAGAACTTTTATCTGAATCTGGGATAAATATACCCAATGAAGGTGCCGGAATTCCTGAGTTGCAAAAATTCCAAGAACATCTGAAAGATTATAAGATTATAGTGTATAGATATGGTGCTAGAGGAAGAGATGTGATATTTGAGGAAAAAAATACCGGCAAAAAACTAAATTTGCTGTACCACAACAATCATTACAATGTCATAGGTTCGCTAACTGCCGCATTTTGCTGTGGTTATTATTGTGAGGAGTGCCATGTACCATACAACAACAAAAACAATCACAGATGTGGAGGAACTGCCTGCCCCTGCTGTCAACAGACTCCAGCATGCGCTAAAGACTCATACGAAAAATTGTGTAAAGATTGTAATCGAAATTTTAGAGGAGAATTTTGCTTCAAAAATCATAAAGCTTTAGGATCTCTAAATAAGAAAAGTATTTGCGAGGTAGTAAAAAAATGCAAAGATTGTCTCAAGACATATAAATCAGATAAAACTCATATATGCGGTGAATATTTTTGCAAGATCTGTGATAAACACGTGGAACAAGGACACTTCTGCTTTATACAATCAGATGTCAGAACACCGCCGATAAAAGATACTCTTTTTGTCTTTTACGATCTGGAAACAAGACAGGAGAAGGATGTAGATCAAAAATATATAGAAGGAGAATCAGCTGATGACATAAAGCTGCATGAACCAAATTTATGTGTAACTGCGAGGCGTTGTGAACTCTGTATTGATATAGAAAAGTTACATTTCTGCCAAAAATGTGGATATAGATTGAAGATTTACCAAACTAATGTAGTGAGCGAGTTTTTGAAAGATTTGTTGGAGTTAAGGAGGGGGAAATTTAAAAGGGTAGTAGTCATAGCTCATAATGGTCAGGCGTTTGACCATCAATTCATACTAAATTACATCCTGAAAAAGACAGACCTGAAACCCAAATTAATAATGCGGGGAACGAAAATTATAATGATGCAGTTGGACAACATAAAATTTATCGATTCGCTAAATTATTTTCCTATGAGCCTATCACAACTACCGAAGGCTTTTGATCTACCTTCAGTGTATAAAAAAGGATACTTCCCTCATCTATTTAACACGTTCGAGAATAAGGAATATATTGGGAAATTACCGGCTGTAAAATATTACAGTCCCGACTCAATGAAAACTGAAGATCGTGATAGTTTCTTAAAATGGTACGAGGAACATAAAAATGAAGACTTTGATATGCAGCGTGATGTTGTAGACTATTGCATTAGTGACGTGCAGATTTTAACAGAGGCATGATTAAAATTTAGAAAATTGATGTTGGTAGAATGCAGAGTTGATCCGTTTGTTGAGGCGACAACTATTGCCTCTGCATGCAATTTAGTTTTTCGGCGCAATTTTCTTAAACCAAATACTATTGGTATTATTCCAAGAAAGGGATATAGATATGCCGATAATCAGTCAGAAATAGCAATTCAATGGCTAATATATGAAGAAAAACGCAGAGGGATTAATATTACACATGCAGCTAAACAAAGAGAAGTTGTTCTGAAAGGAGTAAAAGTAGATGGCTATTGTGCAGAGTCTAATCAAATTTTTGAATTCCATGGTTGCTATTACCACGGACACCCCACATGTTTGAAACATAACCGTGATCAACCTCTTCATGATGACCAAAACGATACTCTAAATCACCGATACGAAGTAACAAACGCAAAGACGGGGCGTTTACGATCTTATGGATACGAGGTCATTAGATGTGGGAGTGTGATTTTCTCAGACTGATGGAAATGAATAAAGACATTCAAGCTTTAAAAGACCATCCTTTACTGGTACACTCACCTTTAAATCCTAGAGATGCTTTTATGGGGGTCGAACAGGTAATGTTTATACACATTACGAATGCAAGCCAGGTGAAAAAATAAAATACATAGATGTATGTTCATTGTATCCATGGATTTGCAAGTATGGAAAATTCCCAGTCGGCCACCCTGAATTATATGTCGGAACAGATGCATGCTCCAAAGTTGATTTAGATAAAATAAATGGTCTGATCAAATGTAAAATTTTACCACCCGAAGGAATGTATCATCCAGTTCTACCGATTAGACAGAATAATAAATTAATGTTCCCCTATGTCATAGATGTAGCGAGGAGAAAAACCAACATCATGAATGCTCACACACGGATGAGCAAAGAGCTCTGATTGGAACATGGGTAATTGACGAGGTAAAAACAGCTCTAAGTAGAGGATACAAAATATTAGATACATACGAAATATGGAGTTACAAAACTGAGGCGTACGACAAATCAAACCTTTCGGGTGGACTAAAACTGGAGTATTCAGAAGTTAATAAAAATCCCGGGCTAAGATCATTAGCCAAGTTAATTTTAAACTCCTTTTGGGGAAAATTTGGACAACGAGAAAACCAACCGAGGACCAATATAATTAACAGTTCAGTTCAGACTAGAGTTGATCCGGACTTACAAGAGGCAGTTCATTTGTCCCGTACACGATAGTAAATTGTACTGAGGCCTCAACTTTTTTAAATGTCCCGGTTCAAAAATAATGTACTACTGGGATATGATCGTGTATCGTACGATTGTAAATTACGAAGTGGGGAGACA
Source organism: Thereva unica (assembly GCA_949987705.1). Classification (NCBI taxonomy): domain Eukaryota; kingdom Metazoa; phylum Arthropoda; class Insecta; order Diptera; family Therevidae; genus Thereva; species Thereva unica. Next base: position 155,301,725 of record OX465281.1, on the reverse strand, counting down.
TTTCTTTCTTCTTTTGCGGCAGTAAAATATCCAATTTGAACTGTGCCGAGGTGAGATTGTAAACACGAACTGGAACAACATTTTCTTATTTCTTTTGCAATTGCAAAATATCCAATTCGAATTGCGGCGAGGTGAGATTGTAAACATGAAGTGCCGAGACATTTTCTTACAGCTTTTGCCGCAGTAACCCAGTAAACCACGAATGCATACAAAATGAATTCAGAATACATTTCAGAAATGAATGAAATTCATTAAAGAAAGCATTTTGTAAGTAATACGGAATGCATTAAAACACATTAGGCATGTCCTAGGATGAAATGCATTGCTTGTAATGCATTAACAATATATCTATAATATAAAAATGAATGGCAAAATGTGTTGGTAAGCGCATAACTCGAGAACGGCTGGACCTATTGGACTAATTTTTTTTTCGAATATTCGTTGAACTACGAGGATGGTTCTTACGGAGAGAAAAATTTAAAAAATTGCCTGAAAAAACAAAAAAATGGTAATTTTAGGAATTTTCACTTCATTTTAGTTTCAATAGCTTCATGGCCTACCTATTGTTTGACAAATGTAAAATTGTCATTAAATTGAATCATTACATTTAATGAAAATTTCAAATTTACGCAGCTGTCAAACAATAGGTAGGCCATGACGCTATTGAAACTAAAATGATCCATGGCGGCCGTCTCAAGAGGGCGGTGTACCACTTTCTTCACAACCACCTCGACATGGGTATCAAATGAAAGGGTATGATAAGTAGAATACTATAAGCAATGTAGTAGACTCAATATACCGATTCATGGCGGCCGACGCAAGACCCATGTTCTTTGAGGCATTTCATCTGTGTAAAATTCATATCTGAAGGAAAGGTCTCGGGCTCCGTGAGGTTTATAGCAAAATTTCAATAGAAAATCAGGCGTTTGGTCCATAGCAGCCATCTCAAGAGGGCGGATTACCATTTTCTTTACAACCCCTCGACATGGATATCAAATGAAAGGGTATGATAAGTAGAACACCAAAGGCAATATAGTATACTCAATATATCGTTTGGTCCATGGCAGTCATCTCAAGAGAGCAGATGACCATTTTCTTCACAACCCCTTCGAAATGGGTATCCAATGAAAGAGTATGATAAGTAGAACAATATAAGCAATATAGTATACTCAATATGTCGCTTGGTCTATAGCGGCCACCTCAAGAATGCGGATTACCATTTTCTTCACAACACCTTCGACATGGATATCAAATGAAAGAGTATGACAAGGAGAACACCATAGGCAATATAGTATACTCAATATATCGATTCGTCCATGGCGATCATCTCAAGCGGGCGGACTACCGTTTTCTTCACAACCCTTTCGAGATGGGTATCAAATGAGAGAGTATGATAAGTAGAACACATAAGCAATATAGTATACTCAATATATCGTTTGGCCCATAGCGGCCATCTCCAGAGGTTGGATTACCATTATATTCACACCCCTCGACATGGATTTCAAATGAAAGGGTATGATAAGTAGAACACCATAAGCAATATAGTATACTCAATATATCGTTTGGTCCATGGCGGTCATCTGAAGAGGGCGGATGATCATTTTCTTCACTACCCCCTCGACATTGGTATCAAATGAAAGGGCATTATAAGAACAATGACATAGACTGTGTCTTTAGATTCATGGCGGCCATCTCAAGAGGGCGGGTTACCATTTTCTTCACAACACCCGAGACGTGGGTATCACATGAAAGGCTATGAAAAGTAGAACACCATAAGCAATATAGTATACTCAATTTATAATTTGGTCCATGGCGGCCATCTCAAAAGGGCGGTTTACCATTTTCTTCACAACACCCGAGACATGGGTATCAAATGAAAGGCTATGATAAGTAGAACAATATAAGCAATATAGTATACTCAATATATCGTTTGGTAAATGGCGGTCATCTCCAGAGGGCGGATTACCATTTTCTTCACAACCCCTTCGAGATGGGTATCAAATGAAAGAGTATGATAAGTAGAACACTATATGCAATATAGTATACTCAATATATCGTTTGGTCCATAGCGGCCATCTCAAGAGGGCGGATTAATATTTTCTTTACAACCCCTTCGACATGGGTATCAAATGAAAGAGTATGATAAGTAGAACACCATAGGCAATATAGTATACTCAATATATCATTTGGTCCATGGCGGTCATCTCCCAAAATAAATTTTCCCAGATTTGTTCTTTTTTCACTATAGCATTTTCCTATCGCAGACTGTGTCCCCATAATCTTATTTCATTGAAAGGCGTTGCAACGCACGCGGGTTTTTGCTAGTTTCATATAGAAGTATGTAATGCATAAATAATAAATTACAAATACATTTTATAGATGTGGGAAATGCATTAAAAAAGGCATTTCATAAAACTAATAAAATGTATAGAATAGCATTAGGATTGCCCTAGGAAAAATGCATTGATTCTAATCGACTAAAAATGCATTTAATAATAAAATATTTTTTTAAAACAAAATTTATTATAATTTTATGTTGAACTTTGTATTTAAGATGCCCTGAATTTCTGGATATGTGTTCTACCATGTGACGTCCGTAGAGTCGCCCTCATATCTCTCTCTCGAAAATAGAAAATGAATAATTTTCAGTATGTATGCTATTTGAAATGAGATACGATTTTATTAGCTTAATTACTGAAGACTCCAACAAAAATTTATTAGCGTGGCGGAATGGAGTGCTCGTGTATTTGGCCCTTTATAATACGCTTTTGAATCCTCAAAATCCTAACAATTTAATACATTGCTTGTAATGTATTTGTAAGGCACTTGTAAGCAGTCGCTGATTGATAACTTTCAGATAGCTTACTTGTAATGTACGGCGAATGCATTTCTTTGTTCTATGCATTACATGTGGTTTGCTGGGAAAATATCCAATTTAAACCGAGACGTGGTGAGATTGTAAATACGAACTGGAGAGAAATCTCTTACATTTTTGAAGGGAGTTAAATTTTATACTAAAGAGACAATTATTACATTTTTTGAGGAAGTGAAGTTTTGTACTCGAGAGATATTTCTTACATTTTTCGAGGGAGGTAAATTTTGAACCGAAGAGACAATTCTTACATTTTTCGAGCGAGGTAAATTTTGTACTGAAGGGGCAATTTTTACATTTTTCGAGGGAGGTAAATTTTGAACCGAAGAGACAATTCTTACATTTTTCGAGCGAGGTAAATTTTGTACTGAAGAGGCAATTCTTACATTTTTCGAGGGAGGTAAATTTTGTACCGAAGAGACAATTCTTATATTTTTCGAGGGAGGTAAATCTTGTACTGAAGAGACAATTCATACATTTTTCGTGGGGTGGGACGTAAATTTTGTATTAAAGAGACAATTCTTACATTTGTCGAAGGAGTGAAGTTTTGTACTCGAGAGACATTTATTACTTCTTTTTAGGCGAGGTGCGATTGTAAAATAGAAGTATTATTTCTGGAATATTTTCGTGTTATTTTCTATTTTAATGAATTTCATTTTAAATCTGTAAATATGTTTTTCCTTATAAAGTTTACAAAAATTTTAAAGAATATTTTTGTAATTAAATTTCATTCATTCATCATTTAGATTCAATTAAAAATATGATATTAAATGACAACGAGGAAGACTATATTCCTATCCTATCAAAAAATATTCGTCGCACAAAAGATCACGAGGTAGTAACAGTTCCGGAAATAAAAAAATATAAAGTGACTTCAAATAAACGAAGATTTTTGGAAGATTTCAGCTCCCTACCATACGGGTTTAAACGACAGAAAAGATGAGAAAATGTGTTTTTGTGAGACAACAACAGAGATAAATACATAAATTTATCACTGCTTACACTTCTGAACATGCCAATTTAGAAGAATAAGCTATATGAATAAGCTTCGTGGAGTAGGCCTAATGGGGATACCACATGATAAAACTAGTGGGATGTTGTGCCTAGAGACTAGCCACTAATTACGCTTTTTCATGGTGTTCTTTCTGTTGAATAACACTTCAGACTGGATGACAATATATTAAGTGGAGATTGATCCGCACTCACTTCCAACCCGCCGGATCTGGGAATCGAGGCCAATAATTCGAATGTGTCAAATTGAAAAAAAAGCACATCACACATGTAAACACTATATAAAACGAATCTAAACATTTTTCTTTGGATTGGAGGCAAATCTAATGTGAAGCACTTTGCACAACAGAATTAGGTGTATTATTTTACTTAAACATACATGTATTATTGTTAAAAATTCGGCTTACCGCACCTTTTGTATTAATTTACACTTCAATGTAACTTTTTTTTTATTTTTAAAGAAAAAATCACGCACGCACTTCACTTTTCTTTAAATGTAGAACATCTACTGAAAAACATAGGCATCTGTTTATCCATAGCATATATGCACGTGCACACACACAAGTGCCCACACCTCGCAATGAGACCAACACCAATAATTACCCGCCAAGAATTTGAAAGAATTGTTATATTTTAATTGCACCCCATCTATGACAAAGAATAGTGAACACCATCTAAGGCAATATTACATTACTCTTCGTTTTACCTATGATTATCAATTTCCATAAAATATACAAAATACATTTCATAAATAATAGAAAATCTGTTGTCATAATTCAGTTGTTTACTTCCTTCGAAACTTTATACATATCTAGCATTGGAATGTACCTTTTTACGTAAGCATAAATAAATACATATGTTTATTGCCACATACCTACAAGTTAGTGTTTGGAGTAATGGGAAGGCGCTAGATCGGGGTGCGAAGGACCAGGGTTCGATTCTTGATGAATTTGAGTACTTTTTTTTTAGCTATGATGATTTATTGTAGTATAATAAACTAAGCCTGCGTTGATGGTAAAATCTCAAAGCGGCGACTAATTAAAACTTTTGGTACATATTCAATTGTGAGCTATAACTCAATCTATAATAAGCTAAATAAGCCAAATCCGTTCTTAACTAGAACTTTTATTTCACGTTGCATTGATTTAATTATTGTCATAATACTGTATCCTAGTTTGGCCATGGAGATTCATAAGTATTACACTGACCAACGCTAGATATAATTAATCTTGAAAAGTTTATGTTAAAGGGTTATGTAGGTTATAAGTTGTAAGACTTTGCGTAATCTAAAACTTAACAAAGTATTTAACAAACACTACAATATAATCATCATAGCTTAAAAAAATGGAAATCAACTGTAAACAATAAAATTCTTTGATTCTTCACCCACATCATGGTATATTTCTTTATTCAATATACCTAAACAATAGTTTTTGAGCTGCAAATAAAAACTATATGCCATAATTTCGTTATCATCGGTTTTTGTTCTGGAAGCAAATTTAGAGACGTATTCATGTCAAAAGCTTGTTTCATATGAAACAAATCCCCGAAGGAAATTTAAAAAAAATTATTATGACGAAAAAAAAAAGCACCGCGAGCCGGAATCGAACTCGCAGCCCTACACAGTCCGCAGGCGCCGGTACTTCGCCTTAGACCTTCGGGCCATGGCTGATACTATCGGTGGTTGACTAATATGTTAATAAATCATTTCAGAAAGAAGAAAAAGAGAAAAAAAAAAACAATCTGTCCGACCAGGGCTTGAACCTGCAACGCTACGCGCCGATGGATCGAGGATCCAACGCGCTACGCACTCTCACACCGACCTTCTATCAGTTTTGCAGCAATAAAGTAATTTGTTCGATGCCTATGAAATGTTTAGGTTGAACTAATTTTAACAGTTTTTATGCCTTACATACAAATTTAGTTAATAGAAACTTAAAAATATGCTTTTAAACAAAGGGCTGCAAAATTTTTTAGATATGGGGCAAATCGTTTGTAAAATTTTTGTAAAATATTAAAAATTCTGAGAAAAATCACTTCCTTATATTCATGGACTATAAGGACGGTCTTAAATACATCGTTCGTGCAATTAAATTTATGAACTTTCATTCATTTCAGTAAGCGTTTATATGCCCTGGTAAAAATTAGATATCTACTTTTCGTTTTAAACCTACCAAATGTTTCGTTTAAATCATATACATATTTTTTGTGACAAATCCACAGCGAAGTTCGATAAAATTGAATTTTTGTTTTGGTCTACAGCACCACCTACATGACTATAAACAATAACTAGTTGGGATGTGGGTTCGACCCTTTCGGTCCACACGATCAACTTCCCAGTATGATGGATTTTGAATATTATGATTGGATATTTTAATAATAAATGAACAATAGGCAATTGTAGAATATATATATATAATACCGAGAATTTGTCACAATTGTTTATCAATATTTTCGCTAAAATGTCAAACTAAATGTGCGCACTTATAAGATTAGGATGAAGAAAATGTATATAAAATTGATGTACTAATGTTTTTCGGAACCTCAATGAAGTCGATATAGTTTTTAGGTCGCGCGGTATCGTGCAGGTACAAAAATCACTTAAGTCATTTAAACCAAAAAACCGCTGGACCGAATATTATAAAAATCTTTTCAGATTATATTGTCGCTAATACGCTTCGAACGGCACCTCAAGTAAGTCAATATCTTTCGTGGTTCGGGCGATGCAGGTACAAAAATCGCTTACGCCGCTTAAACAAAAAAACGGCACGACCGAATTTTATGAAAATCTTTTCAGATCATATTTTGGTTAATACTCTTCGAACGGCACGTCAACTAAGTCGATATCTTTTATAGTTCGCGCGATATCGTGCAGGTGCAAAACTCACTTAAGTCATTTAAACCAAAAAACCGCTGGACCGAATATTATAAAAATCTTTTCAGATTATATTGTCGCTAATACGCTTCGAACGGCACTTGAAGTAAGTCAATATCTTTCGTGGTTCGGGCGATATCGTGCAGGTACAAAAATCACTTACGTCGCTTAAACAAAAAAACGGCTCGACCGAATTTCATGAAAATATTTTCAGATCATATTTCGGTTAATACGCTTCGAACGACACCTCAACGATGTCGATATCAGTTTTGGTTCGCGCGATATCGTGCAGGAAAAAATGACCACATCCGTACGCACATACACACACACACACACTTCCTCCCAATTTTTTGCTTAAAATGCTCCTGGGACCTTGAAAGATGAAAATACGTTGAAATTTTCGATTTCGATTTTCGGACCGATTACAATAACTTCCTATACTGGGAAGTTAATAAAATGAACAGCATATAAAATATGCATATAAACTAATAAATAATTTATATCATTTCCGCGAAATTTCTTAATGATTTATAAAGCCGCCGAAGAGCCATAAAAACTCAAGAAAATGATTTTTTTGCACTTTTAATTAAATAAATGTTTATGTTCTCCTTAGTATCATTATTAAATAATATAATTTAGTGAGAAATAGAATTAAAACATGTTACACCGAAGTAAAAAAAAGAAATTTATTTCACCATTTTGCGGTCGGGGATTGAACTTGGTTCGCCTGGGATAGGACTCCAGTGCCTTACCTTTAGGCTACCGATATATGGACTTTATTAGAAATCTCTTTTTTGTTGTTAAATATACTTCTGGTTGAAATTTCCAGACCAATTTCCCCTTTCGTTTTATTGATGTCATGGCTTTAGTTCTTTTAAATAAGGTTCTATCCTCTAAAAGCCCTTCCTACCTTTTCGACTTCCTCTGTCCTCTTCGATCCTTGCGTTCAACCAAATTTCTCATTCCAGCTCATTGTTCGTTAATTGGTAGTCGCTCCTTCTTTGTGCATTCGTTTCGACTTTGGAACAATCTTCCCTGTGTGATTCAAAGAATGAGCTCAGCCACGGCTTTCAGAAGGCAAGCATCTCTTTTTCTTTCTTCCTCCTCTTCTTTTTCTTAGATTTTCTATCCACTTATTTTCATATCTTCTTCTGTAACTATTAATTATCCCGTTCTCTTTATCCCACTCACTACATTTATTTATATTTAAGTTAGATTACCTGTTTTAAAATGTACTCTAAAAGATGTATGATCTTGTGTACCTTGCCAATAAATTTATTATTATTATTATTATTATTATCATTTTCTCAGTTTTTGGTCTTTTGACCAAGAGCTACATTTTGAGATATTTCCCAAGTCTGTAGCTGCAGTACTTTCAGAGATGAAAGTAGGTTTCAGACGGACAGACGGACAGAGCCTCTGTATAAGCTTTTTTTTTTGAAAAAGCTAAAAAACGCACCAAAAACTCTACCCCTGGGGTTGGTGTGGAAATGAGTTATATATTTGTTAAGATATATAAAACATTAAAACATGTATTTAAGAGTCATTTAATATTTTCTCTTGGATCGTTAAAGTCATGAATTCTACAACAGTTATCGTGGATATACAATTTGTCAGTGGAGTAAATGGACAGCTGTTTGCTAAGGAGATGGTAGTCTTACAACACGGATCACTTTTACCGATCTTATACTACTTCAAGCCACCTTTTCCGCATAGTGAATTGACACCAAGAGCTCGTTGGCAGGATGATTTCAACTTTAGCAAAATAAATGGATTAAGATGGAATGGTGGAAATACTGATTACAACGAATTGCCCAACCTATTGACGAATTATTCAAATTCCACAATTTTTGTGAAAGGATTGGAAAAGGATAAATTTATCCGGAAATACCTCCCTGAAGCGAAAATAGTCCAACTGGAAATACCAAAACTAAGTAACTTGGAAAATTTCGAGTCTTTCTGCATGATACATGGAAGGTCACATACTCTCCGATGTGCCGTTCAAAATTGTGTTAATATATATTTATACATGTTAGTGAATAAATTTTTTAAATAAAAGATATCTTTAGTTTTATTTTATTTATTTGCATTCAAAATTTATCGTATCAAAAACAAGATTTGCAATACAGTACAACGGTATTTCATAGAAAAGTCGAGAATAATTTAAGTGTACATAAGATGTTCGACTTGGAATAAAAAAATCTTCACATGTTAATGTTAATACATTTTTTTCTTTACATTTTTCAACATATTTTCTATAACATTCTTTTACACTATCCGCAGCATTGTTATTGTGGTACATAACGATGTTTAAAAAATTCCGCATTTCAAATAGTTTACAAAGTTCAGCCTGTCTTAAGGTGATGCTGCCACTGCCAACGGGGATTTTGTGTTCTTTTTGCAGCTTTGGTTGATTTGTTGGAGATGTATTTTCCATTTTAGTTTTTAAAGCGTCAAGATAGTTGTAAATTGTAGTCCATTCGGAATATGATACTGATATTGGTATGAGTCCATAGTGATGAAACACTATTTTCGCCTCAAATGATGATGGGTCGAATCCGGGAATTATTTTCCGGTTGTGACAATCGTCTCAGGGGTTCCCAACCTTTCTGTGGTGCGGGCGCATTCGAGATTGCAAAACAAACTGGCGGGCACAAGTCGGATTTAAAAACAACACAACACATTGGTAGCGCCTGATGATAACAGTAAGAGTTTACAACGACCGCTCGCTGTGACAACTATATTATACTACTATAATAATACAATAAAGATGCCGGGAAAGACATGATTGTAAGGCTTCTTTCATATTGGATGGCGGTTTGGCCGCCATTTTATCGCTTTTCGTACTAAGTAAGTCAGTTTTACTCAAAGCTACTTAGCGAGAAAAACAATAAAAATGCAACCAAATCGTGGGACCTAACCGACACAGTTAGGGTCTAAAGGTCTAATTCGCGTGGTGGATTAGACAGATGTTAGTGTAGCCAATTTAGCGAATTTCTCACTACATCTAGCAAGATTTTTAAAATTAATGTAACTTTTAAATTTTTTTTTATTTTTAAGATTATTTTTTTTCCGTATTTTAGCACTTTGTCGCGGGCACAATTAAATATCTTCGTGGGCACATATGCGCCCGCGGGCACAAGGTTGGGAACCTGATATGTGTAATTTAATAATAGATTTTCACCCACAACTTTTGCTTCACATTTGGACAGCTTCTTTTCTGCTTTAGCACTAGTGGTCCTTTGTCTCTTACGTGATGGCTCCATGTCGCTCAATTTAAACTAACAGACTGAATTTTAACATCCTCTGTTTGGGGTTTTTATAGTACTGACCTCCGCTTTGCATGATTGGTTACAAAAATCCCCACCATTTTGTGAAAAATTCTTTAAGTACAAATAAATAATTTTATTATCATTTAAACTGAAATCACTGGAGGCAAATTCTTTTAAAAAGGTTTTCAAGCTTTTTCCCCTGCATCGTGAATATAGAAATACACAGCAATAATGTCCACAAGTTGCTGAAATTTGACCTTGCAATCGTTTTTTATTATTCAAAAAATTCTTTGAATTATTTAATAGAAATCTTTGAAAATATTTATTGGTGGGATACCTTCCAAATGAGTCAAAGTACTCTGCAGAGCCTTGTTTAGGGAAATAAAATGCTACCCAATGAGTTCCGTCTTTGTGTGCTGGCTCTGTATTGGCTATGACGCATGCTGGTTTTTTTATTTTTTGTGGTAGATGGTTGCATGGGAAGACTCCTCTAAAAAATTTGTTTGTTACGAAATTATTTGTCAATGCAGTTGCAAGCTCGATCGTGTTCATTCTTGTTCACAGGTAAATGCTGCTTCTAGGTCAATGACATTGGTGAGAGATTTAACGTAGTTATTTATAAACTCCTTGGTTGGTGTACCACGAACAAAGATTGTCTTAAATTTCGCCAGAGTTTTTATAAGGTCTTCATCTATCCGTTTTAGCTCAAGGTTGCCAATCGAAGTAATGAATACCTCCTTCGCAAATAAATATTTAAAAAAAGTGCATTAGTTTTCATTATTACTGAAATAATCGCGAAAACCCCCTAAAAAGGTTTTTTTTTTGCATTTTTAGGGGTGACGCCCTAATTTTAGGACCGCGGGACCTCGATTTTCGTGATCAGCGACCCCAAAAACCTTTAAGGTTCGATTTTCTTAACGGTGTTATTTTGGAACCCTCCCCCCCCTAGTTTTCAATTAACTATATTGTAGGGGTAGTTTTAACCCCCTAAGGGTTGAAAATAATTTATTTCTGCCTGACAGTACGCCCACAATCGAATTTGAAGCAAAAACTTGAAAAAAAGTTTTTTTTACAATTTTTGCCATTTTTCGCCAATTTAAGGGTGCTTTCAACCCTTTAGGGGTACCCCTTACCATTAAGCTCGCCTAAATTTAGTATAAATCAACCCCCTTCGCAAATAAATATTAAAAAAAGTGCATTTCATCGCATTAGTTTTCATTATTATTGAAGTAATCGCGAAAACCCCCTAAAAAGGGGTGTTTTCTGCATTTTTAGGGGTGACGCCCTAATTTTGGGACCGCGGGACCTCGATTTTCGTGATCAGCGACCCCAAAAACGTTTAGGGTTCGATTTTCTTAACGGTGTTATTTTGGAACACCCCCCCCCGCGTTTTGAATGGACTAATTGTATCCGCGTGTACTAATCGGATTTTCCTTTGAGTAGTCAAATTCGAGAGGTTGGTTTGGTATCTGTACACCATTCACGGATAAATTGAATCTGGTAATGTTGTTATGTTTAAAGTTGAACGGGTTCTTTGTTCTTCTGCCCGTGTAAGCATCATTGTCCACCATTCCAAAAATTATTAAGTTCGGTAACTGTCCGATGACAATATTATCCAGAGAAAGTGTGAATGTGTTTGCGGGAATAGTATAGCTTTTAACTTCAACTCGCTTGTACGGGTATAAGGCATTCGAACGCTGTAGAACTGTCTCATGTGCTAATAAAATATTCGGGTTGACGGAAACGTGGTTCATGCACATGGTTGCATCTAAGATTTTTAATTGTGGTGAGTCGGTCCCGTCCTTGGATAAAATATAAAATTCTGGTTTTTCAAGCGATAAAACTACACGTAAATCGACACCGTTTAATAGCAACTTATCCTGATTAAGTAAATCAGTATGGATTTTCCCCATCAATTCAACTACATTACTCTTATTGAAAAGTTTCTGACGATCTAAATAGCCTTGATGTAATTCAGCGATGGATTTATCGATATCTGCAATTTCCGTGTCATCTTTGTCAAGATACCAACCGACCGACTCCAAATGGGTAGATGCAGCATCTTTACCATAATTTAATAAATTTTCAATATAAGCGCGATAATTGTAATTGTGGTCGGTGCACTGACGAAATATGGAGTGTAAAATGTTGTTTATTAAACCTGGAGCATCGACATCATTTGGATAAAGTTCTTCTTTTCCATCTTTTATTTTAATTAATTGCAATTTTAAACGAAGCTGGTTAAATCACGGTATGTATCTCCATGGCCCAAAGTTACAAACTCTAGAACGGAGGAATTGTCGAGTGAGGCTATTGGCTTATATGCTACTTCTTCTGTTTTCAAAATATTGCTCTGAACTGGTGGTGTTGAAAAAAGATCCAGCTCTGATTTCATGCATTCCTTGTACGATATTATTTATCAAATGAGCCGTTTATTTTGAAAGTGGCATAAGTCACTTTTTTTTTAAAAAATTTGTTTGTATAAAAATGAAAACGTACCGTTCAATTGTATTTAGTTTTGCCATTAACTCGATTTTTTTGAAAAAGTGACCTATGCCACTTTCAAAATAAACGGCTCAAATATGTGCAGTATACGTTTACGTACCTTTCGTTGTGTTTTTAAAACTCTTGCTTTTATTCCTTTTCTTGGATTTTTAGTTTTGAAATTTCCCGTGCGCTTAGGTGTTTTTCCACGTCTCTTGCGTTTAACAGCTGGTTTTAAATGTAAAGTTGTAAACGGATTGGGTCTTTTTATACCTGCTCCCTTCATGCTGTCAAACAGTTTATTTATACCTTTCTGTGCTAAATCTTGGACAGCAACTCGACCTTGTTCTTTTATAATATCTTTAACTGACTTGTTGTTGATGTTTTTATCTTGTATTATAGCTTGTCCTGTTTTTACAGCCTGTTGTGCTAATGTTTTTAATCCTGATGTAGCTAGAGGTTTTAAGTGTGGAAATAATGCACTGAAAAAGCTACCGATTCCTCTTCCACGTTGATAAATAAGTGGACCACGATATAATTCTCCAATATCTGACAGACCGCCACCGTTTTGTATTAAATAATAACGTGTATAATAGGAGTCCATTTTGTAATTCTATTTATACTATGCAAGAACAGTCTGTTGTGTGAATATTTATAGTTTTTTTATTGTCTTTTAAAATGAAGCATTACATAGGTCGGAATGTAGCTTGGTTTGAAATCAATTGATTCACCCAGATGGTCAGTTATTTTTATAGAAATACTTTCAATAAAAGTGTTTTCAATGGGACATTATTCTACATGTTCAAATCTTAATATAGTACCACACTCTTGAATCGGTATTATTCGTAGATATCTTACTAGTTTGTCGCCTATAGCTCTAGGTTGAATAATATCAGTGTATATATATTTTTCTCAGAGCAATTTTTTGTAGTTTGTTGTGTACTTCTTGGTAATCGCAACATTAATTCCGTAATTGTTGTATCAAGAGAATTAATTTTTTCCATTATTGACATATGCTCTTGGCGTAAGCCCGCAGTGTCAAATGACTCTTTTATTTCTGTCAACAATGCATCAGGATTACGTTTGTTTTCAGGTGTTTGTAGAAATACATCTGTGATGAAGTTTGACAGATTATCTATGTTTGTATTAATAGGTACTGGTGTAGATAAAAATTCGCCCGAGCTTTGTTTTTCATATGGGACCTGCAAAATTTCACTGTTTTTAGTTATTTTCCGTTGCTCGGGTGTCTTTGTTTTGAGTGAATCTTTCTTCAGCCTATTCAATATTTCAAAAATTGTATTTTTAATTTCAATAATTCGTTTATGTTTTTCTTCCTCGCTAAGTTGTTTATCGTCAAAGTGTAAATTGGCTAAAAGCAATGTCATGAGATCTTTAACATTCAAGTGTGAGGGTAGTGGTTTTTTTATTTTTATCGTAACACCCAATTCCTCTAAACGGAGTTCGAATACATCATGCTTCTTTTCACTACCTTTTTTCTCTTTATTTTCAGCTGTTTTTATGCTAGCCGTTGGATATGTATAATTGTCTATTGTATTCTTCAAAACAGGATGTTTTCTATTCTTCCTAGGAACTTGACCAAATACATCATTAACAAAATCTTCAATTGATTCATAGTTCTTATTGTTTCCGATAGCTGTATTTACGGATTGATTTTGCCCTGGAAATTATCTTTTCAAAAGTAATGAAATTATCTTATCAAAAAAATGAGAAAAAAAAACAAATTTGCCACGAATGAAATGCCCTTTTGCTCCTGGTTTCGATCCTGGGTCCGAAATTTTACCACCGTCTCGAATATGCCGGCTTCCTACCTATGCTAACCTCGATCTTGCAAAACAATGGTTTAAATTCACAAATCAAACGCACTAGATTCTGTTTTTATACAAAAGATTATAATTCGCCTCTATTTATGCAACGTTATAAATGTACAATTCAATAAATTTTAAAACTCAAAAAACTTAAAACTTTTAAACATTTTTACACTTTCAAAGTTTATTTAAATTCGGCAAAAGAAAAAATGAAAATTAAACAACTTAAATTCACTAATTTGTAGGGAACGCGATTTTCTTCCCCTTTCATATAGTCTGTAAGAAAAAAATTGATAATATTATACAATTCACTCACCAAGGGCTGCAAATGTCTTAGACGTCTTTCTCCTTTCGTGGGTCAACGGAAAGTGGAAAAAACGGCCAACTCATCCCAATGAGAATTTTTTGGGAAGATCGGGTTGACTTTTTTGCCCTTGCATTTTTCGGGAGACCCTCTCCGGTATCCTGTGCCTAGCGATTAGGCTCTCTTCACAGGGTGTTACGATATTACGATATTGTTGTAGATAATGCAGCCCTTGGTGATATGGTTGTCCAAGACAGCTGATTTTGACAATTTAATTTGTCATCGAGTGTTTATCTTCGTGTGTTTTTGTTTGTTTAGTTTTAAGTGAATTTTATTTTGGATCTATTTTAAATGAGGTAAGAAAATCACTTTCCCTAATTTTAATTAATTTAATTTTTGCTTATGTTATTGATATAGGAAAACTTAAAATCTTAAATTCTTGTATTACAGTTAATGGCAATAATTATTTGGAGATCTCAGCTTTGTATAGATCACATGATTTACCAAAAAATGAGTTTATTTTGAACTTAAATGAATTCATAAAAAATAAGATAAATACTAAAAATAATTTAATTATTGGTGACTTCAATATAGATCTACTAAATCTTGATAACACTTACCAAGAATTTTTAAATAATTTTTTAGAAAATGGCTACATCCCAGGCTTTCAAGGAACAACTAGACCATCTAATAACAGTAATGATGGTACATGCATAGATAATATTTTCATTAAATCCAAATCAATTATTACTAAAACTTTTAAGTTAATAAATTCCCTTACTGATCACTATCCTTTATTTATTTCAATTAATAAAATAAGAAATGGTACGGTAAATGATTCAATAGTTTCAATTGATTATGCTAAACTTAGGAGAATAGCTAGAAAAGAAACCTGGAACATTATATTATTGATGCAAGATCCAAATGGAGCTACAGATAAGCTTGTTGATAAAATAAAAAAATGTGTAAAATTGGCAACATTCAAAACTAGAAGATGCAAAAAAAATCCAAATCAATACCGAGAAGTAAATGGATTACTAAGGCAATTTTAGTTTCCTGTAATAAAAAAGAATTGTTGTATCAGATTTGGAAAACTGAACCTAGTAATGAGACGCATAAGTTTGAATATAAAAATTATAGTAAGATTTTAAATAAGGTGATTAATGCAGCAAATTTTAAGTACGATCGCGAACAAATTGATAAGAATAGTAATAGTTCAACGAATTTATGGAAAATAATTAACTTGAAGCTTGGTAAAAATGTCAAAAAAGAAAATAACATAAATCAGATTTATGATAATAACAAGCAAAAAATCATCAATCCTATTGAAATATCCAATACTATGAATTCTTATTTTTGTAGCATTGGAGAAGAATTAAACGTAAGGATTCAACAACCGCGCAACACAGAAATTAATTTGCCTAAAATGAACCCTAAATCTATTTTTTTTACACCAACAAACCATCTTGAAATTTCCAACATTATTCAAAACATGGAATCGAAAAATGGAGGCGTTGATAATATAAATGCCAAAACACTCAAAATGCTATCAGACTTTATAGTAGAACCTTTCGTTCATATAATTAATTTATGTATTGAAAAATCAATTTGGCCAGATTCTTTAAAAAGAGCGGAAGTTAAACCTATATTTAAAGCAAATAATAGAAATTGTGCTTCAAATTATAGACCAATTTCATTAATCTCTAATTTGGCAAAAATACTTGAAAGAATTATATACAATAGAATTTTAAGCTTTATTAATAAATCCAAAATTATGTCTAATAAACAATTCGGCTTTGTTAAAAATAGGGGTACAAAAGATGCTTTAACCATATAACTAACATAATATATAATAAACTGGACAAAAGCTTACCAATTGCCATTACATTCTTAGATCTTGCCAAAGCATTTGATACAGTTAACCATAGAATTCTGCTAAACAAATTATATAATTATGGAATCAGAGGCAGCGCACATAAACTAATGACCAGTTACTTAAATGATAGACAGCAGAGAGTAAAAATAAATGAAAGTGTAAGTGAATATAAGACTTTAACTACAGGAGTTCCACAGGGAACTATCTTGGGACCGCTATTATTTATACTATATGTCAATGATCTTTTAAATGATATGCCCGAAAATACAATAATATCATATGCAGATGACACAGCCATTATATCTACTGACGAGAGCTGGTATGGAGTTCAAATAAAAATGATTATTTGAAAAAAATTTCAACCTGGCTTGCACTGAATAGACTGTCTCTTAATTTAGACAACACAGTTTTTATGGCATTTGGAAATTATAGTGATAGTGTTCCCAATAATATTAAAATACAAATCAATGATAAAATGTTAAAAAGGGTAGAAAGCTGTAAATATTTGGGTTTAATATTTGATCATAATATGAAATGGGATAAGCATATTGAATATCTTATAACTAAAACAAGATATTTACTGTTTATATTTTACAAAATATCCAGGTTTATGCAAATAGAAACCCTAAAAATGATTTATTATGCCTTTTTTTAAATTCTTTTATTTAACTTACACTGTTTGTCGTCAAATCTGGGAAGTTAAATTTGACCCACTTCCCGGTTTCGGATAGAGCTGAAATTTTGCATATACGTTTAGTTTGGATGACAATGCAATCTGGCCATTTTGTAAAAATATCAAGATGGCGGTTCCAAAATGGCGCCCGATTTTTGAAATTGTGCCACTGTTTGTCGTCAAATCTTGGAAGTTAAATTTGACCCACTTCCCGGTTTCGGATAGAGCTGAAATTTTGCATACACGTTTAGTTTGGATGACAATGCAATCTGGCCATTTTGTAAAAATATCAAGATGGCGGTTCCAAAATGGCGCCCGATTTTTGAAATTGTGCTCCGCGGCCCTCTGACATGGGTATCAAATGAAAGGCTATGACAGGTAGAACACAATAAGCTATGTGGCGTCATTCCAAATTCAAAATGGCGGCCAACACTTACACTGTTTGTCGTCAAATCTTGGAAGTTAAATTTGACCCACTTCCCGGTTTCGGACAGAGCTGAAATTTTGCATACACGTTTAGTTTGGATGACAATGCAATCTGGCCATTTTGTAAAAATATCAAGATGGCGGTTCCAAAATGGCGCCCGATTTTTGAAATTGTGCTCCGCGGCCCTCTGACATGGGTATCAAATGAAAGGATATGACAGGTAGAACACAATAAGCTATGTGGCGTCATTCCAAATTCAAAATGGCGGCCAACACTTACACTGTTTGTCGTCAAATCTTGGAAGTTAAATTTGACCCACTTCCCGGTTTCGGATAGAGCTGAAATTTTGCATACACATTTAGTTTGGATGAGAATGCAATCTGGGCATTTTGTAAAAATATCAAGATGGCTGTTCCAAAATGGCGCCCGATTTTTGAAATTGTGCTCCGCGGCCCTCTGACATGGGTATCAAATGAAAGGATATGACAGGTAGAACACAATAAGCTATGTGGCGTCATTCCAAATTCAAAATGGTGGCCAACACTAAATTGCGGAAAGCTTATAATAGACTAAAAAGTAGAAAATATAACCGATCAACTTCCAATTTTGCACACACTCGTAGTTCGGGTGGTTAATGTGTATGAATGATGAGATGAATAGTTGAGTTAAGGGTGAGTTGATAATAAAGAAGCAATACACGTTACAAAAAATCACAAACAAACACAGAGATGCTGCTGTCAACTAAATTCAACTACTCAAATACTGAACTCATGTCCGTATGCATAATTTCAACTAAACCCAGGTAGCAGAGCTGAGTCGAGTTCAGTCAACCTTAACCCAACTCGACTCCCGTTTACATGTAGTTAGACTTGGGTTCAACTTGAGTTAAACTCATCATGTATAAGTACTAAATGCAATCTGACCTTTTTGTAAAAAAATCAAGAAGACGGTTCCGTTTTTGCAATTATGTTCCACCGAGCCCACGACATGGGTATCAAATGAATACAGTAAACTGTGTGACGTAATTTTAAATCTAATAGAATTGCCATCATAAAATGGCGGAATACATATAATAAACTAAAAAGTAGAAAATAAAATAAATGGTTGAAAAAAATTTAAAAAAAAAAATTCTTTTCATTAACTAAAAAATGTACTGAAAAGTAAAAAATAAAAAATATTTTAAAGAAAGCGTGAAATTTCAATTTTAATGAAAAAGTTAATTAAAAGAATGGCGCATTTTTCATCAAAAATTGAAAATATAACTGTAAATCGCGTGAGATTTACAATAACCCTCAATTTTTTGCTTTGTTAATTTCAAATTCTAATAAAAATTTTATATATATCTACTGACGAGAGCTGGTATGGAGTTCAAATAAAAATGATTATTTGAAAAAAATTTCAACCTGGCTTGCACTGAATAGACTGTCTCTTAATTTAGACAACACAGTTTTTATGGCATTTGGAAATTATAGTGATAGTGTTCCCAATAATATTAAAATACAAATCAATGATAAAATGTTAAAAAGGGTAGAAAGCTGTAAATATTTGGGTTTAATATTTGATCATAATATGAAATGGGATAAGCATATTGAATATCTTATAACTAAAACAAGATATTTACTGTTTATATTTTACAAAATATCCAGGTTTATGCAAATAGAAACCCTAAAAATGATTTATTATGCCTTTTTTTAAATTCTTTTATTTAACTTACACTGTTTGTCGTCAAATCTGGGAAGTTAAATTTGACCCACTTCCCGGTTTCGGATAGAGCTGAAATTTTGCATATACGTTTAGTTTGGATGACAATGCAATCTGGCCATTTTGTAAAAATATCAAGATGGCGGTTCCAAAATGGCGCCCGATTTTTGAAATTGTGCCACTGTTTGTCGTCAAATCTTGGAAGTTAAATTTGACCCACTTCCCGGTTTCGGATAGAGCTGAAATTTTGCATACACGTTTAGTTTGGATGACAATGCAATCTGGCCATTTTGTAAAAATATCAAGATGGCGGTTCCAAAATGGCGCCCGATTTTTGAAATTGTGCTCCGCGGCCCTCTGACATGGGTATCAAATGAAAGGCTATGACAGGTAGAACACAATAAGCTATGTGGCGTCATTCCAAATTCAAAATGGCGGCCAACACTTACACTGTTTGTCGTCAAATCTTGGAAGTTAAATTTGACCCACTTCCCGGTTTCGGACAGAGCTGAAATTTTGCATACACGTTTAGTTTGGATGACAATGCAATCTGGCCATTTTGTAAAAATATCAAGATGGCGGTTCCAAAATGGCGCCCGATTTTTGAAATTGTGCTCCGCGGCCCTCTGACATGGGTATCAAATGAAAGGATATGACAGGTAGAACACAATAAGCTATGTGGCGTCATTCCAAATTCAAAATGGCGGCCAACACTTACACTGTTTGTCGTCAAATCTTGGAAGTTAAATTTGACCCACTTCCCGGTTTCGGATAGAGCTGAAATTTTGCATACACATTTAGTTTGGATGAGAATGCAATCTGGGCATTTTGTAAAAATATCAAGATGGCTGTTCCAAAATGGCGCCCGATTTTTGAAATTGTGCTCCGCGGCCCTCTGACATGGGTATCAAATGAAAGGATATGACAGGTAGAACACAATAAGCTATGTGGCGTCATTCCAAATTCAAAATGGCGGCCAACACTTACACTGTTTGTCGTCAAATCTTGGAAGTTAAATTTGACCCACTTCCCGGTTTCGGATAAAGCTGAAATTTTGCATACACGTTTAGTTTGGATGACAATGCAATCTGGCCATTTTGTAAAAATATCAAGATGGCGGTTCCAAAATGGCGCCTGATTTTTGAAATTGTGCTCCGCGGCCCTCTGACATGGGTATCAAATGAAAGGATATGACAGGTAGAACACAATAAGCTATGTGGCGTCATTCCAAATTCAAAATGGCGGCCAACACTAAATTGCGGAAAGCTTATAATAGACTAAAAAGTAGAAAATATAACCGATCAACTTCCAATTTTGCACACACTCGTAGTTCGGATGGTTAATGTGTATGAATGATGAGATGAATAGTTGAGTTAAGGGTGAGTTGATAATAAAGAAGCAATACACGTTACAAAAAATCACAAACAAACACAGAGATGCTGCTGTCAACTAAATTCAACTACTCAAATACTGAACTCATGTCCGTATGCATAATTTCAACTAAACCCAGGTAGCAGAGCTGAGTCGAGTTCAGTCAACCTTAACCCAACTCGACTCCCGTTTACATGTAGTTAGACTTGGGTTCAACTTGAGTTAAACTCATCATGTATAAGTACTAAATGCAATCTGACCTTTTTGTAAAAAAATCAAGAAGACGGTTCCGTTTTTGCAATTATGTTCCACCGAGCCCACGACATGGGTATCAAATGAATACAGTAAACTGTGTGACGTAATTTTAAATCTAATAGAATTGCCATCATAAAATGGCGGAATACATATAATAAACTAAAAAGTAGAAAATAAAATAAATGGTTAAAAAAAAATTTAAAAAAAAATTCTTTTCATTAACTAAAAAATGTACTGAAAAGTAAAAAATAAAAAATATTTTAAAGAAAGCGTGAAATTTCAATTTTAATGAAAAAGTTAATTAAAAGAATGGCGCATTTTTCATCAAAAATTGAAAATATAACTGTAAATCGCGTGAGATTTACAATAACCCTCAATTTTTTGCTTTGTTAATTTCAAATTCTAATAAAAATTTTTGATGAAAAATACGCCATTCTTTTAATTAACTTTTTCATTAAAATTGAAATTTCACGCTTTCGTTAAAATATTTTTTATTTTTTACTTTTCAGTACATTTTTTAGTTAATGAAAAGAATTTTTTTTTAAAAATTTTTTTTAACCATTTATTTTATTTTCTACTTTTAGTTTATTATATGTATTCCGCCATTTTATGATGGCAATTCTATTCGATTTAAAATTACGTCACACAGTTTACTGTATTCATTTGATACCCATGTCGTGGGCTCGGTGGAACATAATTGCAAAAACGGCCGCTATCTCGGAACCGTCTTCTTGATTTTTTTATTTTAAATTCTTTTATTTAACTTACACTGTTTGTCGTCAAATCTTGGAAGTTAAATTTGACCCACTTCCCGGTTTCGGATAGAGCTGAAATTTTGCATACACGTTTAGTTTGGATGACAATGCAATCTGGCCATTTTGTAAAAATATCAAGATGGCGGTTCCAAAATGGCGCCCGATTTTTGAAATTGTGCTCCGCGGCCCTCTGACATGGGTATCAAATGAAAGGATTATGACAGGTAGAACACAATAAGCTATGTGGCGTCATTCCAAATTCAAAATGGCGGCCAACACTTACACTGTTTGTCGTCAAATCTTGGAAGTTAAATTGGACCCACTTCCCGGTTTCGGATAGAGCTGAAATTTTGCATACACGTTTAGTTTGGATGACAATGCAATCTGGCCATTTAGTAAAAATAACAAGATGGCGGTTCCAAAATGGTGCCCGATTTTTGAAATTGTGCTCCGCGGCCCTCTGACATGGGTATCAAATGAAAGGATATGACAGGTAGAACACAATGAGCTATGTGGCGTCATTCCAAATTCAAAATGGCGGCCAACACTTACACTGTTTGTCGTCAAATCTTGGAAGTTAAATTTGATCCACTTCCCGGTTTCGGATAGAGCTGAAATTTTGCATACACGTTTAGTTTGGATGACAATGCAATCTGGCCATTTTGTAAAAATATCAAGATGGCGGTTCCAAAATGGCGCCCGATTTTTGAAATTGTGCTCCGCGGCCCTCTGACATGGGTATCAAATGAAAGGATATGACAGGTAGAACACAATAAGCTATGTGGCGTCATTCCAAATTCAAAATGGCGGCCAACACTTACACTGTTTGTCGTCAAATCTTGGAAGTTAAATTTGACCCACTTCCCGGTTTCGGATTGAGCTGAAATTTTGCATACACATTTAGTTTGGATGACAATGCAATCTGGCCATTTTGTAAAAATATCAAGATGGCGGTTCCAAAATGGCGCCCGATTTTTGAAATTGTGCTCCGCGGCCCTCTGACATGGGTATCAAATGAAAGGATATGACAGGTAGAACACAATAAGCTATGTGGCGTCATTCCAAATTCAAAATGGCGGCCAACACTAAATTGCGGAAAGCTTATAATAGACTAAAAAGTAGAAAATATAACCGATCAACTTCCAATTTTGCACACACTCGTAGTTCGGGTGGTTAATGTGTATGAATGATGAGATGAATAGTTGAGTTAAAGGTGAGTTGATAATAAAGAAGCAATACACGTTACAAAAAATCACAAACAAACACAGAGATGCTGCTGTCAACTAAATTCAACTACTCAAATACTGAACTCATGTCCGTATGCATAATTTCAACTAAACCCAGGTAGCAGAGCTGAGTCGAGTTCAGTCAACCTTAACCCAACTCGACTCCCGTTTACATGTAGTTAGGCTTGGGTTCAACTTGAGTTCAACTCATCATGTATAAGTACTAAATGCAATCTGACCTTTTTGTAAAAAAATCAAGAAGACGGTTCCGAGATGGCGGCCGTTTTTGCAATTATGTTCCACCGAGCCCACGACATGGGTATCAAATGAATACAGTAAACTGTGTGACGTAATTTTAAATCTAATAGAATTGCCATCATAAAATGGCGGAATACATATAATAAACTAAAAAGTAGAAAATAAAATAAATGGTTAAAAAAATTTTTTTTAAAAAAATTCTTTTCATTAACTAAAAAATGTACTGAAAAGTAAAAAATAAAAAATATTTTAAAGAAAGCGTGAAATTTCAATTTTAATGAAAAAGTTAATTAAAAGAATGGCGCATTTTTCATCAAAAATTGAAAATATAACTGTAAATCGCGTGAGATTTACAATAACCCTCAATTTTTTGCTTTGTTAATTTCAAATTCTAACAAAATTTTTTGATGAAAAATGCGCCATTCTTTTAATTAACTTTTTCATTAAAATTGAAATTTCACGCTTTCTTTAAAATATTTTTTATTTTTTACTTTTCAGTACATGTTTTAGTTAATGAAAAGAATTTTTTTTTAAAAATTTTTTTTAACCATTTATTTTTTCATAGCATAATTAGTTATGGAATCATAGCATGGGGAGGTGCGTATACAAATAGCTTAAATTTACTACAAAGGTTGCAAAACAGACTGTTAAAAATTGTAAATAAAAACAAAATCATAACCCAAAGCAACCCAATGAATTTAGTTCAACTTTTTGAGTATGAATCTTTAGTTTTTCATTATAACATACAAAAATTAAATATTTGACCTCCAGCAGTGTTACAAGAAAAAAGAATCTACAGTTACCAATAAGAAAAAAACAATAAGTAGCAAGAATAGTTATATAAAAGCTATTAATATTTTTAATGGTCTACCTAATGAATTAAAGATTTTAAGTGATACTAATACTAGGAAAAAGAAATTAAAACAATGGATTACAAGACCCAGTTGAAATAAAGTAATAATTAATAAAATCTTATAGAAAGTTTTTCAAAGCATATGGTTAATTAATTTTCAGTTACTGTTTATACACATAATGTAAATATTTATTTCCACTGTTTATACACATAATGTAAATATCTATTTTCAATTAGTTTTAGGAACTAGTTTATAAGTACGACCAGTCCCACCAACAGATAACTTTGTTTACCTCTGTGGGATTTACTTTGTAAATTTTACTGGCCAAATAAATAAAATAAAAATAGATATTTATTAATGGAGAGGCGTCAATTGAATATATACAAAGGTCATCATATACATAACGTAAGTAGATATTGTTTTCCTCATATTGAATTTTGCTGTAATCCGGTCCTTTTTTTTATTTTTAGGCAGCTCTCCGGAACACTTATATTTTAAAACAACGTTTTCTGAAGTCTTTTTTCCTTGATATATGTGCAATATGTATTCGTCTGGCTCCTGCTTATACTTTATTTCAGGGATAACTTCATTAAAGTGGTCATCTTCTAAGCGCTTCCACATTTTCGATTTAACATCATTCAAGTACATGGTATACCATGAAGGTGTAACTGCATTATAAAATGTTAATAAAAATGCTGAAAGGTTTATTTGTCCAGGTCTGTAACTAACTTGTTCAAGATTTTCTGGTGTCCATTCAAGTTTTACATTTTCATTTATTTTGATGCTAAGTATTTTAAAATCCTTTTGATGCTGCTTTCTAGTTTCCTTTAACTGGGCATATTCACGCCTCACTCGTTTACGCACATTTCCCCCATTGTTGGAGATTGCACGTTTTGTTATTTCAAAATTTGGTAATGCAATTTCAGTTATTCCAACACGCCAGTTCCCATGAAACTTGCATGGTTTAGCAAGTGCATTTGTAAAAGCCGATAGCGTATTTTCCGGGTAAAATTGCACAGAGTTATTACTTAAAAGACATACGTAAAAATCATTTTCTTTTATTTCCGCTGGCATTGTTTACAGTCTTTCCCAAGCAATGTCCGGCGTACTTGTAGTTCTATCCTTTTTAGTCTTCAGACGCTCACTCTGTCTAACACCGAGCTTACGTAAAGGAAATGAAAGCATATATTGACCAGATTCTAGCTGAGAGGGTATTAATATTAGTCCATTCAAAACGCGCGTTATGGTGTTCCAAAATAACACCGTTAAGAAAATCGAACCCTAAACGTTTTTGGGGTCGCTGATCACGAAAATCGAGGTCCCGCGGTCCCAAAATTAGGGCGTCACCCCTAAAAATGCAAAAAACCCCCTTTTTTAGGGGGTTTTCGCGATTATTTCAATAATATTGAAAACTAATGCGATTAAATGCACTTTTTTTAACATTTATTTGCGAAGGGGGTTGTATTATACTAAATTTAGGCGAGCCTAATGGTAAGGGGTACCCCTAAAGGGTTGAAAGTACCCCTAAACTGGCGAAGAATGGCAGATATTGTAAAAAAATGTTTTTTGAGTTTATGCTTCAAATTCGATTGTGGGCGTACTGTCAGGCAAAAATAAATTATTTTCAACCCTTAAGGGGTTAAAAGTACCCCTACAATATAGTTAATTGAAAATTAGGGGGGGGTGTTCCAAAATAACACCGTTAAGAAAATCGAACCCTAAAGGTTTTTGGGGTCGCTGATCACGAAAATCGAGGTCCCGCGGTCCCAAATTTAGGGCGTCACCCCTAAAAATGCAAAAAAAAAACCTTTTTAGGGTGTTTTCGCGATTATTTCAGTAATAATGTAAACTAATGCGATGAACTGCACTTTTTGCGAATGGGGTTGATTTATACTAAATTAAAGCGACCTTAATGGTAAGGGGTACCCCTAAATTGTTGAAAGTATAAATCAACCCCCTTCGCAAAAAGTGCAGTTCATCGCATTAGTTTTCATTATTACTGAAATAATCGCGAAAACCCCCTAAAAAGGGGGGTTTTTTGCATTTTTAGGGGTGACGCCCTAATTTTGGGACCGCGGGACCTCGATTTTCGTGATCAGCGACCCCAAAAACCTTTAGGGTTCGATTTTCTTAACGGTGTTATTTTGGAACACCCCCCACCCCTAATTTTCAATTAACTATATTTTAGGGGTACTTTAAACCCCTTAAGGGTTGAAAATAATTTATTTTTGCCTGCCAGTACGCCCACAATCGGATTTGAAGCAAAAACTTGAAAAAAAAAATTGTTTTTACAATGTTTGCCATTTTTCGCCAATTTAGGGGTACTTTCAACCCTTTAGGGGTACCCCTTACCATTAGGCTCGCCTAAATTTAGTATAATACAACCCCCTTCGCAAATAAATGTTAAAAAAAGTGCATTTAATCGCATTAGTTTTCAATATTATTGAAATAATCGCGAAAACCCCCTAAAAAAGGGGTTTTTTTTGCATTTTTAGGGGTGACGCCCTAATTTTGGGACCGCGGGACCTCGATTTTCGTGATCAGCGACCCCAAAAACGTTTAGGGTTCGATTTTCTTAACGGTGTTATTTTGGAACACCCCCCCCCCCCGCGTTTTGAATGGACTATATAGACTGTTTCTGGACTGCTTTTTGTTTTTCACTTTGTTCTAATTCCTCTATATGTTCGCCAACTTCATCGGCATAGCCGTAGGTACAGTATACTGCGTTACACCATCCTCAGCTGTGATTATTTTATAATCCTTTTCACGCGCATTAGGTGCAGATGTTGTTCTTAGTAATTTTGGTGGTGGCCTTAGAGTTTTTGCTATTCCGCTAGCTGATAATCGTCTTTTGGCGGCTGGTGATAAAGATCTTCTTGGCGGGCTTATGTTATGTGCTTCTTCAAAGACTTCTTCTTCAGTTAGGAAATCCTTTTCTGGTGATGGTGAAGTCTGTGTTAATACATCATCTTTAAAAATAATTTTCGTTTGTGTGGTACTATCTCTTAAACTTTTTTGTTTGATATTATGTTCACGTGGCAAGTATAAATTTGTTTCTTTATTAAGCGTCCGTTTGGATTTCCTATTGTGATTTAAAAATGAAATTAGTTGATTTCGATAGCTATACCATTTTTCTGAATCATTCATGTCTTTATTCTGCAGTATTTTATTCATTGCTCTATCAAAAATGGACTGATTTGCGGTCATTTCAATTTCATCTTTAAGCCTGTTGTAAACTTCTGGCGACAGAAGTAGCATCTTGTTAAGTCCATTATTTCTATGCATATTTTTCAATTAATGAGCCAATAACTCCTGATAGTACACTTCCTAATAAAACTGGTAAAAAACCTCCTCGTTGCACTAGTATTTTACGTTGTTTAGCAACAGATCTCTTTGCGCAAATCAATTTACGCATGTCCTTTTTATACTTGCACAGTGATTTGTAGATATTTCCATGCGGCATATGATTACCTTTTAAGGTGTTGAGCGTAATTTCACAAAGAGTTTTTATTACCTCAGGGTCAGCATTTTGTATGATGGACTTTCTCAGATTTGGTTTAGCCTTTTTAAGCACATATAGCATATGCTTGTTCTCCCTTAATCGTTTCATTCGTGACGCCATTCTTACCATTTAAAGAGTTTTGCTGGCAAAAACAGGTTACAAAGTGTTTATTAAATATATCAGTTCGAAATCTTAAGACGTCGTTAATGTCCTGAGTTAAATCAATTATCAAATACCCGTAAGGCATTTGAGTTATCTCTTTATATATTCTCACAAGTTCTAAACTATTTTCTGGGTAAAGGACACCGCACAAATTATATGAGAAAAGGGTCCCGGCGGATTTGGCTGAAATTGAAGTATGTTAGTCAATGGGGGTAGACGAACAAAAAATTGTAAGGGGGAGGGGGGGTAAATCGTAACGGTTAGCCGCTAGGGCGTTTTGAAATTTTTTGATAGATGTCTTTATATCACCCTGTATTTTTGTAACCCTGTGGAATATTTTCGTGAATAAGGTGGCAATTTACGCAGAATACTCCCACCTATCTAAAACTGTAAAATTCGAGGTTCTAACCCACCAACTTTTAGAGTTATGGGTCGTCAAAATCAAAGTTTTGTTTTTTTTCACTAAAATTTCAAGTTCAACCACCTTTTTCTCCAAAAAATACGTAGTTAATTAATTTTTTTTTTTACAAAATTGGAAAGCTTGGACAATTTCCTATGAATAAGGTCAGGGCAACTTTTATGCTACGGCCTTTACTTTTGAAGTTATAAGCAATTTTAATGTGAAAATTGGCTTTATTTCGTACTTTTCTCGTACTTTTCCACCGCAGCTTTGTCGAAAAGTACCAAATAAGTACGAAATAAAGCCAATTTTCACATTAAAATTGCTTATAACTTCAAAAGTAAAGGCCGTAGCATAAAAGTTGCCCTGACCTTATTCATAGGAAATTGTCCAAGCTTTCCAATTTTGTAAAAAAAAATTAATTAACTACGTGTTTTTTGGAGAAAAAGGTGGTTGAACTTGAAATTTTAGTGAAAAAAAAACAAAACTTTGATTTTGACGACCCATAACTCTAAAAGTTGGTGGGTTAGAACCTCGACTTTTACAGTTTTAGATAGGTGGGAGTATTCTGCGTAAATTGCCACCTTATTCACGAAAATATTCCACAGGGTTACAAAAATACAGGGTGATATAAAGACATCTATCAAAAAATTTCAAAACGCCCTAGCGGCTAACCGTTACGAATTACCCCCCCTCCCCCTTACAATTTTTTGTTCGTCTACCCCCACTGACTAACATACTTCAATTTCAGCCAAATCCGCCGGGACCCTTTTCTCATATAATTTGTGCGGTGTCCTTTGTCGGGCCAGATGTGTAAATTGACTTTTATCCCGGGGGTTTTTTAAATACAACAAGATATTTACAATTGAGCGATATATCACGACTGAATTTTCCTTGATGGAATACGTTTTGTGTCACAAGAATTACTGAGAACTTACGATGATGAGACCCCTTAGTAAAGAGTTCACAAACTTGTTTACTAAATCCGTTTAACATCATGTCATCTATAGCAATCAATGTTGGCACGTTTTCATGATTTACAAACTCCTCTGGTATAGCATTTTAATATTCAATGTTTTGCAGTTTGATATCCGTAGGTAGTGCACCGTGTTCTGCATTACACCATATAATTTTTCTAATTTGCGGTTCTATAAATATCTGACTAGTATTAAGAAGATTTTTTATAAATGTTGTTTTGCCGCATCCCGAAGGCCATCATTGTAAATGGGTGATTAAACTTGATCATTTTTGCTTTGTATATAAACTGGTCATTCAACTAAAGGTATTTATACATTCTTCACAATGAGCAGAAGACAGATAATAATCAATGAACTGCATAAACCAGTGCAAAAAATTTTAAACGTCGACATGTCACTACCAAAGGTATAGATGATTTGTGGCAGGCAGACTTGGTTTCCAAAACGATTGGATTAAATGCGTTAAGTGATGCCATCGTGTAAGTGCAGTGGGTTTCTCATCTAGGATTGATGGCTCTGATAATGCCAACGGTGCTTCACCTAACAGAAAGTGGCCTGGTGTAAGTGCATTCAAGTCCTCTGGATCGTCTGTTAATGGTGTGATCGGCCTAGAATTTAGACAAGCTTCTATCTGGGTCGCGATTGTGGCCATTTCCTCGTACGTTAAAATTGCATCGTTTATTATTCGTTTTAGGTGATATTTCGTGGATTTCACCGCTGCCTCCCACAATCCTCCGAAATTGGGCGCTGATGGTGGTATGAAGTGCCATTCTATTCTCAATGCTGTGGCCTTTGGTGGCATTTCCACATTCAATTGTTTCAGATGTTGTTCGAAATCATGATTTAATAGTTTGTTCGTCCCGACAAAATTGGTTCCGTTGTCTGAGTATATGTGCAGGCAAAGCCCTCTGCGACTAATAAACCTCTTTAAGGCTCCGTAGAATGCTTCGGACGTCAAATCAGAGACAACTTCTATGTGGACTGCCTTGACAGCGAGGCAAACAAATATGGCTAGGTAACCCTTGAATGTTTTTTGTCCTCTGCCTCTTGATACCTTCAAATTAAACGGACCACAGAAATCCACGCCAACGTGAGTGAAAGGTCGCGACATTCGTGTTCTGGGAGACGGCAGATTTCCCATCAATTGGGATTCAGGTTTCGCCTTATGTCGGAAGCATTTCATGCATCGGTGCACCACCCTTTTTATGCAGCTCCTCAACTTGAGAATCCAGAATCGATTCCTTAACCAGGTCATCATCAATTGGGGGCCGCCGTGAAGAGTTCGTTCATGCGATTCTAATATTATGAGTTTGGTTAATGAATGATCGGAACTCAATATGATAGGGTGTTTTTTGAACCACGACAAATCTGCGTGATGTAGTCGTCCTCCGACACGCAAGACTCCTTCGTCGTCGAGAAATGGCGTCAAACTGCTTAACCTGCCATTCTTTACCTCCTTTCCTGACCTGCAGGTCAACAATTCATCTGCGAATTCGTCCGCTTGTGCGTCTTTTATTAAATATGTGAGTGCCTTATTCAGTTCTGCCATAGTCAACCAAATCGATGAATCCTTTTTTAATGCCTTGCAGTTGTTGATAAATCTGAAGCAATAAGCTGACACTCGCAACAATCGTGTTAAGCTTGAATACTTTGCCACTAGTTTGGTTTCTCCTGCTTTGAGGGTTACTGCCAAATAAATTTTCACGCTCGCTCTTTCTTCCAAATTGGTTTTGTCGACTTGAATCGGGGTCGGCCAATGTTCTTTAGATTTTTTAAGCCAGTTTGGACCATGCCACCACAGTGTGTGCGAGATGAGTTCCGTTGGTTGGTGCTATGCCAGTCCGCAGGATTTTCCTTTGAAGACACGTACTTCCAAGAGGAGCAGTCGATAGTTTCTTGGATTTCGGCCACTCTATTTGCCACAAAAGTCTTCCATCTTGAAGGATGTGCCTTTATCCAAGCTAGTGTTATGGTGGAATCGCACCCAAGTGTTAAACGAATGTTACTGCCTTTCAAGGCCATTTTTATTGCTTTAAATAGACGCACTAACAAAACGGCTCCACATAATTCAAGTCGTGCCAATGTTACCGGTTTGATGGGAGCGACCTTGGTTTTTGATGTTAGCAAGTGAGTATGAATGTGACCAAATTTATCGACCGACCGGACATAAAACACTGCTGCGTATGCCCGATTTGAGGCGTCACAAAATCCGTGCAATTCAATTTCATCGGTAAGGGTGTGCAGCCATCTGGGGATTTTGATATCTTCAATGTGTTTCAGATCTTTCCGAAAGTCGTTCCAAGCTTGTGTAAAATCCTCAGATAATCTGTCATCCCAATCCAAGCCGCTTAACCAAACACTCTGCATGATAATCTTGGCTCGTATCATGATGGGTGAGAGAAGCCCCAGAGGGTCGAATAATTTGGATATTTGCGACAAGAGGTCTCGTTTCGTGATCAATTCAGAATTAGCAAGATAGGTGTTCATTTTGTACATAAAGGTGTCTGTCTTGGGGCACCAAAGGACGCCTAATGTTTTAATTCCATCTTCGAAGTCGAAATTGCGGATCTTACTAAGCTCTTGGTCCGCCAGTGGAATTGCCTTGATTAATTCTGGATCGTTGGTGGTCCATTTTCGCAAATTGAATCCGCCTAACTGCATCAAACGTATCAATTGATCTTGAAGTTGTGTTGCTTCTTCAACCGTACTTGCTCCTGTCAGAAGGTCGTCGACGTAGAAATCCGACTTAACTATCTCCGATGCTCTTGGGAAGTTTTTATATTCATCATCAGCCAGCTGATGCAGTGTTCTTATCGCCAAATATGGAGCACAAGACGTGCCAAAGGTGACTGTGTGTAAGCAGAAGTCTTGTATCTTTTCGACTGGCGATGGTCTCCACAACACTCGTTGAAAATCGACATCCTCTTCCGACACCTTGATTTGGCGATACATCTTCTCCAAATCTGCAGTGAAGACGATCTTGTGTTTTCGCCACCGTAAAAGAATTTGCCATAAGTCATCTTGTAGTTTGGGACCGACCATCAAGACGTCGTTAAGTGATGGCCCATGTTTGGATTTTTGCGACGCATCAAAAACAACTCGGAGCTTAGTTGTCGTGCTTTCTTTAAACACGGCATGATGGGGCAGGTAATACGTTTCAAAATGTCTTGTATTATGAAAGTCATTCTTTAATTCTTTTGTAGATGCCGAGACTGGGACCATGTGGTTGAGTTGGCGGTATTCCTGTATGCATGCTGAATATTCATCGTGCAGTTGAGGGGATTTTTGAAATCTGGCTTCCAGTAAGTTGAATCGTCGTAGTGCTGTTGTTCGCGATGTGCCGAACTGAGGACGCTGTCCATTCACAAACGGTAAACGTACTATGTACCGTCCGTCCGATGCCCTTCTCACAGTGTCCTTGTAGAACTGCTCGCACTTCATTTCTTCTTCGGTTAGATGTCGTTCTTCTCGAGTTTCTTCTAATTCCCAAAAACGCCGGATGCTGTGTTCTAACTCAGTATGGCTATGGCAGCTTACTAATGTCCTTGTTTGAGGTGTTGGTAACTCTCCTGATAAAATCCATCCTAGGGTTGTGTTCTACGCAACAAAGCTTCCATTGTTACTCTTCCGAATGCCGTCAAGTAAAATTCGACCGTATACATCCGCACCAAGCAAGACTTGTATTTTATTGGGCTCAAAACATTGAGGATCGGCCAAACACAAATTTTTCAAATTTATCGAGTCGTCGGGCAATTTCATACTTCGAGAAGGGAGTACTCTGGTAATCGATTTCAAAACTAATGCCGATGTCCTCATTATGTTACTGCCATGTCTAGATTTCAGCATGAATTGTACTGACGCTCTTGAGGTACCGGCCTTGGAATTTTCAACACCAAAAATGTTGACTGTAGTTGATGATTTCCTAAGTTTCAGCAGCTGCACAATCTGTTCCGAAATAAACGACACTTGGGAGCCTTGATCCACTAATGCCCGTGCTGTAACTTCTTGCCCTGATGGCGCACAGATTCTAATTAATGCTGTGGCTAGAAGCACTTCCCTTGATGTTGCAAACTCGTGGACGTAAAAGACTTAGCATCTTCTAAGGCCGATGATGTGGTTGCGGGATCCTCAGTGACCTCCGTCGACATGAACGCCTTTCCTTTACTTACAGCAAAATTCGCGATGACCGTGTCGCTATGGAGCAAAGTGTGATGACGGTGGTTACAGCGTAAACAGTTGTGTACACTAGGGCATGACCTAGCCTTGTGCCCAAAACCTAAACAATTTGAACACAAACCTCTTTTTTGAACTACGTCCCTTTTGCC
The DNA here is from genome assembly GCA_949987705.1 of Thereva unica. Taxonomy (NCBI): domain Eukaryota; kingdom Metazoa; phylum Arthropoda; class Insecta; order Diptera; family Therevidae; genus Thereva; species Thereva unica. Next base: position 155,268,319 of record OX465281.1, on the reverse strand, counting down.
TTCAAAATTTAAGTTTAAAAATTGTTCGCACGACCTTATAGTATGATTGCCTGAACAGAGTGCACACTTGATGTCAGAAGTGATATGATGAATGTGTCTTGTGGTGTTAAGTTGCCGCGGGGTTCCCGTCGACCTAATGCTTCTGGAATCGCTACCTAATACTTCTAGGGCTCTAAAATGCCCCTCTAAGAAACTGCGTAAATCTTCGTAGGTTGGAAATTCGATTTTGCCACCGATATTTTGTTCCCAAAGACGTTTCGTTTCGTTCGGCAATCGTTCACTTACAAGGAACGAAATCACCATATCCCACTTGTCCACTTCAATATTTAAATTTCGTAGAGCTTGCAAACATTCGTTGGTGGTGTCCAATAGCTTGCGGATGCTTGACGCCGAATCATTGCTGCACACAGGCTGTGACAATAATGTTTTGAGTTGCGACTTAATCAAAAGGCGTTTGTTGTTATACCGATCATTCAATGTTTTCCAAGCGGGTATATAGTTGACCTCGGTAATATTGAAGTGCCTAAGGAGCTGCTCAGCTTCACCATGCAATGTCGATTTCAAATAATGGAGCTTTTGCACGTTGGAAATCCTCTGGTTCTCGTGAATTAGGGTAACGAATAAATCGCGGAACGACATCCATTCATTGTAACTTCCGCTAAATTTAGGCAAGTTGACTCTTGGGAGTTTCACTTCTTCGTGTTCACTATGCGCGATTTTTTCCGCTGGACTCACTTTCGGCGAAATTGGTTCAGGGTACATTTCTTCCATTTCTTCTTCTATTTCGGACTTTCCGAGCAAAAAACATTCCTGCGCTTCATCGTATACATCCTCTTCAAAATATTTCGTGACTTCCTTCGGTAATTCTTCGGTGGATTCCTTTAATACGATAATTTTACGATGGGTTTTCCGAAACTCCATCCAGTAATCGGCAAGCGTCTGTAACCGCTTATTCAAATATGCCTTGCTTTTCCTTGATTTTGAATCCTTTTTGTAATTTTTAATTTGTTTTTTTATTTTGTCGAACGTGGCTTCTTGCTCGACAATTAGCACTTCTATTTGCTTTACGCTCATGCTTGCGTACATTTATATAAAGGCACAAATAACAAATGGAGTACTCACCGAAATAATGAATTCGTAGTGATCCTCTCCGGTGATTCCTTGTTGTTTCACGTGGTCGATATGGGCTGGGAAATATCCTTGCACTATCGCAATAGTTTTGTCCCTTCTAGGAGAAGCACTATTTTAAGCTTTGATCACTAATTGTCCACGTTTTAAAAGTTATCAATATATAAACCGCTACCGTTCTTTGTCCACCACTTTGCAAATTAACCGGCACTTTGTTTTCCAAAACTTTCTTAATTCTCCGCACGAATATCTCACAAATTAAAACAACATCCGGCTCGAAGGACCAAAAAATATGTTCATCAAATTCAAATGGATGCGTTCAAATTCACAAAAAGTTCAAGAAATATTCGTGCAACTCAAATTAATTTCGCGTAAATCGCAGTATTAAAAACTCACGTACACCAAAAACGTTAATTTTATTAAAAATGAAAATTTAACTTTATTAGTACATTTATTCGGCTTCAAACTAAATTCTAATTAGATTAATTGCGGTATTCGCTACAATTTCGTTGCGATCAAATTCAAAAATTACAAATTCAAAAATCAAAATTCAAATTCAAGATACAAGAAAAATCTGTTGCTTACTTATATAGCAAAAGCCTACGTGACTACAGCACTTTGACCGCAATTTTCACAAATCAGTTATTACCGCTGCATCGGTTTTCTTGTTTATTCCACCCACATCTTTCCCCTTTTCATATTAATTTCGAGTTCGAATTGTTTCATTTCAAATGTCAAATTGTTTCTATTTCAAATGTCAAATTGTGTCCATTTCAAACGTCAAATTGTGATGTGGGTGCAGTAAACAAATGTTGTTTGTTCAGTGATTTTTTGTGATTGTTTACAAAGGTGAGTGAATTAAATACAATTATTTGTTAAAATATATAATATATATATATATATATATAAAATTTGTTATTATATGTTTATTGTTTTCGAAACTAATTTTTAATACTAATTCATATTATTTCTTGAATGAACCTAACCTAAAATCTTATATGTTAAAATTTTATACATTATTTAATAACTAAATTGGTTTTCTGTATTTTAGCTGCTGTTGGTGCCCATTGTTTGGTTTGGGAAGGACGGGTCTTCAGGAAACCTCGCAGCGAAGTATTTTGTATTTATAAGTTCACTGATGGCGATTGTGTTTTTATGAACTTTTTAGGTGGATGTCCAACACAGGTGATTGATTGATCACACCGACCTACTTCCGCAAGCCAGTTCCCATGGGAAGGGTCAATGACCTTGACGTGATCTAGTTCCCACGGTCCAGAAAATTTTCCCACCGTAAACCGTCCCAATAACTACTCACGCTTTCCCGGATCTCGGTACCGCCAGCTATATGGAAGCTAAGAAGCGATTGCTTGATCGATATGGATTATCGACAAGGAATCGCCTCGAGCAGCTGTTGGCGGCGCATGAGCCCGGGGACCGCAAGCCCTCAGATTTTCTGAGGGGCTTGCAGAGTCTGGCCGGAGACTGTCTGGGAGATGAGGAGGAGCTCATCCGGAATCTTTGGGAGCGGGGGCTTCCTAGAGATATCCAGGTGGTGCTCGCCGCATCCGCAGACCAGTCTCTAGGCCAGCTGTCAAAACTGGCGGATACCGTATGGGAGATTACGGCCCGTCCAACCCCTGCTCAGGTGTCAGAGGTACAGGCTACGTCGTCTCTGGAGCGGACAGTGCAGTCCCTCCAACGCGAGGTGCGTCAACTAAGAACACTCGTGTTGGGGGGAGGCGGGGTCAGCGATCAGAGGCGACGAGAGATGCTACCGGTTCACGCCAATGGAACCGTTCACCGGCTCGACAGTCGAAAGCTTCATTGGCGGGAACCGGCAACACCACCCAACAAGGGGCTAAGCCCAAGGCCTCGTCTTCAGAGACATTGCCGGGGACGCTCTGATATTACCACTACAGATATGGTAGTGGGGCAGAAAGATGCACTCCGCCTTGTTCATTCAGGGGTCCCGGCCCTTCGGCCAAGAAGGACCGGAGGGTGAAGGGCCCTCAATCAAAAAATTAAATTGGCGGGGAGTCGCCACATCCGGGGGCGTCTCTCAGCAGAGACGCTCGTGTAGATTATTTGTCCGCGACCAGCACAACCAGCTCGACTTTTTAATCGATTCTGGCGCGGACATATCATTAGTTCCTAAACACACTTTTAGGGTACAAACAACATTAATTTGCTTCTGCGGGCCGCAAATGGATCCACGATCCAAACTTTTGGCGCGAAGTTGCTGGAGCTGAACCTAGGTCTTCGCCCACGGTTCATCCACAACTTCATCATAGCCAACACCAACAAAGCTATACTCGGTGCGGACTTTCTCACAAAGTTCGAACTCATACTCGATTTTAAACATCGAGAATTAGTAGACTCACAGACCAGTCTGCGGACTGATGTCTGTGCTACTAGTGAGTATATAGTTATATAAAAATGCTTACTGGCATAAAATTGCTTTTAATCTATCGAAAGAAGCATTTTTATCAACAAGTATCATGTTTCATTAAGAATAAAAATGTTCCCTGCAGACTTATCGTCAGCAGATTTTATGAAAGGAGTCGGCTGCAATATTATGTTGCATTCGCCTCAATGTACGACATTCACATCTTGTCGATAATAAAAATTATTATCTAAGTCAGTCGCATATTAACAACCATTGTGTTCGGTCTCTTAAAATCGTTTCGGCATTTATTTTCTAATTTTCAATAAATAAAGTATTAAAAAAAAAAGGTGTTTAAATTGTTTAATAAAATTTAATCATTATTGGCGCAGTCGGAAAAAAATCGGTGAAAACACGAACAAAATAATAAAGAAGTGAGTTTCCTTCGATTAAAAGTGTTCGCGAAGAAGAAACATTTTAACAAGAAGTGATTGTCCTTCAAACTACTTCAGTGGAATAAATTGCCATTTTCCTTCGACAAAAGTGGTAGCTAAGAAGCAACATTTTAATAAGGAAAGTTTGCGAAGAAGCAAGAAGAAGTAAGTTACCTTCAAATAAGGGAAAATAAGGAGAAGCGATAAGAGAAGCGACGAAGCAGCCGACACATATTTGCAACTCAACCCGAAGACCGAAGACGACACCAACAACATCCTTAAAATATCCGCACTTTTACATAAGGATAAGCCGAGAACACATATTTGCAACTCAGCCCGAAGACTACAAGACAACAAAAACAACATACTTGAAATATTGAAATATTCTCATTTTTACATAAGGTACACCATTCCTTAATAAATAAGTTAGAATAAACTTTTTAAATCAACTAAAAATCAATTTTTAAACAAATAAATAATACAATTAAAATAAGATAAGTTAAGAAAGCATTCAAGTTTAGTTTTGTGATTTTTTCCTCTTTTGTTGAATTCAGTGCAATAAAAAAATAATAACATAACAAAAATGGCAGTGAGTGAAAGAGAAACTTTGCAATACGTTGCTAAAAATATTAGTTATATAACACCATTTCAGGGTGACAAATATAGTTTATCTAGTTTTCTACACCGAATAGAATCACTAATCCCTCTTTTTGACCCATTAAGTAACGAGAATAAACTTATTATTCTTGGTTTCATTATTGATAAAGTTACTGGTAAAGCTAAAGAATCCGTAATAAAACATGGAAGAGTGAACTCATGGGCAGATTTAAAACGCGTGTTAATAAAAAATCACGGCGAGAAAACGCCAGAAGCAGACCTTGTTGACGAATTAAAGTTATGTAGATGTGATTCTACAGTTGAAATCTTTTATAATAAAATTAATACAATGCTATGCCGCTTAAATAATGCAAAAATTTTGAACGGGGAAAACTCAGAAACCGAAATTGCTGCAAATCAAATGCAAGCTTTAAAACACTTTACTGAAAACTTACCTCCACTCGCGAAAAATCTTATTGGATGTCAAAATCCTGAAACCCTAGAAGATGCACACGACCTATTAGCTAAATTTGGATATTTGTCCTTCACAAATAATAAATACAAAATTTCACAAATTAAAAATAACTCTGTTAGTAAATTTAGAAATTTTACCTCAAATTACAACTATAATAATCAACAACCTAATTATAATGATAATGACAGAAACATTCGGCGAAATAGGTTTACAAACTTTACTAATAGTAGCCAATCGAGAAATTCGAATAGAAACAATTATAATTACAACCATTGTCTTGATATTAATGTGATTGGGAGTTATAGTGTAGCGGAAAAGTAAAAAAGGAAACATCCAGAAATAATAGCGCAGATGGTCTTAGTATTATAATTACAATCCATTTGTTTAATAAAATAAAAATAATATTAGTTCAAAAAATTAAGCATTTATTCATATTAATCCTCTTATTATCTATTTCATTTCGTCATACGCAATTTTAACAACTCAATTAATTCAAAAAAAATACCAAATTCATAGAGAAGATAAACTTAAGCTATACTATAACGTTGAATTTCCGATGCATATAAATTTAATGTTGACTGATTTATATTTGTGTAATCATAAACGCAATTTCAATAAAAACCTCTATTTGATACTGTGAAACTTGTTGTACCGTTAAAAGATGCCGTTTAACAAGACGGAAAATATTTGTGATGACGGCATTCTCATTGATTTTTTAAACCAACTTTATGTAATTGTTGGTACTTAATTCAGCATATTGCTACATGAAAATTCGTATGATTTAATCCTTCTGGTTATCAGGCTACCGTATTAAATAATTTACTCTGCAGGTAATATAAAAAAGTCCCGTAACCCGAGTCGTGGCACAAATCCGACGTAGAAAAATTAAGCAAAAGGGGATCATATAAGCAAAAAAAAAATTCAAAGGAACGTGGTTAATAACATTAAATTTTCATTAAATATGTGGGTCCAACGTTGAAATCCAAAAAAAAATAAAGTATTTAATCAGCCCAAGAAATCCAACCAAAAAAAAATTCCATCACCCGAAGGAAGCATGCATTTCTAAGGAGACATGCTCTTAATAATAAGTGCATTTCAGCTCCCAATGCAAGTCCAGAATCGAATGACCAAGGCGCGCGCTGCTGGTGTCGATGTCACTTGTTAAAATTTCTGCTAAGCTCGTTCGATAGTAGAAGAACCCATTTTTCGAAATTACTATTGCCCAATATTTGATGTGCTGCCACATGTGCCATCACGAACGTAGGTATTTTCTATGTTTTTTGGGCAACACAAATGTCAGTTCGTGTTTATTTACATTTACTCCGTCGCCGTCGCCTTAGATTTTGTTTTTAATTTTGTGAAGTAAATTGGTGTTTTATTTTGCGTGAACTATCCGGTAAGTGCATTTATTTTTATTTGTGTGACTCTGGTTCGTTCGTATTTTATATATTTTTATTCATATTTGATGTGTTTTGTTCTTATTTTCTGTTTTTATGAACACATAAAATTCTAGTTTTGTCAGTTAATTTTTAATATAGGTTTTTTTTTTAATAATAACATTTTGTAATTTAACTTATTTTAATTGAATTCCTTCTTTATTTACATTTTCATAGTAGTCTTAACATAATTTAATTTAATTCATTTTTGTGCATTTCATTTAAATTAACTTCATTTTTTGTACCTTTGTAATTTCAATTGGCATAGTGTTTATATACATATAAATTGTGTTTTTTTTATTCTAATTCTTTATATTTTGCAGTGATGACAATGTTGGTTTGGAGGACACTAGTACAGGAAAAATAGTAAAATGGTTGGGTAATTATTATTATTACGAATTATTAAATTTGTTGATTAGTTTATTTATTTATTTCTTTGTAGATTTATCATGTGTTGGGCTGCGCCGAACATTCTCCCCCTCTTGTGATAGGAGAAGAATATCAGTCGACCATCGGGTTTCACTTTAAGCCGAACCTGGTAGCGTCCTGGGAGGGTTATCGTTTTCTCCTTCCCTTTCGTTTTAGCTAAGGCCTCAAAATTTATTCGCTTCAAAACGTCGCGGGTGAGATATATATCGAGTCCTTCTCTAGTCCTGAACTTTTGGTGGGTGTTCTCTATTCGCATTTGAAGCTCGCCAATCGTTGTGGTGGTCCTCAATAAATGGAGTGATGTTTCACGAGCTCCATTTATGGTAGCAGGCTCAGGTAATGTTGCAGTGGTATGTCTGGTGGTATCCCTTAATTCACGAATACGTTCATCTTGATGTGTCCGGGCAAGTGTGCTCTCTGGTGGTGATGTTGTAGACATATGCATCTTCTCAGGTGTACTACGAGGAACTGGGTCTGCGTAGAAATCAGGATCAGGCTCGTCATCCATAGAGAAAAAGATTTTTTCTTGAAATATGAGTACATCTTCGTCGTAATCCATCTGAAAAGATCTTGTGAACTACTTTGTTTAATTATCTTTTTAGGACAATCACAACATTGAAACACTGACAACACGCGACAGTTGATTAGTACTGATTTGAAACTACGTTACTTCTAATGGTAAACGGGCTAATTTGGATATTGGTCGTTTTAAGGTATTGGTTTGCGTTCTGATTTGTGCCACTCGGATTAAACCATCTGACCCTGGATATACTTCGTCTACAACGCCCAAGGGCCATTTTGCTGGTGGAGTATTTTCATTCATTACAAGTACTACATCCCCAATTTTCAGGTTTTTTCGTTCATGCTGCCATTTGGTTCGGGTTTGCAGATGATGTAAATAGTCTCGTGACCACTGTTTCCAAAACTGGTGTACCTTTTGTTGAACTTGTTTCCATTTTTGGGTTAAGGTTGCTTCCTTGGCGTAGTCCGGCTCTGGTAGAGTGTTTAATGCTTGTCCAATGAGAAAATGTCCTGGAGTAAGTATCTCAGGACTGCTTGGATCTGTACTGACGTAACATAATGGACGTGAATTTAGAATAGCTTCTATTTGAGTTAATAACGTCGCATATTCTTAAAAGGTCAATGTCATGTTTCCTAGGCTTCTACGCAAGTGGTGTTTCACCGATCGAACAGCTGCCTCCCAGATTCCTCCAAAATGTGGTGCTGCTGGTGGGTTGAAGTGCCAATTGATAGCCTGCTGAGTAAAATATTGCCTAGCTTCCTGTGTCGCATGTGCTATGACGTCCTTCAATTCCCTATCCAATGTTGATTTGGCTCCTATAAAATTGCTGCCACAGTCGGAGTAGATATCCGTGCATAGACCTCTTCTGGAGATAAACCTTCGTAAAGCAGCGATGAAGGCATCTGTTGTTAGGGCTGAGACTAGTTCGATATGTATGGCCTTCGTTGCCATACAAACAAATATACATAGATAAGCTTTTAATAACTTCGCCTTTCTGCACGGGGATGCCTTTACTACCACTGGTCCTGCATAATCTATGCCCACCTTGCTGAATGGTTTTGACATATTGACCCTAGCTTCTGGTAAGTCTCCCATGCGTTGCTGACAAACTTCCTTTCGATAACGAAAGCATGTGATACATTTATGAAGTCTGGTGGTGATGGCTCGCCTTGCATCCAAAATCCAATATTTGCTCCTGCTTGTTGCTAGCACTAACGATGTCCCACCATGTAAAGTGTTCCGATGCAGTTCGTCGATGATAAGCGATACTATGTGGTGAGTTTTTGGAAGGATAATTGGATGTTTTTTGTTGTACGTTATGGACGCATGCGATAAACGACCCTTTACTCGCATTATTCCTTGGATGTCTAGAAATGGGGTTAGCTGCAATAACTTGCTTCTTGGTGACAGAGGTTTGTTTCGAAGTAAGTTATCATAATCCTTGGGAAAACTTGCTCGTTGTATTTCCTTGAAGATAATCCTCTCTGCGTTGCGTATTTCCCCATTAGAAATGAGCCCGACTTGCTTTTTCGATGTGTTCCTGCAATTGCCTATGAACCTAAGGAGTAGTGCGATGATCCTGGTTGTTTTTCCAAATGAAGAGTAACGGGTAAATATGTCTTCTTGGGTTTCCAATACAAAGTTTGCTGAACGAACAACTTTAGCCTCCAAGTTAGTAGTTGTGTCACCTTGCTTGATATCAGGCCAATTCTCCACGGGCATAGCTAACCATGATGGACCATGCCACCATATATCTTTGGATAGAAGGTCCTCTACTGTGGTGCCTCTGGATGCCAGATCCGCGGGGTTGTCTGTGGTAGGTACGTGTTTCCAAGTCTCATATTTAAGGCTGTCCTGATTTTCCACCACCCTGTTTGCTACATAGGTCTTCCATCGAGATGGATGTTCTTTGATCCATTGTAATACTATAGTCGAGTCCGTCCAGGCATAAATAGGAACATTTTCTAATTCCATATCAGTGACAGTGGTTTTGATTAGTCTTGCAAGAATAACTGCCCCATTGAGTTCGAGTCGTGGAATAGTTGTAGGTTTGTTAGGTGCCACTCTGGTTTTTGCAGTTAATAATGTCGATGAGATACTACCGTCTTGCTGCACTACTCGTAAATACAATACCGCTGCATATGCCCTTGCCGACGCGTCGCAAAAGCCATGAAGTTGAAGTTGCGCTGTATTGGTGTACCGAATCCATCTCGGTATTTTGATCCGAGGTAACGTTTTCAAATCCTCTTTGAAATTTTTCCAATTGTGGACGACGGTTAATGACACAGGATCATCCCATGCACAACCTGTAATCCACATTGTTTGCATCAGTATCTTCGCCACAACTATCACTGGTGCTAACCATCCAAGAGGATCATACAATGAAGCAATTTCTGACAATATAGAACGTTTGGTGTATAAGTCTTGTTCAGGCTTTGGTTTAAAATGGAAAGTGAAGCAATCTTCACTAGGCAACCATCGAATCCCCAAGGTTTTAATTGCCTCCTCTTCGCAAATTTCTAAAGCACCTCGATTCTCACAATATTCAGGTGGCAAGTGTTCTAATAAACCCTTGTGATTACTTGCCCACTTTCGTAAAGTAAACCCCCCCGACTTCATCATATTGATTAACTCGGTCTGCAGAAGTTTAGCCGTGGATATATCATCAGCTCCAGTTAACAGATCGTCAACATAGAAATCCTTCATTGTTACCCTTGATGCCAATGGCCAGTTGCTGCTTTCATCGCTGGCTAATTGTTGTAGAGTTCGTATCGCGAGGTAAGGTGCGGATGTTGTGCCGAAGGTAACAGTTTTCAACTCGTAGTCTTGCACTTGACCAGTTGTTGGATGTTTCCATATTATTCTTTGAAACGAACGTTGCTCTGGATGAATGAAAATCATGCGATACATTTTTTCAATGTCCGCCGTCATCGCGATTTTATGTTTACGCCACTTCAATAATGTAGCGAACAGTTTAGGCTGTAAAATTGGACCCTTCAAAAGATGATCGTTTAACGACTTGCCGTTGGTTGTCTTGCTTGAAGCATCAAAAACTACTCTCAATTTCGTGGTAGTGCTTTCCTTGAAAACAGCATGGTGTGGTATATAATAATGTGGCTTGTTTTCAGCAACTGGACCTACCACTTCCATATGGTCGAGCTTGAGATACTCATCAAGACATGCAGCGTAATCTTTGGCTAGTGTTGGGTTCCTCCTGAATTGTTTTTGAAGAGCTGTAAATCTTGCCAATGCCTGTGGTCGCGATTCGCCTAAGTCAGGGGTTTCATTGTTTAGAAATGGCAATCTTACTTGGTACTGCCCATTACTCTGTCGTTCATGTGTCGTTTCATAAATGGTTTGGCATTTGACTTCTTCTTCCTTAAACACTGGATGCGTAGGATATTCCTCGATTTCGAAAAACTGTTGTAGTTGCTGGTTAAGATCGTTTTCCGTAGTAGCCACTAACGAAATTGCTTTCCGATGTAATGGGTTGGAGGTTGGTCCTACTATAATCCATCCAAAAATGGTGTTGATGACCTCCGGAGATGTTTTTGTTCCCCTAATGAGTCCGGATTGCACTATTTGGGCATAAACGTTTGCCCCGAGTAAGGCGTCGATTTTTCCTGGTTTCCAATAGGTCGGGTCAGCTAATGTGAGACGGTCTATACGGTGTATGTTTTCCTTGGAAATTCGTTGTTTTGGTAAGGGGTCTGTGATTGTCTTTAAGATAAGAAAAGTTTCCTCCACTATTGGTCCAGTTAGTTGCCTCGATTGTAATTGTAAGACGGCCTCCTTACTGGAACTGGCTGCAGGGTAAGGACCTATACCAGTGATTACCATTGAAGTGGAGTTGCATTGTGCCCCTATTTTGGCGCAGGCTTCTTCTGTTAAGAAGGACGATTGCGATCCTGGATCGATGAGACATCTTAAGGTGGTTGCTTGCCTTGATCCACCTTTAACGGCTACCAATGCCGTTGATAATAACGCGCGCACGTTTTGCCTTGTTACGAAGGCTTGAACTGTTTCTGGCTCGATTGTGTTGTGGGAATTCCCTTGTTGTTGGTCCTTCACTGTCAGGGCCTGATTAACCCTTAGGCTAATTAGGCTGCAGCCTAGGGTGCGAGGATCGGGAGGCGCTCTGAAATCGTGTCTACGCATGCACTAATCTAGCATCATTGCATCTACCCTACCTACATATTTCAACTAGACCGAGACAAAAGCACTAAAACTAAATGCGCTTGAGACTTGAGAGTCCCTGATTTTAAAAATAAATTTTGAAATTTTAAAAAGGGCGCGTAAAGCAAACACTAACGTGTTACTCGAATCGGTCGGTGGTCGAGCGAGTGGGTGAGCTGATAACAAAGTGCCTAGTGCGAGTTTGTTTAATCTGCCTCGAAATAACGGGCGTAAATTTTAACTTCATTTTGTATGAGAAATTCAGATTTAAATGGTGCAACCTAGTTCTCGCGTTTGCCTCTAGATGACTCTTAAAAAACCGGCAAAATACAGTAAACACAAAATTTAGTTTCTTATGGAAACTGCATGAACTAGACGACAGTGAATTTATAAGAAGCAAAGCAAAGGAGTTAAAACAACTACATATATGCCACTGATTTAGAAGAAACCTTTGCAGAAGAAATCGTCCATTTGGCGCAGTTTTTAAAATTTGACACGGAGGCCGATTATTTCTATTTCATGCATGTTCTCGAATGTGGAGATAATATAAAGAAGTTTTTTGACAATGATTGTTTCCAACTGCAGCGGTGAAAGGTCTTTTTCAGCACTTAAAAGAGTGAAAAATTACTTGCGCTCCACCCTCCGCCAGCAAAAACTTGCAGCACTCTCGTTAATGTACATAGAAAGTGATTTTTTTCAAATTATTAAATTTGTGGAAAGATTTTCAAACGCTAAAGCACGATAAAGGACTTTCGTATAATCTAATAATAATTACTTAATTAGGTACTATAATTTTCAAATACCCGTAAATCATTAATCAGTTGCAAAAATGTTTCACTTGCATGATGCCTCTCCTCTTTAACAATAACAGAAGTGCAAATCTTTAAAAATACTCAAGTCGAAGCAACTTCACATCACACACTAGATGATGACCACGCTCATGGTCAATGGCAATGGAAACTAAGTTGTCTATAGCCAATACAAGTCCTGCGACCAAACACGACATGGATTTGGTTTTCCACTCGGTAGCCTGCAGTCACTTATCATGATTTTGGTCTTATAATGCGTGGGTACTTTGCCTTTATGTATGGTCAGCTTAAAAAATGGTTTCCCACCGTAAGGTTGAATGCAGATTGAAGGGCAACGTTAGTTTCGCTTGCAGATCGATCTGAAAACTTTTATAGGTAGTATGAACCAAGTTAAAATTTTCACACTACTACTCTACTCACTTACTACTTTTTAGGCCATCCGTAACACACCTGATGGGGGCGCGTCCCCATAATTAGCCTAGGGCGGTCAGAGCTCTTGATCAGTCGCTGTTCACTGTTGATACATTAATGTTATTCTTAAAGTGTGGAGGATGCGGTGTAGTTGATTCGCTTGACTTATCTTGATGAAGGGACGTATGGTGTCGTTGTTTGCATTTGAAACAGTTGTATTTGCTGGTACAATTGGCTTGGCTATGACTGCTGGATAAACAGTTAATGCATAACTGTGCTTTGTTAATGACCCTTAGTTTGTCTTCAGGTGCCATCTTGTTGTACTTATAACATTTAAGAATGAAATGCTTTCCTTTACAGGCTGGACATCTTCCTTCCTTTGTAGCATGATACACTGATGTGCTTGTTTTGGATTGAACGTTGGGCTTGGATTGTGTTGTTTTAGTACCTATAGCATCTGAAATAGATTCGAGCACTTTGAGACGAGTAGTTATAAATGTCTTAAATTCCTTGAAGCTGGGTAGATCATCTTTGGCACCTTGCTCTTCTTCCCACAGCTTCAGTGTATGAAAAGGTAGTTTCTGCACTAAAAGATAAATTAATAATACATCCCAGGACTGCGTGTCTACTTTGAGACCATTAAGTTGTTGTAAGCACTCCTCAGATGTGTCTATTAACGTTTTAATACCCCTCGCCGTTTCCGTCATTAGTTTTGGTTGCTGCACTAGTCTTTTTAACTGATGATTCACTAGAATGCGCGTGTTTTCGAAACGACCCTTTAATTTATTCCATGCAGGTAAATAATCAGCATCCGTAGTTGGCGTGTGTCGTAAAACTTGTTCCGCTTCTCCTATTAAACATGATTTAAGATGGTATAGCTTTTGTACTGGAGACAGTTTATTATTATTGTGCACTAAGGAAGTGAACATGTCACAAAATGACCTCCACATGTCGTAGTTACCATCAAATTTTGGAAGGGAAATCCTCGGAAGAGCTGGTTCCTGATGTACCGTAACCACTGACGTTGGTTCATTCTGGATTGGGTGGACAAGTGAGGCTTCGAATTTGAGCTTACGTAGACCTTCCGTTAATTCGCTTAAATAGTCGGAATATTTTGCTTCGGTGTAGCTATAATACTCCTCAGAAATATATTTAGGCTCGCTATCATCGGTTGAGGATTCCTTTTCTGCTCGTTCCTCATAGTAGAGTTCCATTATTTTGAAATCTAAAGAACTGTACTGCATCCATAAGTCCTTTAATTCGGCGCTTCGTGTCTCGTAAAAACCTTGGGTTCGTTTAGCTAAACCCGTTTTCTTGGCATTTTCAATATATTTATCAATCCTGCCTCTCAAGACGATTTCTTGAATTAGCAGCTTTTTCAGCTCAGACATTGTACTTGATTTATGAACAAAGGTATAACCGAAAAATTAAACAAATAAACTGAAATTATACACGGGCCACTCACTGTTCCTGGATGGAACCACCAAAAAATGTCTTGATATTAATGTGATTGGGAGTTATAGTGTAGCGGAAAAGTAAAAAAGGAAACATCCAGAAATAATAGCGCAAATGGTCTTAGTATTATAATTACAATCCATTTGTTTAATAAAATAAAAATAATATTAGTTCAAAAAATTAAGCATTTATTCATATTAATCCTCATATTATCTATTTCATTTCGTCATACGCAATTTTAACAACTCAATTAATTCAAAAAAAATACCAAATTCATAGAGAAGATAAACTTAAGCTATACTATAACGTTGAATTTCCGATGCATATAAATTTAATGTTGACTGATTTATATTTGTGTAATCATAAACGCAATTTCAATAAAAACCTCTATTTGATACTGTGAAACTTGTTGTACCGTTAAAAGATGCCGTTTAACAAGACGGAAAATATTTGTGATGACGGCATTCTCATTGATTTTTTAAACCAACTTTATGTAATTGTTGGTACTTAATTCAGCATATTGCTACATGAAAATTCGTATGATTTAATCCTTCTGGTTATCAGGCTACCGTATTAAATAATTTACTCTGCAGGTAATATAAAAAAGTCCCGTAACCCGAGTCGTGGCACAAATCCGACGTAGAAAAATTAAGCAAAAGGGGATCATATAAGCAAAAAAAATTCAAAGGAACGTGGTTAATAACATTAAATTTTCATTAAATATGTGGGTCCAACGTGGAAATCCAAAAAAAAAAATAAAGTATTTAATCAGCCCAAGAAATCCAACCAAAAAAAAATTCCATCACCCGAAGGAAGCATGCATTTCTAAGGAGACATGCTCTTAATAATAAGTGCATTTCACCTCCCAATGCAAGTCCAGAATCGAATGACCAAGGCGCGCGCTGCTGGTGTCGATGTCACTTGTTAAAATTTCTGCTAAGCTCGTTCGATAGTAGAAGAACCCCTTTTTCGAAATTACTATTGCCCAATATTTGATGTGCTGCCACATGTGCCATCACGAACGTACATAGGTATTTTCTATTAGTCTAAGAGCCAGTGGCCGGCAGACTTACGGTATTTTAACAAACCTCATATTTTCTTCATGTATTCTCTTATACCTGCCGTACATGAGATGGGGACTCTTTTTTCTGACTGGCGGTTCCTATGGGCGTACTCAGGTGTGGAAGGTGTTAAAATTTGACTGAATTTTACGTTATAGTAACAAGGCTGCCGTTTGAATATGTTAAAATACTACAATGGCAGACAGCTATGGCGGTTCCAAGGTCGTGGCAGACACTTTTGAAAGTCCCCAAAAAAGTGAACAATTTACGGTATTTTAACAAGGCTGAAATTTATATATATTGTTAATAATAATATTCTAAGCCTATATTTAGAACGGCAGACATTTTCTGCGGTTCTAACATCGTGGCAGACACGGGAACGTTGCCTCTGGTGCGGGCATACGGATGTATAATGTTATCTCACTCACGTATACATTTACTGCTTTAAGACGGATTATGGGAGAAAGATGCCTATAACTTACAAGCGTACAATTTTCAAGTTTATTTTTATTGGTCATTCGCACCTGGTAAAATATTCATTAAATTTATGTACATATATAACAAGTTGATTTAAAAAAAAATATTTTATTCTTCACATTATATTAGTTACATATTACTAGTCTTTATCCTTCGTTACGGTATCATTTACATGCTCACTAAATTGGTTTTCATCTTCCGACATATTAGTTTCTGTATAAATTAAATTTAAATATGTGAATTGTGCGTATAGATCTTATAATTAAGAGAATTAAATTCATTTCAAATTAAATTAACTGGAAGTTTTTCAACGAAATCGTTAACAGAACCTGGAAGTTGATCGTCATCAAACCATTTGAAAATGAATGATCTTTCTTGTTCTATCCAACCATGTTCCAGCGGATTTAATGAAAGCATTTTGGAAGGTATTTTTCCAAATACTTGAGATGTAATGCGCTCGTCCAAATTGTTGGTAAAGTTCACTTTTACAGGGTGGTAAAGAGCTGGCATCAAAGTTGCTTACTTTTTTATTGAATTCTTCATTAATAATTATTAATGAAAAGCTGGAATCTGGAATCATCGACTTCTTTCGAGTGTTTTGCATTGTACATTTGGCAAGTGAAGTTTTGAATCAATTAATCAATTAATAAATCTTGGTGCTGCAAATGTTTTATGTTTCTCGATATTATTTTTTAAAAAGGTTAAGGGTCTTTTTTTTCCTTTTTTAAAAAAAGTATTATTATAATCGCAGCCGATGAGAGCATGGACCCATTCAAGCTTTTGTAAAGTAACTCACCAAAGTGTTTATAAATTTTTGTAATATATATACCGTTGATTATTTCCTGTTCCTGCGAGCATCCAAATATGGGTGGACGTATTTTTTAATTGTAGCATGTTACCAAGCACGGTATACAGAAACATGTTTCTGTATACCGTGGTTACCAAGCATGATTATCATAATATCTGTTTCAGATCCTCTGATTACGATATTCGATTGATCAGCGATACTACATGCATGATAAATAATTTTGCTATCTGCTTCTTCATGCAACTCGCAGCATAGATCTTCAATGATACTTGATTCTACTTTGTTTCCATTTATAATATATGAATAATAATTTCGAAAGATAAGATGAATTAATTTGCTGCCAAGAAATGCTGCTATTTCTTCACTTGCCCAATGTCTAGTAAAAAATTCAATTAGAGCTTCCTAAAATTACTTTTCCAAAATCTGCTGGTCTTATTTGATCAGGTTCAGAGATAAGATATTCAATTTCTGATGCTTCTTGTCGTAGAAACCGTTCGTTATCTTTTATTGAAGGGTGAAAATATTGATCAAATATTATGTCGATTCTTCGAGCTGGAAATTTAGTTACCAATCGCAAAAATTGGCACCTCTTTCATGGATTGTAGTATAAAGAAGCCATCTACTAAAAATACATCGGTATAAATTGGCGGGTCATGGTTAATATTTGCTTCAAAACATTTGGCAAGTACTGATTTTTCGGTTTTACAAATCGCACCATCCAAATGGCATAAAGATAGAGGAACAGGAGTTATGGGATATGATAGAATTTTAAGGACATCGATATTATGATCCATCGAAATTCCTGACAGGCGTCTGAATAAATCCCGCTGTAGTCGGATTTCTTCATCTTTCCCACCGATTTTTACAGACTTTTTTTCCTACTTGACTATTAAAATTAAAAATTGATGTTTTTTAATAGTTTTTTCAAACCGGTTGATTTTTGATGTTGGCGAATTGATTCCACCCATTCCTTATTTTGTTACGGTGATATATGTAAATATTATGCGTGTAAAGAAAAGCAAAGTGCAAACTTAATAAGCATTTATATCGCGGTATACATGTGCTTTAATTTGTGTTTTCTTGTCTAGTCTATCAGACAAATTAATTTAATTCGAATTTGGGATGAAAATAGCATCAACACATTTTCTGGTATAAGTATCCTAATCCAGGATACATATACTTTTAGGATCTACTGCTATTTTAATTGGATTAATACCTATTGTTCGTTGGATTAATACATTAAAACTTGCTTGGGTGGCAGAGCTGCTTAGAATGCCAAAAGAGCTTGGTCAATTAAATACCTGAGGTGTTCTTGTTTTAAATTGGATCCCACATCTCCTTTAGTGAGATGGACTGGACCTTTCCCCTTTTTAAAATTACATACATATGTACTTTTTAACTTACAACAAATCGACGAATCGTTTATGTCAAAACATAACACTTTCGTGAAAATATTTCCTTATATGTTTTTTGGGTCGCTGATTACGAAAATCGATGTCCCGCAGTCCTCAAATATTTTACCAGGTGCGAATGACCAATAAAAATAAACATGAAAATTGTACGCTTATAAGTTATAGGCATCTTTCTCCCATAATCCGTCTTAAAGCAGTAAATGTATACGTGAGTGAGATAACATTATACATCCGTATGCCCGCACCAGAGGCAACGTTCCCGTGTCTGCCACGATGTTAGAACCGCAGAAAATGTCTGCCGTTCTAAATATAGGCTTAGAATATTATTATTAACAATATATATAAATTTCAGCCTTGTTAAAATACCGTAAATTGTTCACTTTTTTGGGGACTTTCAAAAGTGTCTGCCACGACCTTGGAACCGCCATAGCTGTCTGCCATTGTTATTTTTCAATAATAATAATATAGTATTTTAACATATTCAAACGGCAGCCTTGTTACTATAACGTAAAATTCAGTCAAATTTTAACACCTTCCACACCTGAGTACGCCCATAGGAACCGCCAGCCAGAAAAAAGAGTCCCCATCTCATGTACGGCAGGTATAAGAGAATACATGAAGAAAATATGAGGTTTGTTAAAATACCGTAAGTCTGCCGGCCACTGGCTCTTAGACTATATGTTTTTTGGGCAACACAAATGTCAGTTCGTGTTTATTTACATTTACTCCGTCGCCGTCGCCTTAGATTTTGTTTTTAATTTTGTGAAGTAAATTGGTGTTTTATTTTGCGTGAACTATCCGGTAAATGCATTTATTTTTATTTGTGTGACTCTGGTTCGTTCGTATTTTATATATTTTTATTCATATTTGATGTGTTTTGTTCTTATTTTCTGTTTTTATGAACACATAAAATTCTAGTTTTGTCAGTTAATTTTTAATATAGGTTTTTTTTTTAATAATAACATTTTGTAATTTAACTTATTTTAATTGAATTCCTTCTTTATTTACATTTTCATAGTAGTCTTAACATAATTTAATTTAATTCATTTTTGTGCATTTCATTTAAATTAACTTCATTTTTTGTACCTTTGTAATTTCAATTGGCATAGTGTTTATATACATATAAATTGTGTTTTTTTTATTCTAATTCTTTATATTTTGCAGTGATGACAATGTTGGTTTGGAGGACACTAGTACAGGAAAAATAGTAAAATGGTTGGGTAATTATTATTATTACGAATTATTAAATTTGTTGATTAGTTTATTTATTTATTTCTTTGTAGATTTATCATGTGTTGGGCTGCGCCGAACAACCATAACAACCAGCAAGCTAATATTGGAGACAATGACAGAACAATTCAACACAGTTCGTTTAAAAATTTCAATAACAGTGGACAGTCAAGAAATTCTCGCAGAGCGTACTCACAAGGTTATTTTAACTCCAACAGTCGTGAAGAACCAATGGACATTTCCAATAACGAAAACGAAATGAATTATCTAGATAATAGTGGTAGCCCTGTAACAAAAAATAAATCTCCCTGCAGAAATAATGGTGTACAATCCCAGCAAAATTTTTTGCATAACCCCAAGAAACAACTGCCTTATATAATAGTAAAAAATAAGATTCGTGATATGAGATTCGTAATAGATAGCGGTGCGGTAGCGTAATAAATCCAAATATTTGTAGCGAAAAATGGATAATTCCATCCAGAAACAAGATACTTAATGTACTTAATCGAAAAATCAAGACAAAAACCTTATACAAATTCCCTATATTCAATGAATTTAATGAAGGAAACGATTACTTTGTAGAATTTTCAGAGTACGATTTTCATAATTACTTCGATGGCTTAATAGGTAATAACATACTGGTAGACTTAGATACAATAATTGATTACAAACAAAGATTAGTAAGAACACGTAACGCTGTAATACCCTTTTATTTAAACAAAGAGGAAGAATTTTACGCTAGAGAATGTTATAGAGATGAATCTATTAATGTTTTTAGTAATGAATTCCACTCAAATATTTCAGATGAAAGTTTTTCTAAACATCTTAATACAAAAGATGTCCACAAATTAAGATCTCTCTTAACCTCGTACAGAGACATAATTTTCAAGGATCAAGATAACCTTTCCTTTACTAATGAAATAACCCAGCAAACCACATGTAATGCATAGAACAAAGAAATGCATTCGCCGTACATTACAAGTAAGCTATCTGAAAGTTATCAATCAGCGACTGCTTACAAGTGCCTTACAAATACATTACAGGCAATGTATTAAATTGTTAGGATTTTGGGGATTCAAAAGAGTATTATAAAGGGCCAATTACACGAGCACTCCATTCCACCACGCCACCCCAAAGCAACAACAATTTGTATGCATTCGAAATTTCGGAATTTTTGTTGGAGTCTTCAGTAATTAAGCTAATAAAATCGTATCTCATTTCAGATAGCATACATACTGAAAATTATTCATTTTCTATTTTTGAGAGAGATATGAGGGCGACTATACGGACGTCCAGTGGCGTAGCAAGAAATATTTTCAGGGGGGGTTAAATAGTTGTAGGTCGAGTCCTGAAATCCAAACATTATCTTTCAAAATTGATATAATTTTTAGTTATGCTTTAATAGGAATAAAACTAGAAGAAGTCTTTTAGAGGAATTCAGTTTGTTCACTATTGACATACATGATAAAAGTCATAGTTCTATGTTCCTACGCTTTTCAGCAAATTTGTTGATTACTTCCTGAGCTCCTTGGTTATTATGTATCTATAGAGATGGCTCAAAAATAGAAACAGCGTGGACTCTGTTATTTTTTCCGATGCATTGAATATAAACACCTCTCTTCGTCTAACTGACCACTGCAGCGTCTTCCAAGCGGAAGTCACTGCAATCTGGGAGGCTCTCGAATAGCTAAAGATAAATAATATGCCTCATAAGAATTTATGTGTTCTATCGAGGCCCTCAAGACTCTTAATTCTGTCGTCACAACGTCTACGACTGGTCTGAACGGCCGCATGTCTGGGAATGCTATTAGCCACCTATAAACTGGCTGGGAAAAAAATCAGCTTAGCCCGACCTGCGCTGAGATGGACCATAGCAACAGTGTGTCGCACTCTTCCTATAATATGGCGGACTTTGGACGTAAAGCATTTTAAATCCCTTGTTCAGTTGAACAAAAGCGAGGTAAGCCATTTCGTGAAGGTGCTGACCGGTTATTGTCCCGTCACATGGTAGAACACATATCCAGAAATTCAGGCCATCTAAAATACAAAGTTCAACATAAAATTATAATAAATTTTGTTTTAAAAAAATATTATTTTATTATTAAATGCATTTTTAGTCGATTAGAATCAATGCATTTCTTCCTAGGGCAATCCTAATGCTATTCAATGCATTTTATTAGTTTTATGAAATGCCTTTTGTAATGCATTTCCCACATCTATAAAATGTATTTGTAATTTATTATTTATGCATTACATACTTCTATATGAAATATATTGTTAATGCATTACAAGCAGTGCATTTCATCCTAGGACATGCCTAATGTGTTTTAATGCATTCCGTATTACTTACAAAATGCTTTCTGTAATGAATTTCATTCATTTCTGAAATGTATTGTGAATTCATTTTGTATGCATTCGTGGTTTACTGGAAGCACGAAATCAATACAGGAACCGAAATTCCAATTTACAGTAAGTTGTACAGATATTCAGAAGTCCATCGAAAAGAAGTAGATCGGCAAATAAATGAAATGCTGGATCAAAAAATTATCAAGCCTAGTTACAGTCCATACAATTCGCCAATATGGGCTGTTCCAAAAAAAATCGACAAGTCCGGAATACAAAAATGGAGGATTGTCGTCGATTATATTAAGCTAAATGAACAGACTATACACGACAAATTCCCCATCCCCAACATCGAAGAATTATTCGATAAATTGGGCAAATGCAATTACTTTTCAACGATTGATCTTGCTAAAGGCTTTCATCAAATTGAAGTAGCACCCAAAGATCGTCAAAGGACAGCATTTTCAACAGCCAACGGACATTACGAATTTATTCGCATGCCGTTTGGACTGAAAAATGCGCCGTCCACATTTCAGAGGTTAATGAACCGTGTTCTAAATGAGTACATTAACAAAATATGTGTGGTATATTTTGACGACGTTCTAATTTTTTCCACTAGCTTCGAAGAACATTTATTATCCTTGAGAAAAGTTTTGCAAAGATTGAGGGAAACAAACCTAAAAATTCAAGTCGACAAATGTCATTTCGCTGATACATCACAACAAATTATCTAGGTCACATAATAACACAAAATGGAATAAAGCCTGACAATAAAAAAGTAGAAGCTATTCAAAAAATTACACTTCCTAGCACAATCAAAGGCATTAGGAAATTACGGGTTACTACCGAAAATTTATTAAAGACTATGCAAAGGTTGCATATCCCATAATAAAGTACTTAAAAAAGGGATCTAAAATTAATCAATCCGATCCCGAATATATATCAGCGTTCAATAAAATGAAAACTCTATTAATTAGTGACCCAATTTTAAAACCACCAGACTTTAATAAACGATTCGTACTGACTACCGATGCGTCTAATTATGCGATTGGGGCGGTACTTAGGCAAAACAAGCATCCGATATGTTATGCGTCACGTACATTAAACAACCATGAAACTCGGTATTCTACTATCGAGAAAGAATTGCTCGCCATAATCTGGTCGGTGAAATACTTTAGAACATATTTGTACGGCCGAAGGTTTTCTATTTGTACAGACCACAAACCATTAGTGTGGCTGAACAACATCAAAGAGCCGAATATGAAATTGCAAAGATGGAAGATACAATTAAGCGAATTTGACTTTGACATTTTATACCTGAAGGGGAAGGAAAATTGTGTGGCTGACGGATTAAGTAGACTAATATGTCAAACTGATGACGACAACGATAGAAGTTGTCTCGACCATAGTTTGTACAACCTTGAAGAAGAGGTTAGATCTACTGATGCAACTATTCACAGCGCCCCCGAGGACGAAACTTACCACATTTACGTTACTGAAAAACCCGTTAACCTATACAAAAATCAAATCTATTTAGAAAAGGGCAGTAACGAAAAATTCTCAATCAAAATAATTAATAAAAAAATCCATAATCACATTATTATTGATGAAAATAGTAATCTATTGGAATTAATGAAGAGAGTTTTAAAAGACACGGGTATTATGTGTATTTATTGTAACGATAATCAACTTTTTATACAGTTTCAAGACTTATATGTCAAATATTTTGCAAATAACAGACGCCTTAAAATTATTAAATCTAATCTCAAGTTAATAGATATAACAGACAAGGAACAAATTTTATCTCTCATAAAAAAGGAACACGAGGAGAAAAATCATCGTGGGATTAACGAAGTATTCCAAGAATTAAAAGGGAAGTACCACTATCCTAACCTAATGGAAGTTATTACGAAATATTTAAATAATTGCGAAGTGTGCATTTTGGCTAAACACGATCGCCATTCGGTAAAAATTCCGTTCAAATTAACCGAAGCAGCAAAAGGGTTTAACGAGATAGTTCATGTGGACATCTGGTTCCCTTATAGAAACATTATGTACCTTACAACTATAGACAAATTTACCAAATACGCTTCCATACACCGACTACACGATAGAACGTGGGTATCTATTCTGAAAGCCTTAAAAGAACGAATCCAGTTCTTAGGAAAAATGAAAAAATTGGTTTATGACAATGAACGATGTATTCTTCACCACTCAGTTAGTCTATTTCTTAAAGAAAACTCAATTGAATCTCATATCACGACAGCAAACAGCAAGACAGGTAATGCAGACATAGAGAGGCTACATGGAACATTAAATGAGTACTTACGTATACTGGAGGCAGAAGGAAACAAAGATGAACTCGACGAAAAAATTTATAAAATAATTACGATCTATAACGAGACCATTCATTCGACTACTAAATTACGACCAATCGATTTTATCACAAAAAATTTTGATAAAGAAGACATTGTAACCCTTTCAACCAAATTTCAAAACAATAAAATAACCAAAATTACCAACTTAAATAAAAAACGCGATGCTAATTATGAATTGCTCGAAAATGTCGTCGCTAACAGAAACATCATGAAAAACAAACCCAAATTTAAAAGATTAAGCGCTTATGAAATACAAAACGGTTATGTTGTTGATAAGAGTACGAAGCGTAACATAAAATATGTCACTAATCAACGAAAAAGAAAATTCAAACAACAAAATTAAATTTAATCTCAATTCTTTTCAGATGTATCTCATAATATTGCTCATCCCACTTATCTACGGGAAATCAATTGAAATACTACCAATAAACAGCGAATATGGATTCACATTGTTCAAAACGGACACTAAATTAGTAATAGACTCATATACGAAATTATTGCACATAATTAATCTCAAAGAGTATGAAGAAGTTATCAGCACAATAGAATCTAACATAAATAGATTAAACTTAACTGATAGAAATGATTACGATTTATTAGCTAGAGAGCTAACACTAGCAAAACACAGTCTTGATACCATTATACCCCACACCCATAAAAACAATCGACGTAAACGACCACTAGACATCGGTGGGAAAGTGCTAAAATTTTTAGTCGGCACAATGGACAATGACGATGCTGCAGAAGTATACAATCACCTAAACAATTTGGACCAAAACGCAAAACAAATCACAGAGCAAATAAATAAGCAAGTCATCATCAATAATGACCTAATTAAAAATTTAAATCATGTTGTCGATCATGTAAACCAGCAACAAACAAAGTTAGACGGTTTTCTTACAAATATCACGGAAGAAACGAATCAAATGTTAAATTTTGCAGAAAAAGCTAAATACATAATTAGAATTTACGCCGACATCAACTTAATCAATAGACAATTGGAAAAAATTTCAGACACCGTACTCATGAGCAGACTTAACGTATTGCCACATGACATCCTTACGGAACAAGAGACGACTCTCTATAATATATCCCTAACCAACCTGCCGTTCATTAAAACTTGCATTGTAACCATGAACGAAACATTAGTTTTTACAATTAGTATACCTAAATTTACAAGTGAGTCTTATTATAGGGCATTAGTGATTCCATTCCCAAATGACAAATATGAAGAATTAGATTATAAAATTGAAGAAGTAATCGTACAAAACAATAACATTTACATTAATGATGATCAAGTTGTTATAAAGAAAAACCTTAGATTTCATCGTAATGATTGTATAAGAAATGCACTCTGGGTTAATAACGCATGTAAATTAAAAGTAAATAATCAATCCTCAATAGAAGAATTAAAATCCGGTCTTATTGTAACAAAAAATTTGCCAGCAACAGAAATAATTCAAAATCGTGTAAATCAAGGTTTGTTGATACGAAATAATAACGTAATCAAGTATAGTAATTGTAAGATCCAAATAAAAGATTTTGTATTTAAAAATAAAATAGATAGCTTCATTAGGAGCGTAATAATACCTATCACTCATATAAATTTTACAAAATTATTTGATAATCTATCATTAGAAAATCTTAACATGGAAAACATTAAAAATAGAGAAGAAATTCAATACATAGAATTTAAAAACAATGTAGCGATTAGTAGTTCATTAATTTTAATTTTATCAATCTTTATTTGCCTTTTTATCTGTAAGTTAAAAACCTGTAAAAATAAAAGAGAAAATGTGAATGTCACCAAAATTGAATTAACTGATAATACTAGATCAGATCCATTTGCAGGATCCGCAAATGATCTTAGGGGTCGAGGAGTTATATAAAAATGCTTACTGGCATAAAATTGCTTTTAATCTATCGAAAGAAGCATTTTTACCAACAAGTACCATGTTTCATTAAGAATAAAAATGTTCCCTGCAGACTTATCGTCAGCAGATTTTATGAAAGGAGTCGGCTGCAATATTATGTTGCATCCGCCTCAATGTACGACATTCACATCTTGTCGATAATAAAAATTATTATCGAAGTCAGTCGCATATTAACAACCATTGTGTTCGGTCTCTTAAAATCGTTTCGGCATTTATTTTCTAATTTTCAATAAATAAAGTATTAAAAAAAGGTGTTTAAATTGTTTAATAAAATTTAATCATTATTATATACACGAGAGCTTTGAATGCCAACATCTTGGCAAATATAAAGTATTGTTAATGAAGTACGCTTCATTAACACAACCACCAAATTTTAACCTACCGGTTAAACACAATGTGCAACACCACATTGTTACTAATGGGCAATTACCTTTCGTTACCGCTCGTAGACTTCATCCTGAGAAGCTTAAGGTAGCGAAATTGGAGTTTGAACATATGGTTCAACTAGGGATTTGTCGACCATCGTCAGTAGTATAAATGTGGGGATTCTGGACCACAAGTCCCCTGTTTGTATGAAACGTAAGAAAAAAGATAAGCGTCAGTCATGTAAAGAAAAATTTTTGTGGGGTCCCCTTTTTGTATGGAAAAAATTGGTGGGGACTCTGGACCACAAGGCCCCAGTTTGTATGAAAGGTAAGAGAAGGCCCCCTGTTTGTATGAAACGTAAGAAAAAAGATAAGCGTTAGTCATGTAACAAAAAAAAATTGTGGATGCCCTTTTTGTTTGGGGAAAAATTTGTGGAAGTTCTAGACCAAGGTCCCGAGTTTGTATGAAACGTAAGAAAATGATTTTAAGAGAAGTAAGAAAATATATCCCTTTTTGTATGGAAAAAGTTGGTGGAATTTCTAGACCAAAGTCCCCAGTTTGTATGAAACGTAGGAGAGAAGATAAGCGGTAGTCTGCAGTTTGTATGACCCATAGGAGAAAACATAAGCGGCAGTGCCCTGTTTGTCATCATAAACATCCATCGCACCATATCAAATTTCATCTTTAATTTCAGTCATGTAAAAAAAATTTGTGGGTGCCTTTTTTGTTTGGGGAAAAATTTGTGGAAGTTCTAGACCAAGGTCCCGAGTTTATATGAAACGTAAGAAAATGATTTTAAGAGAAGTTAGAAAATATATCCCTTTTTGTATGGAAAAAGTTGGTGGAATTTCTAGACCAAAGTCCCCAGTTTGTATGAAACGTAGGAGAGAAGATAAGCGGTAGTCTGCAGTTTGTATGACCCATAGGAGAAAACATAAGCGGTAGTGCCCTGTTTGTCATCATAAACATCCATCGCACCATATCAAATTTCATCTTTAATTTCAGTCATGTAAAAAAAATTTGTGGGTGCTCTTTTTGTTTGGGGAAAAATTTGTGGAAGTTCTAGACCAAGGTCCCGAGTTTGTATGAAACGTAAGAAAATGATTTTAAGAGAAGTAAGAAAAAATTCGTGGGTGTTTTTTGTATGGGAAAAAATTGGGGGAAGTTCTAGACCAAGGCCCCGAGTTTGTATGAACCGTAAGAAAATGATTCTTTCTTAAGTGAGGGCGATGTTGTTGTTGTGAAATATTTGGTATGATTTGTTGAAATATTGTGGTTTTCATTGTTGCGGTAAATATTTAGATTAAGTTAAATTTAATTGGGTGAATGACCTATGTCAACCAGTTTAATATGCCGCAAGCAAATAAAGAAGTTCCTGGATTCATGAAAGATGGAGACGTTTTCCGATGTTTTGAATTCCAACCTTATATCCACAGGACCTGTTTTAATGGTTTCGTTTTGCCGGGAGCAATCAATGACTACGATCGGAGCATCACGCAAAAACTCTTCCCTTGAGAGTAGTGGCTGCAACTGACGTCCATAGTATGAAGTTTGGAATTTTATGTACATATCATATAAGAGAGCGTATTTATGAGCATCAAATTTCAAGTTCAGGTCATCATATGGGTATGATTCCGAATTCAAGTGTACTTTAACATCTGTCAGCTTGCAGTGGTCAAATTTACTGGCATCCTTGGTTTTATCACTTTTACGATTTGTTTGGAGAGCTAGTATGATATATCGGGGCTTTTCCATCTGCGATGACGTTTTGACAGACCACGTGTGATGAGTCGTTGCTGGTAGCGTGGGGTACTCGTATATGTCCCAGCTCCTGAATGGCATTTGTATTTCACGACCGCTTTCAATGATTTTATATAAAGCAATTTTCTCATGATCGGCCACATTAACATGAGGAATGCGCCACTGAAGTTTCGAAATTAAGATGTTTACATTATCTGTCGGTGATATGACCGCATCTTCATCCATCCTGCTTCGTATTAATATAAGTTCATGTTTAGCGTTGGCGATAATTTTATTGTAATCTTCAGCAAAGCCCAGCAATGTTTTTAGAGGGATGCATAAATTGAAGAATCCATGGGGGGATGTAATTGATTTATCTGGCGACCAACTAGCGTTGTATAACATGCGACTCTCATTTGGGTTTAATGATATATAATTTTTTAGTGTTGCTGCTATTCCAAGATTTCGAGTTCTATCAATTTCTACACCATTAATTTCATAGCGAATTTCCTCAAAGAGAAACGCTATAGCATTATTTACTAGTCCTGCAGTGCTGGATATTGTTCCATCAGGTTTAGTTACTGTTCCCTCAATGTATATGAAACTTTCAGCTGGGAGGATATACAGGTCTTGGTTTTGCACTGGAATGCGGGTTTCATCACTATTTTTAAATGAAGAGGCGAACGATGAGTAAGTGTGGTAGTCAATTTTTGTTATGCTATTATCATGGCTTGTGCCTTCAGTAATATCCAAGATGTTATTCATTGCTTCAAATTTAGTCCTATTGATTTTAGAAATTGTATATTATCAGCTATCAGTTGACGTCTTGCTCGCTTCAAGGTTGCCGGTTGACTAATGTTTTCCGCGAAGTTCATCCTGTTTATATGCTTATTGCTGCTGTTGCTGCCGTAGATTATCATTCTGTGGCTTTAAATGTAGCCTGATAGTTATCGTTTCACCTCGAAAATTTATTAAATCTTCGTCCTGATCAACTAGCTTTAGTGTGAGTGAACTAACACGTTTGACGTTTACCGGTAAATAGATCACATTCGCTGGGACCTCTACTATTTTATAGCCTGGCCCCACGGTTGGGGCAAATTCATGCAGCATATGCACCTGTTTATTGTTGATGTATGAGCCTGATATGATGTTACATTCAACCCTTGTAGTATTAACTTTTATAATATTGACGGGTAGATCTGATGTATGTAATATATTTGCATCCAGTACACGTTTCCCAAATCCCAACAGCGGTGCGATAGATCGCTCTTTATCAAAATTTATAACTTCAGTAGCTTTTATTTCACTCTTCAAGGTATTATTGTTTGCCCTTATTAAGACTGTTGCCTTGCTGCTGCTCTTATTTAAGCTTTGCTGCACTGAAGCTGCTATGTCATCAAACTCGTATGATCCAACAGGTATTTCGATACACGCATCACCCACATGCATTAAGTTATTGCTGTCATCAATATTCGGTATAGAATTGTATGTTTGAAAGTAAATTAATCCGCAAACGTAGTCTCCAGCTAATTCCAATGGGGGAAAGTATTCAGCGGTGAGAACCGATGCATTGCCAGTAAGAGAGAGTGTTATCGACATGGCTACTTGATATGAAATGTCTATGTTTGCACTTGAAGGCCTTTATTTATACATTATGTAAGAATTCTAAGCATAAGTGTCCGCAAATCACTGAGTCGAAATTTTGATGTGCTGTATAGTTGTATGTGACTGCATTACCCAAATAATTTACAACTTCCCGCGGCGGTTGCAGATTTCCAAAACTATCAAAGTAATTTATGATATCTCCATTCTTCTTATACGCTACCCAATGCGTTCCAGGTCCAGATGAAACATCTAGATTTATAATTCCGCTCTATTTCTCCATGGTTTTTTAGGTAATTGATCGCGCATAAATACTCCTCTAAAGTGGGCTATATGCTGTGCATATTTACGCAGATCATTTTCATTGAGTGCTCTTTTGGGTAGCGACTATATTAGTTTTTTGGTCGAGTGTTGAGAAAAAGTCCCAGTCCTTTCCTATATGGCTTTAGAAATAATCCTTGTCCAGGTTTTCCTAGCGCTATAGCTTCCATTGTCTCATTATGACGTTTCGCTTCCTGCAGCTCCCGACGTGCGACACTTGCGGCGCGGCGTTTACAGCTTTAGCTATGCCTGCTGCACCTCCAGATAGCGCTCCAACGGCTGAAAGACCTGCAAAAATTGGAATGAGGAACGGTAAAACTCCTCCTACTTTAGGCACTGGTATCACTCTAGGTGTAGTGTTAGATTTTTTCTTCCCCTTGATAACATTGTTTGCCGCACTTAGGGCAATTGTAGTAGCTTCCAACAGGTCTTTCGGCTTTTTCAGCTTTAACACTTTCCTAGCATTACGTACAGCTTCGCGGAATGACGTATTCTTCTTCTTCGAGCAGGTAACTTTTGCTTTCACACCCATTCCAACTTTTATTTTAGCTTTCATGACGTTTGTAAATAATAGCGCGTTAGCACGTTCTGCAAAGCTAGCGTCTTTAGATGTTACTCGTTGCCAGGCTTTTTCTTCTAAAATACGGTCAGCTATATATCGATCACTTAAGTCCTTATGATCTCGATATGCAATATCATGCTGTTTGCAAGCTGCATCTAGTGGGTTGATGCCAGGATCACCGCGGGCTAGTCTTTTAGCTAACTTTGTTCCTGGACCACAGTATTGATATCCCGGTAGATGAAGCTCAAGCGGTAACTTATTTATAACAGTCTTTAACAATCCTCCCCCTTGGCAGCTCTTCGATGAAAGGTGCGTTTCTTACTATGGTCAATCATTTTATATGTTTGCAGTAAGACTGATTAAAATCTATAAAAGTACGGGTATTTATAGGGATTGGGTTAGTGTACAATATGAAGTTTATCAAGCAACAAGCGTGTCTGCCAGTTAGAAATACTGATGTGGAAATTACAACTACATCAAAGAAGCATGGGGTGCTGCTACCAAACAGTATAAGAGGGATTACTGTTGGACCGTCGAATTGTGGCAAGACAAATGTTATGCTAAGTTTACTGGAGCATCCTAACGGTCTGAGATTCGAGAATATATACATTTACTCAAAGTCGCTAAATCAGCCGAAATACGAGTATTTAGGAGAAGTTGTAGCTCACATAGCAGGTTTGGGTTATTATACGTTTTCTAACAACCACGATGTTATACCACCGGAGGAAGCAAAGCCAAACTCAATTTTCATCTTTGATGATGTAGCCTGCGATAAACAAAATAATATTAGAGCTTACTTTTGTATGGGGAGGCATAACGACATTGACAGCTTTTACCTCTGCCAAACTTATACTCATATACCAAAGCATCTAATCCGAGATAATGCAAACTTTCTGATCATATTCAAACAAGATGATTTGAACCTGAAGCATATATACAATGATCATGTGAATAGTGATATGGAATTCGCAAAGTTCAGAAAAGCGTGTCCAAACTGTTGGAAAGACAAATATGGATTCTTAGTAATTGATAAGGATAGCCCCATGGGCAAAGGTCGATATCGAAAAGGCTTTGATGCGTTCATGAGCCTATGAAGGAGCCCGCCTAATCAGCTGACCAGGTCTATCAGCTCTGCCTGGCTGGCCTGCCTGGCTGGTCTGCCTGGCTTGTCTGTCTTGCTGGTCTATCTGGTTGACCTGCCTGGTACGTCTGGATCTATATAAATGCTTATTAGCATAGCTGTATATCATTGTAGCTGTAACCACCCGTGTAGCAACATGAATGAAAAATTGATGAAGGATATTATAAAAACACGTGAGGCTATACGAAGAAAATATAAAGCTTTCAAGACTAGTAAAATTGAATCTGAAGCTCAATTAGAGGAAACATTTAAACCAATAACCAGTACGCTGAAAAAGCTCACAACAACAGCAGCATCAGTGAAACTTGAACCAAAAGAAGAAGATGAAATTAAAAAAGAGGACAATGAAGAAGCATACACACCACCACGCAAATACTTAAAGCTAGAGCCACCGAGCGTAAACTCCACAAACGACCCGGAAAGACGTCACCAATTAGAACGGGAATACTCCCAATTACACCGGGAGGTTAAGAGAAGTGTCCGGCGTGATAAAAGGCAGCAGATAAACGAGCTCGCAGAAAAAGCGGAAAACGCGGCAAACACAGGCAACAGTAAGGTGCTGTACCAAATCACTAAACAGCTCTCGGGAAAGCACTCTACTAAAAAGCATGCCGTTAAGAGTGCGGATGGAAGGCTGCTGTGCAGCGACGAAGAGCAACTCTAAAGATGGAGAGATTACTTCTTCGCCGCCCTGAATGGTACACTTACACAGGAACCTCAGAAAAACAGCAACAATGCACAGCCAATAAGAATCACCACCCGGGCCCCATCCAAGACGGAAATAGTAACCGCAATTCATGCGATGGCCAATGGTAAAGCAGCTGGGAAAGATGGCATCCCGCCAGAATTGTTGAAAGCCGACTCAAGCCTCATAGCAGATGCGCTTCAGCCAATCCTAGAAATAGCATGGAACACCTGTACCTTTCCGGAGGATTGGACGGAAGGTATCATAGTCAAAATACCAAAAAAGGGGGACCTAACAATATGCGACAACTGGAGAGGCATCTGTTTACTATCTACTGTGGGCAAAATTTTGTCCCATATATTACTATCTAGGATAAGTGAGGCAGTTGACCGAACGCTTAGGAGGCAGCAGGCCGGATTCAGGAAGGACCGCTCCTGTATTGATCATATTAACACCTTGAGAATAATAGTGGATCAGTCTACTGAATTCCGATCCCCCCTTTACCTTGCTTTCGTAGATTATGAGAAAGCGTTCGACTCGGTCAATAGGAGCTTTATATGGCAGGCACTACGGCGACGTGGATTGCCTGATAAAATAATAGAATTGATAAAAGCCCTATATAACAATTCCAAATGCAGAGTTCTCCATAATGGAAAATTATCCGACAGCTTTGAGGTGAGCTCAGGAGTACGACAAGGATGCCTACTTTCGCCTTTACTATTTCTTATAGTAATAAATGACATCCTTGTCGGCGCTCTAGATAATCGAACAGGCGGCATACAATGGGGTTTGGTAGACCGCCTTAAGGACCTCGACTACGCCGATGATATCTGTTTGCTGGCCCACAGACACCAGGACCTCAAAAACATGTTGAACAATTTGGCAACAGAAAGTAGTCCAGCAGGCTTAAGGCTAAATCCGACTAAAACTAAAGAAATGCGGATAAATGCAAACACCATTGAACGGACAGCGCTGAATAACCGTGACGTGGAACTGGTAAATAAATTCTGCTACCTCGGTAGTGTTATTACCGAAAATGTTGGGGCAGAAGAAGACGTAAGTTCCAGAATAAACAAAGCACGAGGCGCATATGCATGCCTGTTCCGCATATGGAGATCAACGGAGATCTCAACTAACACCAAATTGCGGCTGTTCAACTCCAACGTGAAGGCAGTTCTTTTGTACGGTTGCGAAACATGGAAAGTCACCCAATTCATCACAGGGCGCCTACAAGTCTTCATCAACAGATGCCTTCGTCGTATCCTAAAAATCCGCTGGCAAGATAGAATTTCAAACGAAGAACTTTGGCGCCGTGCCGGCCAAGAAAGGATAGACGACTAAATCAGGCGAAGGAAATGGAATTGGGTTGGCCACACCTTGCGACGCGAAAACGAAAACCTAGCCAAACAGGCCCTTGACTGGAATCCGCAAGGTTCCCGTCGAGTAGGAAGACCTAGGACAACGTGGAGGAGAACCCTACTAGAAGAAGCCGCAACAACTGGGAGATCCTGGTCGGAGCTGAGAGCTGTCGCGCAAAACAGAGTCCGCTGGAGGGCAACTGTTTCCGCCCTATGTCCCATGAGGGATTAAAGGAGTTTAAAGAAGAAAGAAAGAGCCACCGAGCATGAGTTATTCTGAGGATGATGATGATGATGATCAGTTTGTCACACCTATAAAAGAACCGAAATTAGAGTCTGCAGACCAGATACTAAACAAATATAAACAACTCCTGGAAAATGATAGCACTAGAATTGATAAAAGGTATGGAGCGTACTATAACAACGATATGTGGAATATTGGTAATTCGAGATTAAAAGTTGATAAGGAATACTTTCTTATAGATGGCAAGCAGTATAAGATAACTGAAGGTCTAGCTGAATTAATTTTTATGAAAAAGCCTCGAGGCTACTCAAAAGAAGACTTGTCCAATTATCAAAAAATTGTAAATGATACATGCGCCCACAGACGTGATTTTAAGGAAAACCAGCAAATAAAAGGAACAAATAGCTTCAAATATAGAAACATAATAAAAAAGTTGATTCACATATCGATTACATATATTGGGATGACCCCAATGAGCTAGTTGATAGGCTCCGAATATTGGTAGCATCGCAGCAAGCTGGAAATAATAGCCATAGTAATGAAATAGTGTCAATCATTGAGGAGTTGCGGGAAGCTGACATTATAGTATAAATATTCCCACCCACATAGAACTATTAACATTTCGGAAATGAGCGTTGACAAGTTTGGTTGATCTTTTAAACGACAAAAATTTAGAGCAGTGGGTGATCGCGGTCCACCTGGAATTCCTGGAAAAGACGGTCCTGCTGGACCAAAAGGAAACGGTTTCAATGTAACATCAGATGGTGACTATGATCTTGTCTTGAAAAGAATCAAAAACCTAGGTGATCCAAAGGAAAATGCTGACGCTGCAACCAAAAACTATGTCGATGAAGAAATACGGGAAAGCATTGACAAAGCAGTAGAGAATCTAACGACGTTCATTTATCGTGAAATTGCGAAGATTGAAAATTATATATTCTCACACATAATTAATAAGAAGGCTGAAAATGGCATCTCTGAGTAAGAGGCAAGTAGTAGATGAGCTCCACAAACCTGCTCGTCGAAATTTTACTAGGCGGAGAGTTATCATTAAAGGTTTGGATGATTTGTGACAGGCTGACTTGATGGAAATGGATGCATATAAATATGTAAACAAAGGATTCCGCTACTTACTGACTGTAATTGATGCATTTTCTAAATATGCCTGGGCTATGCCAATTAAAAGAAAAACCG
The DNA here is from genome assembly GCA_949987705.1 of Thereva unica. Classification (NCBI taxonomy): domain Eukaryota; kingdom Metazoa; phylum Arthropoda; class Insecta; order Diptera; family Therevidae; genus Thereva; species Thereva unica. Next base: position 155,233,207 of record OX465281.1, on the reverse strand, counting down.
GTCCAGAAGTCACAGAAGCGATGCAATCAATATTTAAAGATGGCACACCTAGCAATTTGCAAACGGATGATGGCAAGGAATTCTACAACTCTCACCATCAAAAGCTAATGAGCAAATATAAAATCAACCACTACTCAACATATACATCGCTAAAGGCATCAATAGTGGAAAGATTCAACCGAACTTTAAAGAGCATGATGTGGAAGGAATTTAGCATGAATGGATCCTACAAATGGATTTTTATGGTGAAAAAACTGCTATCACAATACAATGCAAAAAAACATCGAACAATTAAAATGCGCCCCTGTGATGTTAATAGGACAAATGAAAAGCTACTTCTTGCTGCAGCCTATAATCACATCAAAATTGCCCCTTCACCTGCATATAAAATAGGAGACCGCGTCCGCATAAGCAAATATAAACATCTATTTGAAAAAGGCTACACACCAAACTGGACAACTGAAATCTTTAAAATCTCCAAGGTTCAACTGACTAATCCACCGACATATCAACTTGAGGACTACCAGGGCAACTCCATTAAAGGTGGATTCTATGAAAAGGAATTGCAGAAAGTGAAACATTTAGATCTCTACCTAGTTGAAAAAATATTGAAAAAGAGCGGTGATAAAGTTTATGTTAAATGGTTGGGGTTCTCACGAGAACATAATTCTTGGATAAATGCTAATGATGTATTATAAATTAAATAAAAAGACATTTTTTACAACAAATTTGTTTTATTTTCAAATCTTATGCTATATATTTTTTCACGATGATGTTGGTTTAATATAGGCTCTAGGATTTTTCCTGTATTGATGACTCTGTTGAAATCTGCATCTATCAAGGGCGCTTATATGCCATTGCCCCATACGGCTAGCTCTATAAGCGAAATCCCATACATGCATGATGTGTACCTTAGGCGCTAGTGTAAATCGAACTCCTTTCTGCATTCTCTACAGCTGCTTTTAGTGATCCGGACATAAAAATTTACTAGGCGTTGAAGTTCCCGTTTGTACCGCTCCACAAAACAACATCCACACGTATCTGGTCCCCAAGTTGTTTTATCGTTCGACCGTGGGCAGTTCATATAATGTACTCCATGTATAGAAATAACTTTTCCAGCATTTTCATATTCTTGAACATATCTATAGAGTTGTTCTATTTTACCCTTATGCTCCTCCAACAGAATACTAGAATATTCTTCGAGAAATTTTGGTATGCTCATATTTACCTATCTTTTATCTGCTGGTATCTTATGGATGAAGAAGTATCTTTACTCTCAGATGACGATGATGATGATGATTGCTTCGATTTAATTGATAGAGAATTCAGCTGATATTTTAATTCTTTTACTTTGCTTCCTTTATCACCCTTTTCCTCAAGCAATCTGGTAGAATCCTTATAACTGTTCATCACCGCAACCGGAAGAAAACTAACCTAACATTCCCCCCTTCAAGGATTTATATACATAATAATTGAATCAAAGATCACTACAAAGGATCCCCCAAGAGCTTATTAATTCTTAGTTCAACTAGCTTTTCACAGCTGGCGCTCACATCTCGCACCAACTTCTCGTCCCAAATCCCATGCCGGTTCTGGGTCACCTTATCCAAGCTTACTAGTATAGTAATTTATATACCCGTTTCTGGTCTTTTCTATCCATTCAGCTTCGCTATCAAGACCCGCAAAGGGACAATTGTCTGGATAACCTTGAGTTTTACGTTCATTTCTATCTGTATCAACAACTTGTCGTCAAGTTAGGAATTGTATTCTCTAAACTCTAAAGTTTCAATTCAGCTATACAGCTACTTTTTAATTGTACTCTTCTTGCTTTTGTCGACGATTTTTACAACAATAAAAGAACAGCATCAATTAAAACAACCATAGAAGATATTTCTTCTAGAAAAATCAAAAAAATCGAAAAGTGAAAAGAATTATTCGCTTTAATGAATTAATTTATTTGACTTGCAAAATCAATATAAAAATTGGGGTTAGACGTAGCTTTAGAAAAGTTAAGATTGTAAGAGTTTGTTGATGTTCCATGATAAGTCACGAAGTATCCACCTGCATTGAGTTTATCAACAGTCTTGTCTGCTATTTTGTTGTATCGTTCCGGTAAAAACATCTGATGGTCCTCCAGTTTCAGAACATATCGTGTCCCATATTTTGTGGAAACCTTTCCACATCCCAGAATGGTGTATGCCTTCAAAGGATCCATTTCCTTAACTTTTAGAAGAGGTTTGTAATATTGCAGGCGTTTAAATCCTCCAGAGTTTTATATACCTCATTTAATTGAGCTGAATCCATTTGTGAATGAAGATGATCACGAAAACTTAAATTGTTGTTCACCAAAATAATGTTGAAACTAGACTGATTTTCAACAAGTATATCTGCTGCTTATATACATAGATCATCGATATCAGTAAAATGTTTGCACACTAACCGCAAATTTCCTTTCCCACATTAATAAGAATGAAAATTGCCAAATCAGCAATCTTAAGTCTAAGAAATTCTTATCTCTAGTTCTGATGAAATTAAAGATGAAATTTGATATGGTGCAATGGATGTTTATGATGACAAAGAAAATATTATATGTGGAGCGGATGTTTGTAGAAACATAAGAATGTGCTGTGTGCACATAACAGAATTCCCACGCATGCAAAACTTTAAGAAAACCATTCATTCACTCAATTAAATTTAACTTAATCTAAATACTTACCGCAACATTGAAAACCACAATATTTCAAAAAATCATACCAAATATTTCACAACAACAACATCACTTAAGAAAGAATCATTTTCTTACGGTTCATACAAACTCGGGACCTTGGTCTAGAACTTCCACCAATTTTTTCCCATACAAAAAACACCCACGAATTTTCTCTTTCTATCTGACTACCGCTTATCTTGTTTTCTTACGTTTCATACAAACAGGGCACTACCGCTTATCTTTTCTCCTATGGGTCATACAAACTGCAGACTACCGCTTATCTTCTCTCCTACGTTTCATACAAACTGGGGACTTTGGTCTAGAAATTCCACCAACTTTTTCCATACAAAAAGGGATATATTTTCTTACTTCTCTTAAAATCATTTTCTTACGTTTCATACAAACTCGGGACCTTGGTCTAGAACTTCCACAAATTTTTCCCCAAACAAAAAGGGCACCCACAAATTTTTTTTACATGACTAGCGCTTATCTTTTTTCTTACGTTTCATACAAACAGGGGGCCTTCTCTTACCTTTCATACAAACTGGGACCTTGTGGTCCAGAATCCCCACCAATTTTTTCCATACAAAAAGGAGGACCCCACAAAAATTTTTCTTTACATGACTGACGCTTATCTTTTTTCTTACGTTTCATACAAACAGGGGACTTGTGGTCCAGAATCCCCACATTTATACTACTATCGTCGTCTCCCGCAGCATCTCCACTTCATCTGGTCCCTAAACAGGATACAAATGATTGGAGGCCATGCGGCGACTATCGTCGCCTTAATGCAGTCACAGTGCCGGATACATATCCAATCCCGCACATTCACAATTTTTCTGTGAACCTTCACGGATGCACGAGTTATTCGAAGGTGAATTTGGTACGTGCGTATCATAACATCCCCATTGCACAAGAAGACGTGCATAAGACTGCCATAATAACATCTTTTGGTCTGTTTGAGTTTACTCGCATGCCATTTGGGCCCAGTCATTTCAAAGATTTATGAATGAAGTCACAAGAGACTTAGACTTCGTTTATGTCTATCTAGACGATATACTTATCGCTAGTAAATCCGAGGATGAGCATCTCACTCACCTCGAACTACTGTTTAAACGCCTTGATAACTTTGGTTTAACAATAAAGTTATCAAAATGCGTTTTTGGGGTCAGTGAGATCAACTTTTTGGGACATAGTATGGAATCCTTCCATCACCCGAACGTGTCCAAGCAATTAATGACCTCACAACTCCAACAACAGTTAAACAAATTCAAAAATTTATAGGAATGGTGAACTTTTATCACCGATTTATTCCTAAACTAGCACAACTGCTAGTACCGATTAACGAACACTTGAGGGTACTTCTCAATTGTCCATTAACAACAAAAAATAAGGAACAACTTCCTTGGCCCGCAGAATGTCAACAATCATTCTTCGACGTGAAAGCCGCAATGGCTGCAGCAGTAATGCTGATACATCCACTAGAGGATGCTAAATATAGCATCACAACTGATGCTTCCGACTTTGCTATCGGAGCTGTGCTGGAACAATTTAATGGTCGGCTTTCGGTACTTTTTTGAAGGAAGAAATTTCGTGGTCTACACGGACCACAAACCTTTAATACATTCCCTTCACACAAAAACCGAAAGATCTCCCCGCCAAACAAGACACCTGAGCCTAATTTCCCAGTTCACAACAGATATCAGACATGTCTCTGGGAAACAAAACGTTGCCGCAGATTATTTATCTCGCTCATTAGCGGCCGACAACGTTGACACAATCACCTTCGATTTGCCACATCTGCCAAAGGTGACAAAGAGTTACAACGACTCTAAGAGCATCCTAGGAGTAGCTCGAAGGTAAAACTAATACTCACACCAATTCCTTTCACAACTCATGAAGTTTGGTGTGAGATTAGCACGGGTACATTACGCCCATATATACCTTCATCATTAAGAAAATTAGCATTTTGGCCAGCGATCAACAAAGACTGTAACAATTGGTCTAGATCCTGTATAGGCTGCCAAAAATCTAAAGTTTCGAGACACACCAAATCTCCACCAGAAGCTTTTAATTTACCGAATAATAGATTCGAACATATCCATATGGACATTGTTGGACCATTGCCCCCATCTCGAGGATATTCATATATCCTAACAATCGTAGACCGATTTACGAAATGGCCGTAGGCATATCCAATGCGAGACATCTCTGCTACTACGGTGGCCAAACATTTTGTCACCGAGTATGTCCCTAGATTTGGCGCCCCAATTGAACTTACAACAGATCAAGGGTCGCAATTTGAATCAAAGTTATTCAATGAAGTCACAAGACTTCTAGGTACACATAGAATACGTACTACCGCCTACCATCCGCAAGCAAATGGGATGGTTGAGCGGTTCCATAGGCAACTTAATGGCAAGGGACAACACTACTCATTGCAGTGAAGATTTGCCCTTTGTCTTATTAGGTATTCGCTCGGCAATTAAACCCGATTTGCAATGCTCACCAGCAGAGCTTGTCTATGGACAGAATCTGAGGCTACCCAATTCAATTTCCATCCCAACGGATGAGAACCCGATAGAGCACTCAGAATTTCTAACACGTCTTCGCACACACATGAAAGGTCTGTCGGCGACACAGCCCCGACAGTCAGTTCAGAATGATGTGTACGTGCCGAACGCCTTAGAGAACGCGGAGTACGTTTTCATATGTACCGGTCGCGTCCGACGGCCTTTTGAAACACCATATGAAGGGCCATTCAAGGTAATCAAAAGATTACGTAAACATTTTGTCGTCAACCTAAATGGCACAAATAAGTCGATAGCTCTTGACAGACTAAAACCTGATTTTGAGTGTGACCGAGACGTTGAAACAGCATCAATTCGCTCAGTACACTTCATGTAACGCTACGCTGGGAGGGGAGTATGTAGGGACATCGTCCTACTACTTCCGGTCGTACTTAGTCAAGGAGACTTGTTACAAAAAACGCAGTCGACCGAGGCTAAGTAAGAAAAAAATTAATTAAAACTTTTGACGTTCAAATAAAAAAAATCTAATCGGTTGTCAACGAGATATAAAAATAAAAAGATATCGGGTTTTTAAATGTGAATTAATTAAATATATAAATAACCAACCAATTAATTATAAAGTAAAAGTTAGATTCTAAATGTAACAAAATAAAATGTAAAGTGTAAAATATGTTGTGGATATAAATTAAAAGTTACAAACCAAAAATACTATTAATAAAAAACTTAACCAAACAACTATTAGGAAGCTAACTTCTAAAACTTTTCGATAATTTGTCTTCGGCTTCTGGGATGCATATTCTGAGCCATGATTTGAGTTAGAGTAACTAACCACTGTTTCACGGGATTTTGTTGCGCTATCTCCATGTTTTGTTGCTACCTTTCAATCTTAATATTCTTTTTTCTCACTCTGGTTTCGTTTCTGTACAAGACACTAAAGTAGGTGGGTCACAGCCCATACAAAATTACCCCAGGCCCGGCGCAAAAGAAAAGTATCTCAGATTATCGGCTACAATGAATATTGAATATCTGTATAGTTGTTATATCCCGTAACTCTGGCTAAGGTGTTAATAATGCTTTTTCTTTTTTTCGGGCAAAATCACTAATATAACCCAGTTTCAGAAAATTGCGGTTCATCCCGGGATTTCCAGTAGTTACCGCAAAATTGGTTCGTTTTGCTTAAGTCTGACAAGTACTTAACAGTTACAGTTTTGCTAATATCTCCGGAAAGCTTTGGAATTTCCAAATGAAGTCATTCGCTTCTCAGTTTGTCAATGGCGCCTCAGCCCAATTTAAACACCCGCTTTTGTGCAGCGAACGAAATACGGAGGAAATCTTTGTTTGCTAACGTTCAGGAAAAACAAATTCTGATACTAGCCAATTTTCCACTAGTGCTAAACGTATAACTATTTTGTAAGAAGTCAGTTTATTCCATCTTCGTTCATCATACTGGGAAGTTAATCGTGTGGACCGAAGGGGTCAAACCCACATCCCAACTAGTTTTTTATGTGTACATTTGTGAAGTTAGCATGCACTTCAGAGTAGCAGCAGTAGAGTGTGCTTGGTAAAAGTATCTGGCCACTGGTAACAATTCACTGTATCGATTATTATTTATAAACAATGCTCCATGTTTCAGTTGTAAGTATTATAACGGTTTAGTCCAATCAATCTAAAATAGCTCCATGTAATTTTTGCGTTAATTGCCATCAGGAAACAAAAAATATGGTCATATATGGAAAAAAATTCTAAAAAAGATAGCGTTTTCTTTTTCGGATTTTGGAATCTTGAACCTAACCTAAAAAATCCCGGTAAGTGTAAAAAACGCTATTTAGCGAATAAAAAAAAACGTGACTTCGGATCGAAAAAATCAAATTATAAAGTTGTAGCTATTTAAATTATCTTTCGATTGATATATATATATATAATATATATATATATATATATATATATATATATATATATATATATATATATATATATATATATATACTAGCTGGGACCCGGTGCGCCTACGCTGCACCCATAAGCCAATAGTAAACAATAAAAACCATCCATTGACTTAATATTTTTCGAGATATGAATTTTACACAGATGAAATGCCTCCAAGAACATGGGTCTTGCGTCGGCCGCCATGAATCGGTATATTGAGTCTACTATATTGCTTATTGTATTCTACTTATCATACCCTTTCATTTGATACCCATGTTGAGGGGATTGTGAAGAAACTGGTAATCCGGCCTCTTTAGACGGCCGCCATGGATCTAAAGATATATTTTGTATACTACATTGCTTATTGTATTCTCCTTAACATACCCTTTCATTTGATACCCATGTTGAGGTGGTTGTGAAGAAAGTGGTAATCCGGCCTCTTGAGACGGCCGCCATGGATCTAAAGATATATTTTGTATACTACATTGCTTATTGTATTCTACTTATCATACCCTTTCATTTGATACCCATGTCGAGGTGGTTGTGAAGAAAGTGGTACACCGCCCTCTTGAGACGGCCGCCATGGATCTAAAGATATATTTTGTATACTACATTGCTTATTGTATTCTCCTTAACATACCCTTTCATTTGATACCCATGTCGAGGTGGTTGTGAAGAAAGTGGTACCCCGGCCTCTTGAGACGGCCGCCATGGATCTAAAGATATATTTTGTATACTACATTGCTTATTGTATTCTACTTATCATACCCTTTCATTTGATACCCATGTCGAGGTGGTTGTGAAGAAAGTGGTAATTCGGCCTCTTGAGACGGCCGCCATGGATCTAAAGATATATTTTGTATACTACATTGCTTATTGTATTCTACTTATCATACCCTTTCATTTGATATCCATGTCGAGGTGGTTGTGAAGAAAGTGGTACCCCGCCCTCTTGAGACGGCCGCCATGGATCTAAAGATATATTTTGTATACTACATTGCTTATTGTATTCTCCTTAACATACCCTTTCATTTGATACCCATGTAGAGGTGGTTGTGAAGAAAGTGGTAATCCGGCCTCTTGAGACGGCCGCCATGGATCTAAAGATATATTTTGTATACTACATTGCTTATTGTATTCTACTTATCATACCCTTTCATTTGATACCCATGTCGAGGTGGTTGTGAAGAAAGTGGTACCCCGCCCTCTTGAGACGGCCGCCATGGATCTAAAGATATATTTTGTATACTACATTGCTTATTGTATTCTCCTTAACATACCCTTTCATTTGATACCCATGTTGAGGTGGTTGTGAAGAAAGTGGTAATCCGGCCTTTTGAGACGGCCGCCATGGATCTAAAGATATATTTTGTATACTACATTGCTTATTGTATTCTACTTATCATACCCTTTCATTTGATACCCATGTCGAGGTGGTTGTGAAGAAAGTGGTACCCCGCCCTCTTGAGACGGCCGCCATGGATCTAAAGATATATTTTGTATACTACATTGCTTATTGTATTCTCTTTAACATACCCTTTCATTTGATACCCATGTCGAGGTGGTTGTGAAGAAAGTGGTACCCCGCCCTCTTGAGACGGCCGCCATGGATCTAAAGATATATTTTGTATACTACATTGCTTATTGTATTCTACTTATCATACCCTTTCATTTGATACCCATGTCGAGGTGGTTGTGAAGAAAGTGGTACCCCGCCCTCTTGAGACGGCCGCCATGGATCTAAAGATATATTTTGTATACTACATTGCTTATTGTATTCTCCTTAACATACCCTTTCATTTGATACCCATGTTGAGGTGGTTGTGAAGAAAGTGGTAATCCGGCCTCTTGAGACGGCCGCCATGAATCTAAAGATATATTTTGTATACTACATTGCTTATTGTATTCTACTTATCATACCCTTTCATTTGATACCCATGTCGAGGTGGTTGTGAAGAAAGTGGTACCCCGCCCTCTTGAGACGGCCGCCATGGATCTAAAGATATATTTTGTATACTACATTGCTTATTGTATTCTACTTATCATACCCTTTCATTTGATACCCATGTCGAGGTGGTTGTGAAGAAAGTCGTAATTCGGCCTCTTGAGACGGCCGCCATGGATCTAAAGATATATTTTGTATACTACATTGCTTATTGTATTGTACTTATCATACCCTTTCATTTGATACCCATGTCGAGGTGGTTGTGAAGAAAGTGGTACCCCGCCCTCTTGAGACGGCCGCCATGGATCTAAAGATATATTTTGTATACTACATTGCTTATTGTATTCTCCTTAACATACCCTTTCATTTGATACCCATGTTGAGGTGGTTGTGAAGAAAGTGGTAATCCGGCCTCTTGAGACGACCGCCATGGATCTAAAGATATATTTTGTATACTACATTGCTTATTGTATTCTACTTATCATACCCTTTCATTTGATACCCATGTTGAGGTGGTTGTGAAGAAAGTGGTAATCCGGCCTCTTGAGACGGCCGCCATGGATCTAAAGATATATTTTGTATACTACATTGCTTATTGTATTCTCCTTAACATACCCTTTCATTTGATACCTATGTTGAGGTGGTTGTGAAGAAAGTGGTAATCCGGCCTCTTGAGATGGCCGCCATGGATCTAAAGATATATTTTGTATACTACATTGCTTATTGTATTCTACTTATCATACCCTTTCATTTGATACCCATGTCGAGGTGGTTGTGAAGAAAGTGGTACCCCGCCCTCTTGAGACGGCCGCCATGGATCTAAAGATATATTTCGTATACTACATTGCTTATTGTATTCTCCTTAACATACCCTTTCATTTGATACCTATGTTGAGGTGGTTGTGAAGAAAGTGGTAATCCGGCCTCTTGAGACGGCCGCCATGGATCTAAAGATATATTTTGTATACTACATTGCTTATTGTATTCTACTTATCATACCCTTTCATTTGATACCTATGTTGAGGTGGTTGTGAAGAAAGTGGTAATCCGGCCTCTTGAGGCGGCCGCCATGGATCTAAAGATATATTTTGTATACTACATTGCTTATTGTATTCTACTTATCATACCCTTTCATTTGATACCCATGTTGAGGTGGTTGTGAAGAAAGTGGTAAGCCGGCCTCTTGAGACGGCCGCCATGGATCTAAAGATATATTTTGTATACTACATTGCTTATTGTATTCTCCTTAACATACCCTTTCATTTGATACCTATGTTGAGGTGGTTGTGAAGAAGGTGGTAATCCGGCCTCTTGAGACGGCCGCCATGGATCTAAAGATATATTCTGTATACTACATTGCTTATTGTATTCTACTTATAATACCCTTTCATTTGATACCCATGTCGAGGTGGTTGTGAAGAAAGTGGTACCCCGCCCTCTTGAGACGGCCGCCATGGATCTAAAGATATATTTTGTATACTACATTGCTTATTGTATTCTCCTTAACATACCCTTTCATTTGATACCTATGTTGAGGTGGTTGTGAAGAAAGTGGTAATCCGGCCTCTTGAGACGGCCGCCATGGATCTAAAGATATATTTTGTATACTACATTGCTTATTGCATTCTACTTATCATACCCTTTCATTTGATACCCATGTCGAGGTCGTTGTGAAGAAAGTGGTACCCCGCCCTCTTGAGACGGCCGCCATGGATCTAAAGATATATTTTGTATACTACATTGCTTATTATATTCTACTTAACATACCCTTTCATTTGATACCCATGTCGAGGTGGTTGTGAAGAAAGTGGTACACCGCCCTCTTGAGACGGCCGCCATGGATCATTTTAGTTTCAATAGCGTCATGGCCTACCTATTGTTTGACAGCTGCGTAAATTTGAAATTTTCATTAAATGTAATGATTTAATTTAATGACAATTTTACATTTGTCAAACAATAGGTAGGCCATGAAGCTATTGAAACTAAAATGAAGTGAAAATTCCTAAAATTACCATTTTTGTTTGGATTTTGCAGCTGTGTTTTTGGTTAAAGGTATAAAAAATAGCCTACGACCTATTCTCAGACCTACCAAATATACACAAAAAATTTCATGCAAATTGGTCAACCCGTTTCGGAGGAGTACGGTAACAAACACTGTGACACGAGATTTTTATAGATATAGATATATATATATATATATATTGAGTTATAGGTTAGGGCACAAAATATAGAGAAAAATGGGAGAAACTGTCGAAAATCACGTTTTTTAAATTTGTTAGTAACTTTTGTTTAACGTCACTTACATATTTGTTATATGGTACAAATATTGCTTCTTGCTAGCTGAAAAAACGGTGTAATTTTTGTTGCGAAATATTGAACAGTTTCCTCGAAATTTCACTTTTTGCAAAAAAAGGCGTTCTTGTAAAAACGCTCCTCTTGGTCCATATAATTAACGTAATCTGCCATTTTGTGTTGGCCGCCATTTTGAATTTTGAATGATTTCACTCAGCTAATAGTATTCTAGTTGTCATATCCTATTGTTTGACACCCACACCGACTGGGTTGCAGTGGCGGCGGAACGTGTTGGGCCCTAGATCACTTCATTGTGAGTCTAAAGATGGGTCTACGGTGTGCAGAACATGTGCAGTTCCGTTGAGATCTCTCCTGGGTCCGCTCCTGTGGATCACAAGGCATTTAAGCTACGCCTCCCAAAAAGAGCAGTTTCGATCCGGTTTGCGGATAACATCGGGGTAGTGCTCGTAGGAAAACGCTTTTATGGTGCTGTGAGCACGCTAAGGGCTATGACAAAATGATTTCCGCCGGAAAAGGAGAAAGTCCCGACGAAATAAATTCGTTGTGCGCACACCATAAAAGCGCCGGCGACAAAGAAAATAATCCCGACAGCCGATTATGCTACACGCGAATTTAGGAGCACACGGAAATAGCAACACAATCTCATGCCATAGCACTAATGCAAGTTTGACAGGCAACGGCTACCAAACAGAAAATAGATTGATACAGTCGCCATATATTCTATGCGTTTTAGATAGTCACTGTATGTAAGCGATTCGTCGGCCGCCCTTAACATGTGTACAGCAGGAGATCAAATTATGCGCGAACAAAGCTATCTAGAGCCTACACAATTCCATGAACACCCTCCAGCGCTGGAAACTGAAGCTTTGGTTATCAGCAAACCCAGAAAACAAATGTCCGTAAGGTTCAAGGTATGAGAACAGATCAGGTACAAGCAAGTGATGATATACTGGAGGCTTAAGTATAAAGCACACTTGGAGGGCATTGCGGACAAGGCTCCCGTTATTTGTGCACCAAGAATGCTTTCCAACGTGGGGGCCCTAGAGCGACCGAGTGTGTTTAGCTTAATCTTTCTTTAGGCTGGTCGTCCTCAGGAAGCGTATTCGAACGGCTACGCGCTTCGGCTACATGAGCGGCTACAGGCGGCTACAAGCGGCTCTGAGATACGTGGCTACAAGTTACAGGGGTCGTCCACTGCAAGCTTTTCATGCTGCTTAGTTTGAAGTGAATTTGACATAATACTTTTGTGATTTGTAAATATATAAGGCTGTGGAGAAAATTATTTCCTGATTCGAGTGGCTACGCGCAACCGATCCACATTAATTTGCGCGGCATACTCGCTCGAATACGCCTCCAGTGGTCGACCGGCCTTAGGCAGCGCCAATGGGAGGAGCAGCTTTTAAAGGCTAACAGCAGGAAATGGATGATCACGTACAGACTAAGCATCCTCCGTGAGTAATGCGCGTACAGAACCATATCTAACGATACGGCGTGAGTAATACAGGGTGCGCCAAAACTATTAGGAACTTTATAGACATACGAAGAAATGACAATTCCATTCACATTAACATTTCGTGTATGGATAAAATACAAGCGCTCGTGCATGGTATTTCCCTTTCGAAATTCGTCCCAAATTCCGCCACCGAACTCCAAGAAGAAAAAAGAAGATTTGGGTTTTAAAACGAACGTTGCGCGTTTTTCTTCTCGAATCTACAATCGTGGTGGAGATTTGAGACTGTCACTGTGCATAAAAAGGCGATTTTGAGATTCCCAATTGTTTTTGAACAGGTTATACCAGGAGCGATCCCATAGAGATACTGGCGAGAGAAGGCTTGCTTCTCTATGATCCAGAATTTGTTACAGCGAAGCGAAATACAGTGCGGTAGCGATGCGAGTCTGTAACAGAATGAAAAGGGAAGTGGGACGAGTCTGTTAATGGTTGGGGGACCCACAAACTTATCCCAAACATGGGAATATGGGTTTCGAGGGTGCATTTTAAAGGTATTTGAGGTTGTAAATACCTCCATCATTACGCGCACGATGACTCACCGCTGTGCCTGGCATATCCGGATATTAAGGATCAAGAGCACATCTTCTTTTATTAGTAGTTATTAAGAGAAGACCAGAAGGTGTTTTAGTGGGTTCGAGTCCCAAACAACCGACAAGAAAGAACCTGTAGCTTTTCCCCCATCGCCGGCTATGGTGGGTTGTAAAAAAACAGTGGTCCGCCATTTTCAGTCGAAAACCATTTTGAATTTGGAATTACACCAAATAGCTAATTTTATTCTGCTTATCATTCCCTTTCATTTAATACTGATGTCGGTGAGAACAATTGCGACATTTGGCCGCCATCGCGGAACCGCCATTGTTTTAGATGTGGGCTTTTCCATACCCGTTATGCTATTGATTTGGTATATTAAAGTGAGACTCGTGCAGCCACGTTATAATTTGCCTTTATTCTTCTGATACTTGTTCACAGATTGGAGTTTGGAGAGTCACTGCTCAAGAACTTGCAGTTAAACTTCTCGACCCGTTGAACTCTGGACCAGGAAGTTCTTGTACTAAAGAAAGCTGTTTTCCAATTCGTGATCCAGAGTTCAATGGGTTTTACATTAGAGTTCACAATATTTTCATGATTACATAATTGATTCATAATTTCAAAATTAAGGAATTGAGCAAAATTTATTAAAATTCAATTTATTAATTATAGTGGACGGAACATGGACGGAACAGCCATCTTGATTTCTTTACAAAATGGTCAGTGATGGCATTATTACGCGAATTATACGTATTTGCTAAATTTGAAGCTGATCGGTTATATGAAAGTGGGTCAAAATCAAATTGTAAGGTTTGTCTACATACATACAAACTTGCATACATACAGATGAAGCTTATAAAGGGTATACAAATAGCCTAAAATATGCCCACAAAAATACTGACTTTTGCAGTGAAAATCCCATGCCAATCAGATTAGCCATTTCCTTGGCCAAACAGACAGACATACAGCTAGAAAAATATTTTAAAAATACTTGATTTTGTTTTAATATCATGTAAATAACCACTGTTTCCGCTTTATGTCCCATGAGGGATTAAAGCAGCGTAAAGAAGAATAAGAAAAAATAACCATAAGATTTTAGAAAAAAAAAACAATTTTTTTGAAATCACAGACACTCCAAATAAATTTATATAAATATCAGGTGGTCAAAAAAACACCTGTATAAAAACGCGCCTTTCCTTCATTAAATGTGCTGAAAAGACACCCTTTCGCTTCGCATTTCCCCTTTTTGATTTCATTACGAAGTCTTGACATCTTGACATCCACACTTTCGTTAAAACAGTTTTTAACAGCGCACTTACCACAAAATATCACTTTAATTCAATTTAATATAAGTTAAACTGACTTTAAATTAGAATCAGTTTTGTACACTTTTTTTTTATTGATTTAAGCTTTATAGCAATCTTAAATTAGTTGGAATGTGGGTTTGACCCCTTCGGTCCACACGATCAACTTCCCAGTATGATGAACGAAAACGGAATAAACTTACTTATTACAAAATAGTAATACTTTTAGCACTAGTGGAAAATTGACTTGTAGCAACGATGAGATATGTGAAGGATGAGGTATATGGATATGAAGGATGATGTATATGGATTTTCTTCTGATTAAAACACATTCAACTATTTTTTCTCACAACTCTATGAACAATTTACTTACTAGTTAATTATAATGTACAGTCTTGAATTCACTTTGTAATGTAAAGTTCTACACTAGATTTCACAATGTTTAAAGGGTTCACATTCTTATAATAATTAAATTTTATCTTTGCGGTCACATACTTTTGATTCTACAGCCGATCGGTTTCACCACAAATTTAGAAGTGACTAGAGCTTCTATTCTGAACTTTTCTCATCATTTAAAATTGAAAATTATTTACTGTTTTCACCGTTTTCTTTGAGCCCGAAAAATTCCGTACCAAATATGGTAAGGCTGATATTTTATCTGCTGGTTGATAAATTGGGGCAATTCCCCTTTCGTTAAATTTATAAACCAGTAACTAATCGAAGAAAAGGAAATAGAGAGTTCGAAATGACAGTGCCAAGTGCAATGTGTTTTGGATGGTGTTTGTTTATAATGATGAGATGAGTATTAAAGTTTAAATATATTTCTAATTATTTTATGAAATTTATGTAATCTTGAAACCGTTGAATTTATTAAATACAATTTCTTATTTTATTTCAAAGGTACTATATAATACATTATGGTGATCTATTTTCTGGATGGACAAACCAACAGTTTCAGATAAGTAGTTTATTAATTTTTAGAATAATTTTTTTTGTTAAATTTTATATTTTAGGCCGTCGACTGTTGAAGACGTAACATCCCCCCTGGGCCAGAATAAATAGGATTGTGCAAGTACATCTACAACGGTGTCGGGACATCTTGGAGATCTGGAAGTACGTCTGCCGCGGTGTTGGAATTCTTATATCATTAAATCTGTGTGATCTGGAAGTAACTAGGCAAACAGGAGCTTCGTACAGGATAGTAGAAACTCAAGGTTATCAAGGGATGGATAAAGTTTTTTTGTGTTCATTAATTGTGTTTGTGTTCATTAATTGCATTAATCAGGCAAAGTCTGGACTGGGCCGGCGTGTAGTGCGGACGTTTCCGTCTGTCCTCTAAATTCGCACCCAATAGCCTAAACACCATTTAAAACCAGTTTTCCTCCTTCAAATAAAAAAAAAGAGTCTTATCCCAAGCTTAACGCAAACTAACAATTAGTGCAGTGCAATAGAACCAAACCAAACGATTATTGAATAAAAAGATCCAGTTAAGTGAAGTGTGCGAAGTGCAGTGCTATAAAAAAGTCAAAGTGGTCAATAACCAGCCAAGGGAATCATTACCAACACCGGACCAATAACAAAAACTGACGGACGACAGTAAGTTTTTCCCGTTCTCCAACTCTCCCCGCACCCAGAGCTAGTCATCGCCGGCGTTGCAGCACTTGTCGGCCAGCTGATGGGAACCGTCTTGTTTAAGCAGGCATAACACTGCAACAAGATTGTTCCCCTTAGCCCCGATGGTTGCTTCGCCGGTGGAGTCAGCTTCAAATGAGGTCATGGACCTTGCGCAGGAGATGCCCCAAAACAAAAACAGAGATTTCTCTATTGTTTTTTGCAATAATAGGGGTCTCCTTGCGAACTTCTCCTATGTGATGTGCCACCTACACATCCACGCCACGGCCATTCTCGCACTAAGTGAAACTCAAGTCACCGATACTGATTTCGATCGATTTCAGGTGACTGGGTATAGCTTAGTGCACAATTTCTCCAACCATAGGGGTGTCGCCATGTATGTTAGGAATGACGTGGCTCTCCAGAAAGTGTACAATAGTACATCTTCTGTATTCAATTACATATGGGCTAAAATAATTCTTCGTAGCCACGTCATATTCTTCTGTTTTCTCTACAGAAGTCCTAACATAAGTAATGATGCCTCGACGTTAGTCTTCGATGCCATATCCGAACGAATCTCCGGATTTTTACTTTCCCATCCGGAGTGTGAAATCATTGTTACTCAAATGGCACCAGTGTTTCTGGCAAAGACGCCGAGATCTTTGCAGATTTAAACAATTTGCACCAAATCGTGAATTGTCCGACACGAGTTCCGGATGTTGAAGGTCACGGAGCTCACCCCTTGGCAACTCGGACCACAAACTAGTCAGGGCTAATTTCCCATATCCATCCTCCACCCCAACCAACACAGTCCCCAAAAGAACTGTCTGGCACTATGGGAAAGCCAACTGGTTGGGACTTATTCGCTTTTTCCAAGCCACCGACTGGAATTTGTGTTTCCGAGGTGCCAGTGCGAACTATGCTGCGCTCTGTATTACCAAAATAATACGGGCAGGCATGTGTTTGTTCATTCCTCATTCCACCAAATCTATAAAGCCTAGGCCAAATAGATGGTTCAATGGTTAGTGTATGAACGCAATTAATGCTAAGGAAGCCGCCTATAGAGCGTACAAACGTTCCCCAAGCGAGTCACTTCGGCGTGAGTATATGAAATCAAGGAACTCCTGCAACTCCATCATCAGGAAGGTCAAAGCGTCATTCGATGACAAGTTGAGAAACAAGATCCTCAACACACGCGTAGGCAGCAAAAACTTCTGGTCCTTGGTAACTTCCATCAAGAAGAATTTTACGTCTTCCACAACCCCTCCATTTATTTATGGAGGAAAGGTGACAGCAGAAAGCAAATCCAAGGCCGACTTATTGGCATCTCTGTTCGCCTCTAATTCTTCCTTACCTGAAACTGATACGCTTCCCCGGTTCTCGAACGCAATGCCCATTCAATGGACGGAATTTTCTTCAGGACTCGCGAGGTGTACAAGTGTCTCAAAGTGCTCGACGTCAATAAATCCACTGGCCCCGTCAATATCCCCCTATGATACTCAATAAATGTGCCTCACCCCTGGCTAAACCTCTGCGCAAACTTTTCGCCCTGTCCTACTTCTCCGGAGTTTATCCAAACTCTTGGAAACTAGCTCATGTTCAGCCCATTCCCAAAAAAGGTGAAGCCAGCGACCCTTTAAACTACCGCCCAATAGCAATTACTCCTGTTCTCTCCAAAATCATGGAGACAATAATCAACAAAAGGCTGATGAAATATCTGGAATCCAACCAAATGCTACACGACAGGCAGTACGGCTTTAGACCGAAAAGATCTACTGGCGACCTTCTTGTGTGTCTGACTGAGGCCCTCAACCAAAACATCCATCGCTTCGGCGAGTCTGGTCTTGTTGATCTAGATATTTCCAAGGCTTTCGACAGAGTATGGCATCTCGCTCTGTTGTCTAAACTCCAAGCTATTGGTATCGACTCAGTTCTAAAGAACTGGATTGAGAGCTTTCTTTCTGGCCGTTCAATCAAGGTAGTATTGGATGGCGTCGAATCCAAACCTCATTCCATCTCGGCCGGCGTCCCCCAAGGCTCTATTTTCTCACCTACCCTCTTTCTCATATTTATTAATGACCTGCTCTCAATCCCCTCCAACCCACTTCACAGTTTCGCCGATGACGGTACTCTGCGTTACTCCCACACCTTTGATAATACAAGACAAGCGCGTGCCAGACCTTGTCCCGTCGACCGTGAACTCATGTCCAATTCTATTAACGAGGACATTGAACTCATTCTTGCTTGGGGCCGCAAGAATCGTGTCGAATTCAACGCATCCAAAACAAAGTACTGTCTTATCTCTACAAAAACCTGCACCACCCGTCCCTCTATCTCAGTGGACAAAAAGAATGTAATGGCTGACCCATCTCTTAACATCCTAGGCGTAATCTTATCATCAGATCTGCGATGGAACAATCACATATTCCAAATCGCCAAACAAGCTTTCCAATGCCTGGGATTCCTCAAGAGATGCAAGTTCCTCCTCCAGTCATCTGCTCTGGCTACAATTTACAAGTCCTACATTCGGCCCCGCCTTGAATACAACTCGTATATTTGGGCGGGAGCCCCAAAAACCACCTTGGCTTGGCTCGACAAGGTGCAAAATCGCGTCATCAAACTCATTGGCGATAGCACCCTTTGCTCCTCCATCGACTCTTTAAGCCACCGTAGGAATGTTGCAGCACTTAGCAAATTTTACCGCTATTACCATAGTGAGTGTTCCACCGAAATTAGAAACCTCCTGCCTACACGGAAATTTTTTTCCCGCAACACAAGACTAGCCAACTCGGCTCACCCCTTCACCCTTCAGCCCTCCCCTTCGCGCACATTACATTTTAGTAGTTCGTTTATAAATAGAACAACTCGGTTGTGGAATTCTCTTCCGCAGTCGGTGTTTCCGAGCTCATATAACATCTCAGAGTTCAAACGCAAGGTTCATAGACATCTACTCACGCACCCTCCAGACCCCTAACCTATCCCTTCTCCTCTATCCTTCAAAGCAAGCTTACTACTAGAGACTGGCCATGACTCGAACGACATGACAAACTAGTAGTACGAAGGGTAATTCCTAAGCTTGACTTTACCACATAAAAAAAAAATGCGTTAATAGTTAGACTGTTAGTTGATTGTTTCTTTGTGTACGTTTTCTAATGTGATAGGGTTATCGATTGGTAAACGAGAAATTTTAGCAATTGGCCTTCGAATGGTAGCGTGCTTGATACGAATGTCTGCTACTCGCACTAATCCATCCTTTCCTGGAAGAACCTCCACAATGCGCCCTAATGACCAGTTCATTGGGCTTAATCGATCATCCTTTACAATGACGAGATCTCGTTTCTTTATATTAGGGTGTTGAGTGACCCATTTTGGCCGTTGTTGTAGTCTGGTTAAATATTCGCTAGACCATTTTCTCCAAAAATGTTGCGAAAGTGCTTGGGTGAGCTGCCACCTGTTCAGCCGATGCGGATTGGTCGTTGAGAAATCCTCTTGTGGTGGAGCTAGCAGCGAATCACTGATTAAAAAATGTCCTGGTGTGAGCGCATTTGAATCATCAGGGTCTGAAGTTAGTGGACACAATGGTCTTGAATTCAAGCACGACTCGATTTATGCTAACACGGTCGACATCTCCTCGAAGGTAAGCATTGAATTTCCCAGAACACGTCGAAGATGGTACTTCGTGGATTTAACCCCTGCCTCCCAGAGGCCACCAAAGTGAGGTGCATGTGGGGGATTAAAATGCCAAAGAACTCCTTGGTGTGATGTTTTCTCTGCAACTTCCATTTGTTTCGTTACCATGTCCTTCAGATAAGCATTAGCTCCAAAATTTGTTCCACAGTCACTGAAGACGTGTTTACACAAGCCACGTCTTGCCACAAATCTATTAAAAGCTGCCAAAAATGCTTGAGTGGTCATATCACTCACCAGTTCAAGATGAATTGCCTAAACAGCTAGGCAAACAAATACGGCAATATAACCTTTAGACTATGGGGCTCCGCGCCTTTTACTTGTTTTGATATTAAAGGGGCCACAATAATCAATCCCGGTATGCGTGAAGGGTCGCGTAATGTTAATCCTTGGAGAAGGAAGATCGCCCATGAATTGCGTGTTGGTTTGAGCTCTGAAACGATGACATTTCACACAGGCATGAATAACCTTACGTACCAAATCTTTTCCATTTAGCACCTAGTATTTCTGTCTGAGAGTGGACAAAGTTGGTTGTGTTCCTCCATGTAGGGTTAGATGATGGTAATAATGTACGAGAAGATTCGTCAAATGTCCTGATTGTGGGATAGTAATTGTGTGTTATCTA
The DNA here is from genome assembly GCA_949987705.1 of Thereva unica. Classification (NCBI taxonomy): domain Eukaryota; kingdom Metazoa; phylum Arthropoda; class Insecta; order Diptera; family Therevidae; genus Thereva; species Thereva unica. The sequence goes on along the minus strand of OX465281.1, from coordinate 155,212,520 downwards.
TCAAAAGATATATCGGCGTTCCTAAGGCGTCCTAGGAGACGCAGCAGTCCATCGTTGTCAATGACGGGATTAAAGTTTTGAAGTTTGCTCTTGCCATGTAGCGGCTTCCCCGGACGGATGTGTTCGAGTTCCATAGAAAAATTAAGATTTTGGTCAAACCTTAACCAGAATTGTATTGCCTTCTTCAGTTCTTCAGAAGTTAGCCAGGTAGAGGTGCGATCTCCGCGTCGCACACGAAAGCATAGGCAGTACGCTGTGACTCTAAGAGTTTTGTGAATGATGAAAATTTACTCAGCAAGTCGGTCTAAAAGGTGTTTTTTGTGGCAAGTAAGCTGACTGCACAGATAAGCCTTCGTTTTTCTAAATTGGTGGAAGGTATGTCAGTTGGACACGGCCAAGAGCTTCTATCCTTTGACAACCACTGAGGACCGTTCCACCACAAAGTATGATCATTTAATTCGGTGGTAGATAAAACTCCTCTTGACGTCAAATCCGCAGGGTTGGATGCTGTGGGGGGCATAATGCCACGGAACGCTTCCCAGTAAAGAAAATATTTCACTACATCGATTTGCAACGAATTTTGCCCATTTTCGAAGATGCCCCAATAGCCATGACAAAACGATTGAAGAATCGGTCCACATGTGCACTTCAATTGCTGAGAACTGCATAATAGTTAAAATATGCTTACCAATTTTGGAGGCTAACACAGCGCCACAAAATTCAAGTCGTGGGATCGTAACTGGTTTAATCGGTGCGACTTTGGTCTTGGCCATGATGATGTTGAACCTTACATCTCCTTCTGAGGTGATTACCCGTAGATATACTACAGCTGCATAGGCATGTTGAGAAGCATCACTAAACGCATGAATTTCCATCTGGTTTGATGATTGAACTGTGCCATACCATCGTGGATACGGATTTGTTCGAGATCAGCCGCCTGCTTCTTAAACTCCAACTATCTGTTTTGTACTTCACGAGGTGAAGGTTCGTCCCAATCACAACCATGTATCCACAAGGTCTGCATTAAAATTTTCTCATAGATGATCACAGGAGCGATCCATCCCATTGGATCGTAGAGTTTTGCAATCTCCGAAAGGAGTTCACGTTTGCTTTTCATAAGTTTATCAGGAGTTAGATTTATTTTATAACCAAATGTGTCTAAAGACGGATACCAAATAATCCCCAAAGACTTCACTCCATTTTCCAAGTTTAAGTCCACAGAAGTTTGCACAGCTCGATCCTCTTCCTCTGATCCTCTGGCCTCAGAGATGGAATCCTTTCCGGTCAAGACGTCGCCCACATAAAAATCATTAAGCAGCACTTGTGAAGCCGAAGGGAACTGTGATTGATCGTCTTTAGCCAGTTGCTGAAGTATTCGAATCGCAAGGTGGGGCGCACACGTTACGCCAAAAGTCATGGTAGATAAGCAGTAATCTTGTATGGGCTGATTAACATCACTTCTCCACACAATACGCTGATAGTCAATGTCATCTGAATGAACCGCAATTTGATGGTACATCTTCTCGATATCAGCCATTAGAGCGAACTTGAATTTACGCCATCTCATCAGTACAGCAACCATTTCATTTTGGAGGCTAGGTCCAGTATATAAAATGTCGTTCAGGGACACGGTGGAGGAGCTCTTTCGCGAAGCGTCAAATACTACACCCAGTCTTGTTGAAAGGCTTTCTTTGAAAACGGCATGATGCGGTAAGTAGTAACTTTGATAACACGGTTTATCTTGATATATAACTAAATGGTCTTTGAAATTAATACCGGGATTTTTGTAATGAAATGCTTTTGTAATTTATTAGTATGTAGTAACAATAAGAACTTTATTACACCAAATTTAATCAAACTTTACAAAAAAGGGAAAGTTAAGAACTTTATTGAACAAATTTACTAAAACTTTATATAAAAAAAAAAGGAAAGTTAACAATTATTGATAATAGATGCGGCGCGGCGCTAATCCGTCCGGCGGTGATAATTTTGAGTTCCAGACTGGTTGTTGTCTCTTCGATTTTTCTGAATGCATCGCACGCGCACCTCAATCCGCGATCGCGCAAAATTGCCGAATTGCCCTTTTTGTCATAATTAAAGGTAATTTAGGCGATCAGCAATTGTGCACGCGCAATTGATTATTGCAATCGATTTGCAATTCGAAATGAGGGCGATCGATGCACTCTTAGTGGAAAATCCAAATTATGTTTCCGGTGTCAGGTAGCGAAACATTCCGGCGGCCTTGAAATCCTGGGATTTAAATGATAAAATGATGATTCTTGCCTCGCTTCCTTGTTCTTGCGCGCTTGAAAAAACAAAGATGTAATGAGTGTGGACAGCCTCTCGTCGCGGCATTTCCTCCATGCAAACGAGTGGTGTCCAGATTGTTGAGAGGCTTCTCCAAGCGGTGAATTTCTGGACTGAAGCCGTACCAGGTGCCGTGCAGAAGATATCCAGGGCTCATAAGGAGGGAGCAAGGAATTTCCGTTCCGTGTTTTTGGATTAGGTGAGTGGTAGGTGCCATAAAGTAACTTTTATTATTGTATGTTACCGGTAGCTCATTATAGCACCGTACGGTTTTGCGAATACTTGCTTCTACTGGCTGACATTTTACAAGATAAATAAGTTCTCCTCGGGGAACCGCGGTAAAGCCGGGTTCTTTGAGTCTCATTAATGCGAATTCAGCAGGATGATGTTGAGCTATAGCTAGCTGTGTTTCCAAAACCTGATTTTCCAATTCACATTTCTTCAGTATGATATGTTTGTACATAGATTCCATCTGTGTTTTGATGTGACGCTCAACGTAAACGAATTTCGAATTTATATAAGTAAAGAGATCAAGATTAGCTGTTGAAATTGGTCTTTTGGGGAACCAGTATTCATGTCCTGATTTCACTACGATCACTAGTCTCGGATGTTCTGTTTGGAAACCTGTAAATCTGCACACAGGAACGGTTTTAATCACTTCCAAAGCAAAAATAATATCTCCGCTGTGTACTGCATACAGAGTACGAATATTCACTCCCTTTCCAATAGTTTGGCTTTTTATGGCTAACCCTTGATAGAGAACGTCGTATTGCAGGCTTTCACAGCTTGAATCTGCGATCATTTCCCAGAAACTCATACCATACTCTGGGTCGGTGCATGTACCCTTAATGTATGGGCATACGATGTTATTTCGCAACACAGCATGGGTTGTCTTCTAGTCGAACGACACTGTCATAATCAGTGATGGTGATCTCCAAGGCGTGCATCACTACTACGTTGTCCCATGAGTTGGAACCGAAGGTGTAGGGAACTCCGGCACAATTTCCTTTTGCGTCGACGGATCCCGCAATTACTTCTGAATATCGTGAGGACGAATTTGCTTTGATGTTAGCTAAAATACGATTATTTCTTTTGTTTTAGCTAACCGCACGTGACCCAACTGAAGATACTCTTCTATGCACTTGGTATATTGTTCCGTTATGAATTGGTTCGAAGAAAATCGTCGCTCTAAACTGAAGAAACTCGCCACTGGACCAGCTCGTGAAGCACCTAACGAATGCTGATAATCTTTACTAATAAAAGGTAGTTTTACGCAATACCTCCCGCTTTGTAAACGAGTATAAGTGTGTTCGTAAAAGCGTTCATCTTCAATCCTCCAAAAATCTTGTAGCTGGTTGCTAATAAGATTTAATGACACGGTGGATGTGAAGGTCTGATACCTTTGTGGTTGATGTTCTGGGTCCGTCGTTCTACCGGATAAGACCCATCCTAGAAGTGTTCGTCGAGCAACAGGTTGACCTTTAGAGCCCTTCCGGACATCTGGTAAGATCAAATCGCCATGGACAATCCTTCCTGGCTGAGAAAAATGTGGATCGGCTAGATTTAACCCATTGATATGAGCCCAATTAGGTCATGTGATCACTCGGGCCGGTAAATGATGTGCTAAATCTTTCTTCCCTAAAGCCTCCAGCTGCACGGTATCACTTGATGATGGTATGACGATATCGGCATAGACCTTTGTCCTGGAAGTTCCTAGCGGAATCTGACCTGTTATGCTGGCGATGACAGGCGATTTGCGAAGACCCAACGATTGCACCACGTATTCGGTACAAAATGGAGCTTGCGACCCTGGGTCAAGCAGAGCCCGAAAAGTTTTTGTAGTTTTCCCTGGACCTTGCAAGGTCACGCCACGCCAAGGTCAACTAGTGCTGTGGCTAATAAAACTTCCGTTTGAGTAGAGGTATGTAGAGAATTTATAGGGGGGCCGAATTCTGTTCACTGATAGTTTGAGAATGGGGTGCTGGTGTAAATGACTTAAAAGTTTTTGCTTTCATCGAATTAGATCCGGAAGGCTGATCATTAGGAAAAATGTGTAATAGGGTGTGATGACGCTTATGGCAACGGAAATACGAATTTTTGCTAGGACATTGTGGAGCCCGGTGACCGACACCTAAACAATTTATGCAGAGACCCTTTTTTCGTACAATTTCATTTTTATTTTGAAAGTTTAATTTTTGAAATTCTGGGCAGTTCCTTAGGGGGTGATTACCGTTGCATACGCTGCACGTAGTTCTAATTCCTTCTATCATAAAGGATTGTGGTGGCATGAGTGTTCTCGTTGATCTTGTCTTTTCCTTCTCATATTTGATGTTTGTTTTCCTCGTGTCCAGTGCTTCTAAGGCCCTAAATCTTTTCATTAAAAATTCCTCCAACTCAGTCCGAGTTGATAATTTGCTGGATCTGTCTAGTGATTGCTCCCAAAGTTGATGAGTCTCGATTGGTAACTTCTTCACGGCTACATACACAAATATTGGATCCCAGTTGAATATTGGAATCCCTAAATTTTTTAACGATGTAATACACTCGTTGACTGTGTCCAGAATAGTTTTCACTCCTTGGGCGTTTGCATTTCATATAGTGGGTTGATCAAATAGCAAATCCAGTTGAGCTCTCACTAGCACTCGGGTATCAAGGCAAGCGGTAGTTTGCCGAGTTCGTAAGGGCAAACAGCTAATGCCTTATTTACGCCTAAACATAGAAAACAAGGTGTTTTTTTATAAAATTATGCTATTTATCACCTTTTTATAAGCAATATAAGTAATTTTTCATTTGTAACCGATAACCAAAATATAAATAATTTATTATTCCATGAGTTTTTTTTCCTATTATTCTTCGTTTTCTTTATTTTTACATTTTGACGTGACAACGTCTATTAAATCGGTTTAAGATAGGACGCGCGTGTGAAAATGTCCCGGAGAATGTCCCGCACACAAAAAAAAATCATATCTCCGCCCCCATACATGTTAGGGGGTGGTTAATGGCTCAAAATTTTCGTTAATTTATCCTCTACACGGGAAAAATACATTCATTCACCTTATTGACGTGACAACGTCTATTAAATCGGTTTAAGATAGCACGCGCGTGTGAAAATGTCCCGCACACAAAAAAAATTTGCTTCGAAATATATACCTAATTTATTAATTGAGAAAATAATACAAAACGTAATAACAGACGTTGTCACGTTCAAATTAATAGACGTTGTCACGTTAAAATACGGACGTGATACTTCACATCCAAGACCATTCATTTTTTTTACATTACGAATCGAATTTTTTCTTCTCCTTCAGTCTAAAAAAGTGGGTACTCAAAATTATTCTGTCAGATGGCGCTCTAAGTTATTTCAATTGCTCAATAAATGAGATGGTGCTACTAGTTAATCGAAAAGTGTTTACTCGAACTGTTGATGCCAGATGGCATTAGATGATTAACAAAATGTATTCATTTAAAGTGGTTAGTCGCAACTATGGTAGAGGTTCCGCCAAAAGAGTTGATGCCGAGAAAGCCGCGTTTTCCATGCGCAGTAGAATCCCTGCATGCCGTTCCCGTCCCTTAGCCTAGTCGCAACAAATTTCGAAGGGGAAATTTGAAAATACATAAGCGCATTTCTTATCAATATGTGCGCAATTTTTATTTGTGTGCAGCTTTAATTTCCCCAGCTGCGCGCTCCGGCATCAACTCTTTTGGCGGGACCTCTATCAGATTGCGTTAGGTACTATAAAAAACGTGTAGTTCACAGTACAAATGTACAGTAAAATTTTGAAATACCGAATGCCGTAATTTATTTCTAAAAATATGGCATATTCTTTACAAATTAGTCAAATCCATCACTGTTGATGTAGTCCAGTGCAATTAGTAAATCAGATTGCATTTCATGATGTACAAAATTTTTTTTTTTTTTTGGAATTTGTTCGGGTACATCTGACAATGTAAAAACCAAGTTTGTGGGGTCGCAGTGTGATGGGAAAAGCCGCCATCTTGGAAAAGAGGTAGAGGTGGTTTATACCAAATAACTCGGTTGTGTGCAATGATAGCTTAAAATGATCAATACAAAGTCATTAGACAATAAAATTATCTACAAAATGAGCCCTTAAAGAGGTCTATAAGTTAATTTGGCTCAAAGTTATGGCCGCTCAAAGTTCAACCTTGATCATGTGGTTGGGATTGAATGCAGTTTTTTGCAATTAACTCGTAAGATATTAATTTGGGTGGGTTAATGCCGGTTACCTAACTTTGGCTAGTCTTACCTTTAGAATAAGCCCTTAGTCATCGTTCTCGCTTGTATATTTTGCGAGTAATCCAACGCCAAAGTTTGTACTGCACGTGCCTGAAATAACTGATATCCCCATTTTTTTGAATATCTCCTTAACGGTTGCTCACATGATAACGTAGTAAACAGCAGAAATACGGGTATTAAAATATCTTTCAATTGGCTATTGACCGAAACTCTATGTCGCTTCATGTCCGCGACATAACGGGTGAAAAGTCAACAGCGAAGGTTGTGACACTTCTCGACGAATAACTCGCATGTATATACATACATATGTAGGTGAAAAAAATGGTTTACGTAAATACTTATGTATAATCTGAAAGCTGATTTGTTTGTTTTTGTTTGTTAAATTATAACTACCACCATCAATGGCCTACAAAAAGATAAAATTCTTATAGATGTAAACTGGAAATCTGCTCTATTAAGAAGAACATGTATTCATTGTATACTAAACGAATTAAGTGGAAGCTCCCGAAGCTTGAGGCTGATCGTAGTGTTAGATCACGTATTACCATAGAGGAATAGAAGCTCCCTTTGAGCAAGAATAGACGTGCTGCTTTTTTTTTTGTTTAATGTGATAATGATCCCACCAAAAAAACATTAAAAATGTGAATTAGAAGTTCTTGGGCGCGGAAATTATTTATTGGGACAGTTTAAAACACACTTATTACAAAAAGAAGTGATATGGATTAGTCAAGAGGAATCGTTAATAGCATGAAATAATTAAACACGTGCATTTACGAACGAATTCAGTGTGGCTCAGTCTATAGTGTTTCTAATAAAATTTGTTACATTTCGAAGGACAGCAAAGATTCATGCTAGGTGTACAACGAACGCGACAGCCAACTTTTTCGCGGTTGATAATACTTTATTGTGTTTAAAATAAAAATTGGCAGTTGTATAATTCCTTTGAATTCGTTCGTAAATGCACGTGTTTAATTATTTCATGCTATTAACGATTCATCTTGACTAATCCATATCACTTCTTTTTGTAATAAGTGTGTTTTAAACTGTCCCAATAAATAATTTCCGCGCCCACGAACTTCTAATTCACATTTTTAATGTTTTTTTGGTGGGATATCACTCTTTTTTGTTTTAATACATTCTAAAATAAAAAATAAATAATCTTCTGTATAAAGAAATATTATGTATTTAACTGTTCATTATATTTTTTCATTTATTTTATAAGTACCTAGGTAATAACAAAATAACAAAATGCAGGAATTCAAATTATTATTATTGCCTTTAAAAAAAAACATAAGCTCCTTTCGAGTTTCTCGGCCAAGATTTTGTCTGCACTATGGAATCATTGATCCATAACCAGCTCGATTTTTGTTTCAACATGCTGATGTAATGACCTTGTTCGAGTGTTCCTGTATGGAATATAGCACTAATCCTATATGCAATATTGCAGAAGTACAGCTTTGATATCGCATTGCTTAATTTTAATAAACTTTTTATTTTTCAGTTCGAATAATTTCAGTTGTATTATGAGAACAGGTGCTACCGAAATCATTTCCGATTTAGGAATGTTTTGAGTGTACGAACAATTTTTACATTGACCACTCAGGGTTTCTCGTTTTCCAAATTCATGATACCATGAAATGTACCTAAAAATAGAATTTTATTTATTGAAAACTTACAAATTATTGTTGTACCGGGATACTAATGTTTCTCCTCTTATTTTATCTGAATATAGCAGCGTCCACCTAAAAAATGCGAATGTATTCCTAAAAAAGACGAATGTATTAACTGCAAATTTATAACTTCTTATTTTACCAGGATTTGAGTAAGATAACTCAAAAGTCTTCACTTTTATTAAATAAGATCTCTCAAATATCTTCACTTTTAAATCTTCTCACGATATAACTGAAACTACGTAATGTTTTCACTTAAAAATTGAATTTATTGAAAACTTATAAATTATTATTGTACCGGAATTCAAATATTTCACTTATTTTTTTTATAAAAAAATGAATATGATTATACAAACATTATATAACAGCTACCCCTAAAAATTTCGAGTCTCAATACTCCTCACTCTCATAATCTTCTCAAGATATATCGTAGTATTTTCACCTAAAAATTAAATATTATTTATAGAAAATATAAAAATTCTAATTTTACCAGGATACGGAAGTTTTCACGTAAATGTTGTCGCCTTACAGGTATTTATGGGTCCGATATGTACCCACAGACAGCTAAATATTTAAACTTCAACGAATATCTGATATTTTTAGAAATAAATTACAATTACACAATCGGCAAAAGAAGTAACAAGTATGTCAAATCGTAGTCCACCCTCTTGAGACGGCCGCCATGGATATAAAGACATAGTTTATTGTACTCTACTTATCATACCCTTTCATTTGATACCCATGTCGAGGGGGTTGTGAAGAAAATGGTAATCCGCCCTCTAGAGACGCGTACCATGCGTACACTTTTTGTTAATCATCGAAAAGATTGGGAATGCTATTTGACATCAACAGTGCTGGATTTGACTAACTTGCAACGAATATGTCATATTTTTAGAAATAAATTACCATTACGAACTCGGCATTCGGTATTTCAAAATTTTACTGTACATTTGTACTGTGAACTACATGTTTTTTATAGTACCTAACGCAACTTGCGACTAACCACTTTAAATGAATACATTTTGTTAATCAGCTAATGCCATCTGGCGAGTAAACACTTTTTGACTAACTAATAGCACCATCTCATTTATTGAGCAATTGAAATAACTTAGAGCGCCATCTGACAGAATAATTTTCAGTACCCACTTTTTAAGACTGAAGGAGAAGAAAAAAGTTCGATTTGAATTGTAAAAAATGTAAAAATTAAGAAAACGAAGAATGATAGGAAAAAAAACTCATGGAATAATAAATTATTTATATTTTGGTTATCGGTTACAAATGAAAAATTTCTTATATTGCTTATAAAAAGGTGATAAATCGCATAATTTTATAAAAAACACCTTGTTTTCTATGTTTAGGCGTAAATAAGGCATTGGCTGTTTGCCCTTACGAACTCGGCAAACTACCGCTTGCCTTGATCGGGCACATCCACACAACTGAATAGATGCACAAATTTAATTAACGTAAAAATAGCGAGGTCGTTGATTTCAATTATTTGGCCAATGTGATATGGTTAATATTTACGATCCTAATTATTTGTCACTTTTCTTTCCACCTTATTCACTTGAATACCAAAAGAAGAGTTTTTTTACTGAAATTAATAAAAGTAGAAAAATAATAAGAAAAAATCAAAACTCGAATTTCTTCAATTTAGCGCGCGGCGACCTGAGGTGGACTCTTTCAACAACTTCATCCCGACCGTCCGAAGCGAGACCAAAATCCTTTCTCGTCGGTCCAATATTTCTTCTCTATTGAGTTTAAATATTTCCAGTTAATATGTTTGTATGTATATAATAACTAACTGCGTTTATTTTATTTTTTAACTTCCCAGTATAGGAAGTTATTGTAATCGGTCCGAAAATCGAAATCGAAAATTTCAACGTATTTTCATCTTTCAAGGTCCCAGGAGCATTTTAAGCAAAAAATTGGGAGGAAGTATGTGCGTGTGTGTGTGTGTGTGTATGTGCGTACGGATGTGGTCATTTTTTCCTGCACGATATCGCGCGAACCAAAACTGATATCGACTTCGTTGAGGTGTTGTTCGAAGCGTATTAACCGAAATATGATCTGAAAAGAATTTCATGAAATTCGGTCCAGCCGTTTTTTTGTTTGAGCGACGTAAGTGATTTTTGTACCTGCACGATATCGCCCGAACCACGAAAGATATTGACTTACTTGAGGTGCCGTTCGAAGCGTATTAGCGACAATATTATCTGAAAAGATTTTTATAATATTCGGTTCAGCGGGTTTTTGGTTTAAATGACTTAAGTGATTTTTGTACCTGCACGATATCGCGCGAACTATAAAAGATATCGACTTAGTTGACGTGCCGTTCGAAGAGTATTAACCAAAATATGATCTGAAAAGATTTTCATAAAATTCGGTGGAGCCGTTTTTTTGTTTAAGCAGCGTAAGTGATTTTTGTACCTGCACGATATGGCCCGAACCACAAAAGATATTGACTTACTCGAGGTGCCGTTCGAAGCGTATTAGCGACAATATAATCTGAAAATATTTTTATAATATTCGTTCCAGCGGGTTTTTGGTTTAAATGACTTAAGTGATTTTTGAACCTGCACGATACCGCGCGAACTAAAAACTATATCGACTTCATTGAGGTACCGAAAAACATTAATACATCAATTTTATATATGTACATTTTCGTTATCCTAATCTTGTAAGTGCGCACATTTAGTTTGACATTTTAGCGGAAATATTGATAAACAATTGTGATAAATTCTCGGTATTATGCATATATTCTATATTGCCTATTGTTCATTTATTATTAAAATATCCAATCATAATATTCAACATCCATCATACTGGGAAGTTGATCGTGTGGACCGAAAGGGTCGAACCCACATCCCAACTAGTTTTTGTGTTATTTCGAAAAAAGAGGAAATATTTTTTATTTAACTCGAAATTTAGTATTTAGTATATTGTATTTAGTTCGGGTTTTTCTCTTATTAACTTCCCAGTATATATTTATATTATATTTCAACGTATTTTCATCTTTCAAGGTCCCAGGAGCATTTTAAGCAAAAAATTGGGAGGAAGTATGTGTGTGTGTATGTGTATGTGCGTACGGATGTGGTCATTTTTTCCTGCACGATATCGCGCGAACCAAAACTGATATCGACTTCGTTGAGGTGTTGTTCGAAGCGTATTAACCGAAATATGATCTGAAAAGATTTTCATGAAATTCGGTCCAGCCGTTTTTTGTTTGAGCGACGTAAGTGATTTTTGTACCTGCACGATATCGCCCGAACCACGAAAGATAATGACTTACTTGAGGTGCCGTTCGAAGCGTATTAGCGACAATATCATCTGAAAAGATTTTTATAATATTCGGTCCAGCGGTTTTTTGGTTTAAATGACTTAAGTGATTTTTGTACCTGCACGATATCGCGCGAACTATAAAAGATATGGGCTTAGTTGACGTGCCGTTCGAAGAGTATTAACCAAATTATGATCTGAAAAGACTTTCATAAAATTCGGTGGAGCCGTTTTTTGAAGTGAAAACTTCTTTAGCCGCGTTGGGCACTTTTTGATAGGGGAAAATGTTATGGGCTCGCGTCACCGACATGCTCATGACTGGCGCACGCGCTCAATCGATTATAATCAAAAACTTTTTGATTTTGAATAAAAAAATAAATATGACCGCCTACTATTATTCAATTAAGTATCGAAAATGAAAATATAAAACCAGTCATTTTGAACGTCACACTTCATTACTTCATATATGGACATATGTATGTATATACTAAATTCACTAGAAGCATTGGTGTTAATGTTTCTGATATAGGCGAAATATGCGTTGCTCGTTGCAGTTCCGAGAATGGGCAATACATATTGATGGTTGCCGTTTATATTTCGCCTGGAAAATCTATGAGACAGATACAACAATTTTTATTCGAAAATTTGATGATTTATACAAAAGAAGGTTCTGAAATTCTCGAAAAAGGATTCGGCGAAAAATATGATAATGTACCGATGATTTTAAGTGGAGACTTCAATATTAACTTTGCAGATGATAAAAATCTACCATTAATTGAATTTTTAAATGCAACACTTAATTTAAATATGTCCAATGATCGGAAACTTAGTACTACCAAATATAAAACGACGATCGATGCGGTTTTTACGCGATACTTAGATAAATTTGAATCAAACATTTTCATTTCTTACTTTAGTTACCATAACCCGATTGTATCTTTTTTACAAAAGTGCTAATGGAATAGGATGGTCAAAATTGCTACAATTATTACATAATTTAAAAAATAATTCTGAGATATCGGTTGAAGATGCAGCAGCATTAAATTTTATAGAAAAAAGTACACTTAGTAATGAAGACGCAGTTACTTGTGCTACATATTTTAATAAGTTGGTTAATGTCCTAATCAAAAAGATTTAGTCCTTTCAAGAAATATAGAATTTTGTATTACTTCAAAAGAATCGAATTTCAACATCTAAGTTCTAAGTTTTCACTTCTATCGGCAGTCCCTATAACTGCCAATTTTTTTTTTGTTTAAGCGGCGTAAGTGATTTTTGTACCTGCACGATATGGCCCGAACCACAAAAGATGTTGACTTACTTGAGGTGCTGTTCGAAGCGTATTAGCGACAATATAATCTGAAAATATTTTTATAATATTCGGTCCAGCGGGTTTTTGGTTTAACTGACTTAAGTGATTTTTGTACCTGCACGATACCGCGCGAACTAAAAACTATATCGACTACTCTATACTATACAAAAGTGCGCGGTAAAACTCTGTTGCGTATTCTAGAAATGAAGAAACTAAACTCTTAAACGAGATCAGCGTACAATTCAAGCGCACCCCACAAAAATCCAAAATCAAAACTGCTCCTCACCACCAAAAAAATTTTTCCCACCATCCATCACCGGCCCAGATCAACCCCGTTAGCTTGCATTCCTGCGTTGGTTCTCCGCATTTCCTTGTGTTTCTCACATTTACTGGATCGGGTAGTTGCCAGATCAGGATAAAAAAAAATTTATGAACTGATTTGTGGAATCAGCCAACAAGTGGAGGCCTTGTTGCCATTTATGTTTATAGATTTTGACTTAGTTAATTTGTGTCCAAAGTCCAATTTGGCGCTTATGCCCGATGTGGGGGTAAGATAATGCGCTTTAGATGCTTGCTCCATGGGGCGGCCGTTACAAGATGTACCCGAACAAATTCCAAAAAAAAAATTTATACATCATGAAATGCAATTTCATGCCCTTTTTTGGACTAATTGCACTGAGCTAATGTCAAATAGCATTCCCTATCATTTCTATGATTAACAAAAAGTGTACGCATGGTACGCGTCTCAAGAGGGCGAATTACCATTTTCTTCACAACCCCCTCGACATGGGTATCCAATGAAATGGTATGATAAGTAGAATACAATAAGCAATATAGTATACTCAATAAATAGTTAGATCCAACGAGGCCAAGAGGACGTATTACCATTCTCTTCACAACCCCCACGACATGGGTATCAAATGAAAGGGTATGATAAGTAGAATACAATAAGCTATGTCTTTATATCCATGGCGGCCGTCTCAAGAGGGCGGACTACCATTTCTTCACCACCACCTCGACATAGGTATCAATTGAAAGGGCATCTTAAGTAGAAGACAATAAGCAATATTGTATACTTAATATCTGGTTAGATCCACCGAGGCCACCTCAAGAGGACGCATTACCATTTTCTTCACAACCCCCTCGACATGGGTATCAAATGAAAGGGTATGATAAGTAGAATACAATAAGCTATGTCTTTATATCCATGGCGGCCGTCTCAAGAGGGCGGACTACAATTTCTTCACCACCACCTCGACATAGGTATCAATTGAAAGGGTATCATAAGTAGAATACCATAAGCGATATAATATACTCAATATCTGGTTAGATCCATGACGGTCATCTCAAGTGGGCGGATTACCATTTTCTTCACAACCCTTTCGACATGGGTATCAAATGAAAGGGTATGATAAGTAGAATACAATAAGCAACATAGTATACTCAATATCTGGTTAGATCCACCGAGGCCACCTCAAGAGGGCGCATTACCATTTTCTTCACAACCCCCTCGACATGGGTATCAAATGAAAGGGTATGATAAGTAGAATATAATAAGATATGTCTTTATATCTATGGCGGCCGTCTCAAAAGGGGGGACTACCATTTCTTCACCACCACCTCGACATAGGTATCAATTGAAAGGGTATCATAAGTAGAATACCATAAGCGATATAATATACTCAAAATCTGGTTAGATCCATGGCGGTCATCTCAAGAGGGCGGATTACCCTTTTCTTCACAACCCCCTTGACATGGGTATCAAATGAAAGGGTATGATAAGTAGAATACAATAAGCACTATAGTATATTCAATAAATAGTTAGATCCATCGAGGCCACCTCAAGAGGACGTATTACCATTTTCTTTACAACCCCCACGACATGGGTATCAAATGAAAGGGTATGATAAATAGAATACAATAAGCTATGTCTTTATATCCATTGCGGCCGTCTATAGAGGGCGGACTACCATTTTCTCACCACCACCTCGACATAGGTATCAATTGAAAGCGTATCATAAGTAGAAGACAATAAGCAATATAGTATACTCAATATCTGGTTAGATCCACCGAGGCCACCTCAAGAGGACGCATTACCATTTTCTTCACAACCCCCTCGACATGGGTATCAAATGAAAGGGTATGATAAGTAGAATGCAATAAGCTATGGCTTTATATCCATGGCGACCGTCTCAAGAGGGCGGACTACCATTTCTTCACCACCCCCTAGACATAAGTACCAATTGAAAGGGCATCATAAGTAGAATACCATAAGCCATATAATATACTCAATATCTGGTTAGATCCATGGCGGTCATCTCAAGAGGGCGGATTACCATTATCATCTTCACAACCCCCTCGACATGGGTATCAAATGAAAGGGTATGATAAGTAGAATACAATAAGCAATATAGTATACTCAATAAATAGTTAGATCCAACGAGGCCACCTCATGAGTACGTATTACCATTTTCTTCACAACCCCCTCGACATGGGTATCAAATGAAAGGGTATGATAAGTAGAATACAATAAGCTATGTCTTTATATCCATGGCGGCCGTCTCAAGAGGGCGAACTACCATTTCTTCACCACCACCTCGACATAGGTATCAATTGAAAGGGTATCATAAGTAGAATACCATAAGCGATATAATATACTCAATATCTGGTTAGATCCATGCCTGTCATCTCAAGAGGGCGGATTACCATTTCCTTCACAACCCCCTCGACATGGGTATCAAATAAAAGGGAATGATAAGTAGAACACAATAAGCGATTTAGTATACTCAAAATATATTTAGATCCAGGACGGTTATCTCTAGAGGGCGGATAACTATTTTCTTTACATAGCCCATTGACATGGGTATCAAATGAGTAGAACACAGTAAGCGATATAGTGTACTCAATATACTGTAAGATCCACGGCGGTCGTCTGAAGAGGCCGGATTACCATTTTCTTAACATACCCCTCGACATGGGTATCATATGAAAGGGAAGAATAAGTACAACACAATTAGCGATATAACTGAAACATTTGAGTCAGTAATGCAGGTTTATGTTGTTTAATATCATTAGTACTTTTAGTTTGCTCCCGGACAGTTTTATGTAGCATTGTCCAGACTCACATTCTTGGACGGTTTGCATTTAATCAATTTTGATCCATCTAGTGTTAAAGTAAACCTTGAAGCAATAGTTGAATACAATTGGCTAAGAGAAAAATATCGTCCAGATTTACCAAACATTACAGTTAAACAAAATTCGTCTCTCCCAGTTATT
Organism: Thereva unica; assembly: GCA_949987705.1. Lineage (NCBI taxonomy): Eukaryota > Metazoa > Arthropoda > Insecta > Diptera > Therevidae > Thereva > Thereva unica. The sequence goes on along the minus strand of OX465281.1, from coordinate 155,196,427 downwards.
GATGAAAGGTGGAATGCAATCTCGGAATTTTCGAATATACAAGGTATTTTTACTAATGACGCTGTAAATTTTGGAAATGTTCGGGGGCTACCAAATTTGGATGGTGCTTCGTGTTATGCTAACGCAGCCCTGCAGTGCATTTTTAATTATTTTACTATAAAAAAGGAGTATTTGAAATTACCAGAAATCACATGTTATACAAGACATTGCAAAATTATTTATCAGTTCAAAAAAATGTAGACGTCCGGCCACTTTTCCGGCCGAATTTTTTAAATAAACAAATATGTATATGGAACACATTTTCACCAAGACGTTTGTCAAGTGATTTATTTAATAATACAGGAAATATTAGAAACATCGTTGAACATAATGTAAGATATACAACAACATGTCTCAATCCAAACTGTATATTTACAAGTGCAAACGTGGAAACTGTATAATGATTTCGTTATCAGTAACGATTGCTAAACTTATTGATCATGAATTTGGAAAACGAGAAACCCTGAGTGGTCAATGTAAAAATTGTTCGTACACTCAAAAGATTCGTAAATCGGAAATGATTTCGGTAGCACCTGTTCGCATAATACAACTGAAATTATTCGAACTGAAAAATAAAAAGTTTATTACAATTGAGCAATGCGATATCAAAGCTGTCACTTCTGCAAAATTGCATATAGGAGGTTCAAATTATAAAGTGATTAGTGAGTGCTATATTCCTTACAGAAACACTCGAAAAAGGTCATTACATCAGCATGTTGAAACAAAAATCGAGCAGATTATGGATCAATGATTCCATAGGTCAGAAAAAATCTTGGCCGAGAAACTCGAAAGGAGCTTATGTTTTTTGTTTTTTTTCAAAGGCAATAATATTAATTTGAATTCCTGCATTTTGTTATTATCTAATTATAAAATAAATAAAAAAATATAATGAACAATTAAATACATAATATTTCTTTATACAGAAGATTATTTATTTTTTATTTTAGAATGTATTAAAACAAAAAAGAGTGATATCCCACCAAAAAAACATTAAAAATGTGAATTAGAAGTTCGTGGGCGCGGAAATTATTTATTGGGACAGTTTAAAACACACTTATAACAAAAAGAAGTGATATGGATAAGTCAAGATGAATCGTTAATATCATGAAATAATTAAACACGTGCATTTTCGAAAGAATTCAAAGGAATTATACTAGTAAAAATTCACCAATCTCACTTTATTGTTTTGACGTGTTCGATGGGGTACCTTTTTTGTCCTGGGATTATTTCAAAGGTACTATATAATACATTATGGTGATCTATTTTCTGGATGGACAAACCAACAGTTTCAGATAAGTAGTTTATTAATTTTTAGAATAATTTCCTTTGTTAAATTTTATATATAACAGACTAGTATCAGAACTGGTGACCGGTAATTTGGTGATAAAGTGACTTGGTAACAAAGTAATCCTGAGAGAAGCTAGTTCAAACAACTATAATAGTGGTAAATCCGCAAGATTTTTCTAGAGAATTTGTTTTTCCTGAACGTTAGCAAACAAATATTTCCTTCGTACTTCGTTCGCTACATTAAAGCGGGTGTTCAAATTCGTATTGAACGTGTTGAAGCGCCGTTGATAAACTGAGAAACGAATGACTTCATTTGGAAATCGGCGTATTCACACACTGGCCGGAGCTTGAACGGGAGCGAAAGTGTGAATATGCCGATTACTTTTCTTGTAAAAATATATGACTGGACCGAGAATGACGATCCCAAGCGAGCGATCCTAATTCCTCTAATACCAATTATGGCATGTTCGAACCGATTAATCGCATACTTAATAATTAAGGTTTAATAAAATTAGTTCTGTACATTTTTTTGCTTAAACCTAATTTTTTGTCCATACTCACGCTGCTACGCCTTTTGTTTAAGGTGCATATTTCTGTCATCGTTGTTGCTTTCTGTAATTTACTTTGCTGCTGTTTGGAGACTTCATACGCTCTGCACGTGTCAATAGCTTTAACCAGTGATAAATCATCCATTTCCAATAATTTTGCTTGGAGTCTCTTATCTCTGGTTCCAAGTATAACTCTATCCCGGAGCATTTCTTCTTCGAAATCTGCATATCCACATAACTTTACTAGTTTTTTAATATCCATTAGGAATTCATCAAATGGCTCATCTTCTTTTTGATCTCTATTCCAAAAAAGAAAACTCTGATATGCCTCATTTTTCTTTGGCAAACAAAAATTTTTAAACGCATTTTGCACCGAAAGAAAACTTTTCTTTTCAACTTCTGTTAATGTGAATGTATTAAACACTTCTATTGCAGCAGGGCCAACTGCATTTAGGAATACCGCTACCTGCACCGTTTCCTCCTTCTTCTCTAATTCAATGGCTGTTGCAAATATTGAGAAATTTTGTTGAAAAATTCTCCAATTTTCCGCCAAATTTCCTTCTAATTTTAGTTCTTCGACCCTTTTAATGTAGTCCATGTTTTGGCCTGCCTCGTGGTCTGCATTCTTTTTGTATTTTTTCTAACTTTTTCACGTTTTTATATTTGCCCATAAAAATAATTTATTAGTATTTTCTTTCGGTTTTCTTTTAACTAAGCGCACTCTTCACATTGTAGCAGGATCACTAACTTTAATAATATATATTTTTCAATAATTGAAGTTATACTTCTTTTGGCGCGTTTTGAAAAATATTATGAGAGTGAATTTTGACGAATTCGCAACGCAACGCAACTTGAGGATATGGGCGAAGGGGTGGAGGAAATGGAGGGCAAGCATTTCAACTTCCATTCTTCATGCGCACTGGGATTATCATTATTATGCACGGTATACAGCAAACGAAGGTAATGTAAAAGCGACGCCAGCTTCGAATACCGTAAAAAATGGGCGCCTGGTGACGTCAGCCGTAATGCTGAAACAACAACAACAGCTTCGATTTTATATGGGAAGTGTCCCCGACGTGACATCAGCACTAAAATATCGTATACGGTATACAGTCTTTTACACCTTGTTTCTGAATACCGTGATTACTATGGGCATATGAAAACTCGCAGCCGATGCCGGTTCACGATGTCGATGGGTGAGGGGGTTTTTACGCTGAGGCTATGGAGGGAAATAAATTTCATGTTCGAGTCATCAGCTAAGCGTAAGTTTGTTTTTTCGTGGGCATAGGAAAAGAAGATTCGTAGTGTTTATTGTGTGCTGTTTGTGGGTGAGGGGTTTTACTGAATGGAAGGCAATTTCTCTAACTCGTAGTGTAATATCTTAGACGCGCCAAGTTTTTAACTTGTAAAAAGTGGCAAAATATTGTATTTTAACATTTTTTACTGCACGTGTATTACCGGTGATAAGTTGGTTAGTGATCCGAGTGAATAAATTGAATGAAATTGATAAGCTGACCAGTTTTGTTTACATTCATGGTGGTTTTTTCGGGTTAATCTAGGGAAAAAATGTTGGATTTATGTGGTAATGAAATTAAAAGTGAATTTAAAATGGTTAAAAATTGTTATGGAATAGTTATTAAAACATAAGTGCAAGTACCACCACACAATACGAATAACAATAATTTTGAACTTTTTCCTACACATTTTTCCGCTTTAATATTTTTAAAAATTATTCTTCAACAAGCTTTAATTACTTTAAATTCACTTTTAACTCAATAACCACACAAATTCAACATTTTTGCCCTAAAATAACTCGACAAAACCACAGCGAATGTAAACAAAATTGGTCACCTTCACAATTAAACCATTAAAACATATTGGTTCACTAAATTTTTTGAAATTGTTTTAATTCAATCACTGAAACACTAATCACTGGTAATCCAGGTGCAGAAAAAAGTGATAAAATACAATATTTTACAAAAATTTTATTGAAAAAATGAACTAAAAAACTTGGCTCCACTATGTTATTACACGAGAAATGTCCTCCAAAGCAAATGTAGGATCGGCACCGGCTGCTTCCAGGCCTGTAGCTACGATGGGTTTGCTGGAGGCGCTATCAGAACTTCAAATATGCAGCGTACTGCAAATTTAAGACATGATATGAACATGCAGCACGCTGCTTTGCTTGTCATTTTACCAGCCTGAGCCAATTGAAATACTTTTGATTGCAGCGTGCTGCATTTTTATCTCAAGCCCTAATTTACTGCACGCTGCCAATTTTGATTTCTGATACGGCCTGCGAACGATATGGGCGAAGGGGTAGAGGAGGGAAGCATTGCAACTCCAATCCTTTAGCTATTAAGTTTATTATTATATGGGCATATGAAAATTCGTAGCCAAAGTCCGTTCACGATGTCCATGGGTGAGGAGGTTTTTACCCAGAGGCTATGGAGGGAAATAAATTACATATCCTAGTTTTCAGCTAAAGCCGGCTCTAAACGATGCTATGAGCACTTTCCAACGTTGGACGTTTGATCGAACGCTACTCGAACTACGAATGTCCAGTGTCAAGCGTCCAACGATGGTGTTTGGACAGGTTCGGAGTGTTGTCACTCAAACTTTGGAAGCGTTGATGCTGTATTTGCCGATACATTAATGTCCTTAGTATGAAACTCTTCGTATCATATTTCAATTATCCTAACCCACTCAATTTAATTGAGTAACAACTAAAAGCAGAAGCTGGGGAAGTGAACAGAATTTGGAAGTGACGTAATGAATCTAACCAAGGTCGATGAACCCACAGGTGAGTTACGACAGCATACCGGCAAAATGAGTCTACGCAACGCCTGGAATTCCTCATTGTGACAGATGACACAGACGATGTCCTTTTGGATTGCCGGAGATTAGCCGAGCAAACTGCTGCACTGTAACCTACAGCTAAAGGCACGGCTAAGAGCAACGAACTTAGACTATAATGGTACGATCGTTTGATCTACTGACTAAACTGGAGGAGAAGCTAAATTCCTCAGTCAGAAGCTAAGGCGGAAATGAACAAAAAAGAAGTGAGTTGGGCTTAGAAGTACCAGTAGTATTATCAGGTAAATAAATGCTGATCCAGCTTTGCGACGCATATTAGCCAGTCTTAAGAGAATTTCATGAGGCATCCTAAGCCCATCTTAAGATAATTGTAATTAGGCCTAATGACCCAACTGGTTGGTGATTTTAGTTAGGATTAGAATACGGTATAACCGACAGCCTTGAGCGTGTCGGCATCATAATGCTTGCACCTTCCAACGCACGAAAATAGAAAGAATCCAATAAAATATTTGTGTAGAAATTAAAAATTAGTCTTAAAATCACGCCAAAGAAGTATAACTTCTAATGCGTGTACATAAGTACACACACCCACTGTTTTTTTTTTAAACCGTCTGTTATAATGAATTGAAATGACACGACTACATTTGATTGAATGATCTTTAATCTAGCAAGACTCAAGACAGACTGCCCGCAGTCAGTTCATCCATTCTTACTGTACCTTATTCCTATACATACCATACAATTGATATATATTTATATAACACAATATAAGTATTGAAGAAAGAAATACAATTGGTTGACTCAAGAATGTCTAGTGTTTTAGTCTGACACAGCATTCTAATGTTAAGACTGAAAATTTTTTCTACTCAAGACAACGAAACGAATTGCTGGAATCAAGACAATTTTTCTATCAGTGTAGTGAAGTTGTCCTTAAAGAGACCCACCCCTTTTTTGCATTTCCACACTTCTCCGTTTGAAGTTTTGTGCTCTTATATGTACATATGTTGTTTAATATTTTATGGCTGCGTGTCTGAGCGTCTGGATTGGCTGCAAGTTTCTCAGCCCTGTTATTTTTATTATTTTTACAAACATCACGAATTTTTTAATCCTTGGATCAGCCCTTTTTTGACAGGGAACTATTTTCTAAGTCCTATAGTTTCAGGAAATTGCAGTTCATCCCGGGATTTCCAGCAGTTACCGAAAAGTTTGTTATTTTTGGTCAAGTCTGACAAGCACTTTACATTAATTAGTTTTGCTAATATCTCCGGAAAACTTTGGAATTTCCAAATGAAGTCATTCGCTTCCCAGTTTATCAGTGTCACACGCTCAATACGAATTCAGACACCCGAACGAAGTACGAAGGAAAGGCTTGCCTACCACTATTATAGTTATTTGAACTTGCTTTTCTCAGGACTACTTTGTAATCAGTTACTGAATTTCAGTACAACCGGAACACAATTTAATTTTGACCACAAATCCGTCATTTGGAACCCCTAAAACCACCCGATACTGAATTTCACTACAATCGGAACGCAATTGCCAAAATTCTAATCAGAGTTAATCGTTAAATCATGATTAAGATTAGATTTCATAATCATCAATTCTTGTAATGATTCGATTTTGCCCAAGATTACTCCATGTAATGTTGATTAGTGATTGATTTAATCATGATCGATTCAATCTTAATTGGTTTTAATCATGATTATTAGTCTGATTGAAAAATTAGTTGATTATGCCCAACACTGCCACTATCAATATACTAGTCCACTGCACAAGAATATCATTGTAAGACTTTATAATAAATGGAATTGAACGTTAAACGTCTCAAATTTACTTTACCTACATTTCCCCCAACATTTAATGGTAGGACATGAACATCAACTCCATATTCAGTCGTTTCGAATTTCGTGATGTGGTGTTAAAGGAGCAATTTCTGACTTGGATCAAAGCAAATTCAAATTCAATTTCTCCAAACTGTACTTTGTGTGAACTCAATCAAAACTTATTTGCTTTGACGAACGATATAAAAAGGAGGGGAACCGATTTTTTTTAGTCAAATTTCTTCTAGCAGGCATAGAGCCTGTGCTCTGAAATTAGCACAATTCATTGCCAAATTTTTTTGCCAATTTAGAGCTTTTGAACGTAAATTTGTTTCTAATAGCTTTCTTTCTTCAAAGGCAAGAGACGAAAAAATCATTGTGGAAGGTTATAAGCGGCTTTAATGTAAATTATGCATAATTAATGTAATTTTGCTGCATTAATTTTGCTGGAGCATTTAGTAGTTTAAAAGGGGTAGGGAAAAAGTAACCAGAATTTTGCTACCATCAAGAAGATATGATAATAGGTGGGTCTCAATTTTATTAAAGTCCGTACGCCGGTGTAGTTGGGCGAACAGCGGCGTAGATGCAGCTACGCTAGCCCATGCTGTGGTGTTGCAGAATGAAAATGAAACGCATCTAAACACTAATGAAATTAACATAACGATATACAAACCGAAGAAAAACTACTACGCTTCACGTGATTTCGATTTCAAGAAAACAGAAAGTGAAAAGGACACCAAATGGAATTGGTTTTAGCTTTTTCAAAAAAAAAAGCTTATACAGAGGCTCTGTCCGTCTGTCCGTCTGAAGCCTACTTTCATCTCTGAAAGTACGGCCGCTACAGACTTGGGCCATATCTCAAAATGTAGCTCTTGGTCAAAAGACCAAAAAATGAGAAAATGGTCTGGAAATTTCAACCAGAAGTATATTTAAACAACAAAAAAGATATTTCTAATAAAGTCCATATATCGGTAGCCTAGAGGTAAGGCGCTGTAGTCCTATCCCAGGGGAACCAAGTTCAATCCCCGGCCGCAAAATGGTGAAATACAATTTTTGAAGTGTTAACTTCTTTAGGCGCGTTTGGCACTTTTTCGCTGGGGGTAAAACAAAGAGTTCGTGACACGCGCACTTTTGTTGCTACACCCGTTTCTGGATACTTGCTGCAATGATGGCGACACGCGCACTTTGTTGCACACTCGTTTCTGGGCACTTGTGCCTATGCAGCTGGCTAGAGCATGGAAACTTTTGGTTGAGCTCCACTTACAAACAGCAGCGTATAATTATACATAATGTGCGAGGCAAAATAGCCCGTGCTGCTCTTAGCATTCATTTCATATTCTCGCAATGCATACGCCGCTCTCAGAATCCATGTCATATTCTCGCTCATATTCATTTCATATTCTCGCAAGTCGCAATGCAGACGCCGCTCTCAAAATCCAGACGCCGCTCTTAGCATTCATTTCATCCTCTCGCACACATTCGCTGCTGTATGTTGCTGGAGCTCGACCAAATGTTACTTACATATCTGGGGCACTTTTAGTCGATGATGTGCGAGAGAATGATATTCTCGCCCAGAATATGACATGAATTTTGAGAGCGGCGTCTGCATTGCATTGCAAGAATATAAAATGAATGGGAGCGAGAATATGACATGGATTTTGAGAGCGGCGTCTGCATTACGAGAATATGAAATGAATGCTGAGAGGAGCTTCTGCATTGCAACATTCCAACCCAATCCCTCCCACCAAGCACGGGCTATTTTACCTCGCACACATAGAATTATACGCTGCTGCTTGTAAGTGGAGCTCAACCAAAAGTTTCCATGCTCTAGACATCTGCATAGGCACAAGTAGCCAGAAATGGGTGCGCAGCAAAGTGCGCGTGTCACCATCGCTGCTAACCTACATAAGCCTTTAACAAAAACTTTTCAAGATTAATTATATATAGCTTTGGTTAGTGTGATACTTATGAATCTCCATGGCCAAACTAGGATACAGCATTATGACAATAATTAAATCAATGCAACGTGAAATAAAAGTTTTAGTTAAGAACGGATTTGGCTTATTTAGCTTATTATAGATTGAGTTATAGCTCACAATTGAATATGTACCAAAGGTTTTAATTAGTCGCCGCTTTGAGATTTTACCATCAACGCAGGCTTAGTTTATTATACTACAATCAATCATCGTAGCTAAAAAAAGTACTCAAATTCATCAAGAATCGAACCCGGGTCCTTTCGCACCCCGATCTAGCGCCTTCCCATTACTCCAAACACTAACTTGTAGGAATGTGGCAATAAACATATTTATTCATGCCTTACGTAAAAAGGTACATTCCAATGCTAGATATGTATAAAGTTTCGAAGAAAGTAAACAACTGAATTATGACAACAGATTCTCTATTATTTATGAAATGTATTTTGTATATTTTATGGAAATTGATAATCACAGGTAAAACGAAGAGTAATGTAATATTGCCATAGATGGTGTTCACTATTCTTTGTCATAGATGGGGTGCAATTAAAATATATCAATTCTTTCAAATTTTTGGCGGGTAATTATTGGTGTTAGTCTCATTGCGAGGTGGGGGTACTTGTGTGCGTGCACGTGCATATATGCTATGGATAAACAGGTGCCTATGTTTTTCAGTAGATGTTCTACATTTAAAGAAAAGTGAAGTGCGTGCGTGATGTTTTCTTTAAAAATTAAAAAAAAAGTTACATTGAAGTGTAAATTAATACAAAAGGTGCGGTAAGCCGAATTTTTAACTATAAGACATGTATGTTTAAGTAAAATAATACACTTAATTCTGTTGTGCAAAGTGCATCACATTAGATTTGCCTCCAATCCAAAGAAAAATGTTTAGATTCGTTTTATATAGTGTTTACACGTGTGATGTGCTTTTTTTTTTTTTCAATTTGACACATTCGAATTATCTGCCTCGATTCCCAGATCCGGCGGGTTGGAAATGAGTGCGGATCAATCTCCACTTAATATATTGTCATCCAGTCTGAAGTGTTATTCAACAGAAAGAATACCATGTGAAATAATTACAGGGATTTTTGTAATGAAATGCTTTTGTAATTTATTAGTATGTAGTAACAATAAGAACTTTATTACACCAAATTTAATCAAACTCTACAAAAAAGGGAAAGTTAAGAACTTTATTGAACAAATTTACTAAAACTTTATATAAAAAAAAGGAAAGTTAATAATTATTGATAATAGACGCGGCGCGGCGCTAATCCATCCGGCCGTGATAATTTTGAGTTCCAGACTGGTTGATGTCTCTTTGATTTTAAGAATACATCGCACGCGCACCTCAATCCGCGATCGCGCAAAATTGCCGAATTGCCCTCTTTGTCATAATTAAAGGTAATTTAGGCGATCAGCAATTGTGCACGCGCAATTGATTATTGCAATCGATTTGCAATTCGAAATGAGGGCGATCGATGCACTCTTAGTGGAAAATCCAAATTCCAAATTGTGTTTCCGGTGTCAGGTAGCGAAACATTCCGGCGGCCTTGAAATCCTGGGATTTAAATGATGAAATGATGATTCCTGCCTCGCTTCCTTGTTCTTGCGCGCTTGAAAAGACAAAGATATGTATAATGAGTGTGGACAGCCTCTCGTCGCGGCATTTCCTCCATGCAAACGAGTGGTGTCCAGATTGTTGAGAGGTTAATTTAAGGGCGCCTCGACTCGCCCTGTTTAGAGTTGAAGGGAAAGGAGTTTGGGAGTAAGGGGTATGTGAAAGTAGGAAACTAAGTGTATGTGAGTTTGATCATTAGATGTGTACCTGTGGGTATAAATTTACCTTATCCTTCATAGTCTGAAGAGTAATGGTATCGGCCTCCGCTGTTGTTGGGAGGCTTGCAGATCCGGGATTGACATCATTTGACTGCGGTATAGGTTCAGCTTCTGGTTGATCGTTAATTCTAACAGATGATAACACTGTTTCATGGGTCCTTTGATAATGCTTGTGAACGATTAAAGTTGTAAGTGAATTGCCTGGTGCGGCGAGTATGTGCCAACTCCATCCATGAATTCTCCTAATTATGTGCAGGTTGATTATTATATCCACTAAAAACTTTATGGCTCGAATGATGATAAATATGCCGAAAATACTAGCGCTAAAGGTTCCAAAGTGCGACAATCCCCACCAGGTCCCCTTCAAGTATGCTGTTATTTTTCCAAGATGTTCTGTAGAGAACAAATTTAGCACGTCAATATTCCGGGTATCAGTATCATGCCCTAACAGTGATTGGGTCAGAACGTTCTCGATTGCCTGACGTTCTGATACATTATTTGTCTTCGAAGGTTCCGCGTAGATTCTGCTGTGTAGATTCCTGATTTTATGAGGTGCGTGTGGTCTTCGTAGTTCCAGGGCACCTCGTTTGATACGGTGAGGGAGTCAGGCTTCTCCAAGCGGTGAATTTCTGGACTGAAGCCGTACCAGGTGCCGTGCAGAAGATATCCAGGGTTCATAAGGAGGGAGCAAGGAACTTCCGTTCCGTGTTCTTGGATTAGGTGAGTGGTAGGTGCCATAAAGTAACTTTTATTATTGTATGTTACCGGTAGCTCATTATAGCACCGTACGGTTTTGCGAATACTTGCTTCTACTGGCTGACATTTTACAAGATAAATAAGTTCTCCTCGGGGAACCGCGGTAAAGCCGGGTTCTTTGAGTCTCATTAATGCGAATTCAGCAGGATGATGTTGAGCTATAGCTAGCTGTGTTTCCAAAACCTGATTTTCCAATTCACATTTCTTCAGTATGATATGTTTGTACATAGATTCCATCTGTGTTTTGATGTGACGCTCAACGTAAACGAATTTCGAATTTATATAAGTAAAGAGATCAAGATTAGCTGTTGAAATTGGTCTTTTGGGGAACCAGTATTCATGTCCTGATTTCACTACGATCACTAGTCTCGGATGTTCTGTTTGGAAACCTGTAAATCTGCACACAGGAACGGTTTTAATCACTTCCAAAGCAAAAATAATATCTCCGCTGTGTACTGCTTACAGAGTACGAATATTCACTCCCTTTCCAATAGTTTGGCTTTTTATGGCTAACCCTTGATAGAGAACGTCGTATTGCAGGCTTTCACAGCTTGAATCTGCGATCATTTCCCAGAAACTCATACCATACTCTGGGTCGGTGCATGTACCCTTAATGTATGGGCATACGATGTTATTTCGCAACACAGCATGGGTTGTCTTCTAGTCGAACGACACTGTCATAATCAGTGATGGTGATCTCCAAGGCGTGCATCACTACTACGTTGTCCCATGAGTTGGAACCGAAGGTGTAGGGAACTCCGGCACAATTTCCTTTTGCGTCGACGGATCCCGCAATTACTTCTGAATATCGTGAGGACGAATTTGCTTTGATGTTAGCTAAAATACGATTATTTTGGAGAAGATAAGTGCCATGGGTATGAATTCGGAGACAGCTTTCTTTGGTTATTTCGGAGATGAAGGTGCTGATGCCTCCGGGCACTACGGAGAGATGGCTTGTTTCGGCGCGAGACGCCGAAAATAATAAAATTTTTAAATATTATTTTCAAATCTCTAAAAAATGCTGTAAAAGGATAGGTCTCTGATAAAAACGCAGGAGTGGTTTAAAATTCAAATATAATTTCTTCTAAATATTATAAAAGCTAATTAAATCTATTTAAATTCTAGTTTTAACTAAATACTTTAAAAAATGTAAATGCAAATTTGTTTTATTTATTTGACTGAAGGTCAATTTAAAATTATCTTAAAACAAATCCGGATAATTCCTGGATATCTGTAATTAGATAATAATTATTATTTGTCCAAAGATTTTATAATAGACAAAGCTCGGAGGTACTCTAAACTTTTGGGAAGATTTCCCTTGAAATATACGCCGCTACAATCACTTGGCGTTCAATCACCGCAATAAGTGCCGTGCAATACTTGCTTCTTGCAAAAAGTGCTCTTTGAGCTTAAACTTGGCCACTATTGCTTAGTGAAATCATTAAAATATTAATGTTGGTCTTATTAACCACTTAAATGCATAAAAGAACCTTCTGCGAGCTTTTGTCTGGTTTTTGGTTCCACTCAAAGGTAATTTCACATTCACCTGTGTTTGGAGCCTTCAATATACATGTAAACTACTTTGGGATGTTTGAGGTATATCCTCACCTTCAAAAATCCCTATTTAGTTTTAATTTTTGTATAATTATATTTTTGTTATGAAAATGCGACAAGGACTTTCAAAGTACGTAAAACCTTTGAAATTCCCTGTTTAAAACACGTAGGGATATATGAATTATTTCCCTATTTTTGGTATAGATCTAATACCTATTACCAATACCCAAACCAATTAATTCTTACTATAAACTAACCCCCGAACCGACGGTGAAACCAATCGGTTATCTAAAGCCCTAACTTGGCGACTAATGCCTGCCAAAGTGTTTGATGTTAGACGGTAAATTACCTATCTAATTCCTGAAAAAAAAAATAAATTTATTTTATTAAAATGAGACGGTCAAAATGCCTGCCTCTACTCTGCGACGGCCAATGCCTGTCTGATTGAAATGTGTTACGATGAGAACTTGCTTACTTGGACGGAATGTGAAACTTTAAAAGCCAAGTTCGTGCTGCTGCTGTGAACTTTATAGATCAGACGCATCCGATCGAAAGCTTAAAGCTGGGGGGGAGAAAGCTGTTATACACGTTTAAAGTCGTATAACTTTTTTGTTTAGACCAAATTGGTTTATTCTGATCTCACCCCAGCTTGAAGCTTTTGAGCTTTCTGATTGGAATTAACATTTCTACATGTCCTAATAAAATTGGGTAAGTAAAATTTGTTTAGTTTTTGAATATTTGTATATATTGTTATTGTAACATTATTAATTATTTATTTATTTATTTAATTTTAGATATTGAGCCCTGTTTTTTCCTGCTTCTTTTGGTTGAAGGCACTTGGCCCAGGTGCCTTCCAGGTAATTATTTATTATATTTATTGTCGGTCAATTTTTAATCATTTTCTCTTTGCAGGTACTTTGTTAGTTAGTTAATAAGTAGTTAGATTTAGTTTTTATTTAGATGTAGGTTTATTTTAATTTTATTAGTTTAATTTAGTTGTAGTTTTAGAAATGTATTTTATAGGCTTAATATATTTATTTTATTAGTAATTTTTGTCTGTTTGTTTATGTTTACATGTTTGTATTGTATTGTGTTGTGTTTTAGGTTTTTTTTTGCTGAAGATATCTGTTACGCGCTGCTGCGCCGTAACATATTCCCCCCTGTTGATGCGTCGCATCAAAATAAATCAGAGGCACTTTCTAATTCATAATATATATTTCAAATTCATTTATTATTATTATTTTAAATCTATTCTATTCTCATATTTAAATATGATTGTAATTTCGAATTTAATTCAGTAATAAGAACCCTAATACTATGGGTACATGCACATAAGGCTGCATATTGCTTTAGCTTTTGATATACGTTACACAAAGGGATATACACACGTTTGAATGTGTTATGCTACCAAAGGGCATAATTTTGTAATGGGTCGTTTAATATGTGTTGTTTGTGTTTTGATCGTAACAACCCTCACCCGTCCGTCATGCCCTGGGTGGACCTTTTCCACTCTTCCAAGAGGCCATTGCGACGGTGACCTATTTTGGTCCATAATTATTACTAATTGTCCTACGTGTAGGTCAGGTTGTTGTAGTACCCATTTATTCCTTTTCTGCAATTGAAGGAGGTATTCATTTGACCATTGCCTCCAAAACTGTTGCATAGTCTGTTGGACATATTTCCAACGATCAACATAGGAGACTTGGTCATCTACATTGGATTCGGGCATTGTCTTTAAATCTCTTCCGATTAAGAAATGTCCTGGTGTTAATACATCTAATTTAGAGGGGTCTGCTGATAGAGGGCACAATGGGCGTGAGTTGAGGCAGGCCTCTATTTGTATTAACAACGTATTAAGCTCCTCAAAGGTAAGTATTTTTCCTTCCGCAACTCTCTTCAAGTGATGCTTAATACTTTTTACCCCTGCTTCCCAGAGTCCTCCGAAGTGAGGAGCGGTCGGAGGGTTGAAGTGCCACTGTATGCCATCATTAGCTAATTCCTCGGCTGCATTCCTTGCGACCTCATCTGTGGCCTTGTTGGTTTGATCTTTTAATCGCTTATTCGCGCCCACAAAATTTGTCCCATTGTCTGAATAAATGTGTTTGCAGAGGCCTCGTCTTCCTATAAACCGTCTGAGGGCAGCCAAGAAGGCATCTGTGGACATATCTGAGGCCACCTCGATATGAACGGCTTTAGTTGCCATGCAGATAAATATACAAAAATATCCTTTATATATTTTGGCGCCCTTATGTTTCGACATTTTTATGTCGATTGGCCCAGCATAGTCTATTCCAACGTTTTCGAATGGGTTTGTTTGCGTAACTCTTACACTTGGTAGATTTCCCATCAGTTGGGTTGGTGCTGTCGCTCGATACCTAATGCACTTTACGCATTTGTGTATTCTTTCTTTTACAGCTGACATACCATTTATGATCCAATACTGGGATCGTGTTGCATTTAACACCATCTGTGCTCCACCATGTAATGTTTTGTTATGGTAATGATCCATGATTATATTTGTTACATGGTGGTGCTTGGGAATGATCAGAGGATGTTTTGCATCGTAAGGCAGCTTAGAATTTTGTAGTCTACCTCCGACTCTTATCGTGCCATCCTCTGCCATAAAGGGTTGCAATCGAAACAATGTACTCTGTTTCTTTACTGATTTTGTGCCTTGCAGCTGCTCATATTCCTGGGCAAAGGCTTGTCGTTGTACAAGTTTAACGAGGTTTCCCTTTGCCTCTTTAATTTCCCCAGCTGACAACGGCAAAGTACGTTTATCCTTGGTTCGTCTGGCGTTGTAGGCGAACCGATAACAATAGGCCATAATCCGTATTGTTTTTAAATATGATGAGTAGTTCAACCACCACTCCTGTGGTGCTGACTGCATCGTTAATGTGGCTTGAGTTTTACCTTTAGCTTCTATGGAAGTTTGAAAATTATCCAAGGGTCGCTGCGGCCAACTTTCCTCTGCTTCCCGCATCCAGCCAGGTCCTTGCCACCATATTGTTAGGTCCTGGATCCTTGCTGGCATTATTCCTCTGGATGCAATGTCGGCTGGGTTGTCCTTTGTAGGAACGTAGTGCCATGTTGTGTTACCTTCATTCTCATGTATCTCGACAACACGGTTCGCTACGAACGTCTTCCATCTTTGTGGCGAACCCTTGATCCATGCTAGGACCACCTTGGAGTCTGTCCAACATCGTGATGCTATGTTGCCCAGCTTCATGTCCTCTCTCACTTGTCGCATCAGTCTGCTTAATAACACGGCTCCACATAATTCGAGTCGCGGCAGTGACATCGGCTTAATAGGTGCTACTCTTGTCCTGGACATTAGCAGCTTCGTGTCGATGGTTTTGTCCTCTTTTATTACCCTGATATATATCACTGCTCCATATGCCCGGATCGAGGCATCACAGAAGCCCATCAATTGGCACTCCGTCGTGGTGCTTAAAATGTCCACCCATCGTGGAATTTTGATGTGCTGTATATGTGGTAACTGCTCTTGGAACAAGCTCCATTCTTCGCGAATGTCTTGATCCACCGTCTCGTCCCAATCATATCTAGCCATCCATAATTTTTTCATTAATAATTTCGCTAGAATTACACATGGCGCAATCCATCCTAGTGGGTCATAGAGCTTAGCCACTTCCGACAAAATTTTCCTTTTGGTGGAAGCTGGCTTGAATTCTGCGCAATTGATTGCATATGAAAAATAATCCCCCACTGGATGCCAATATATGCCAAGTGCCTTTATCTGATTTTCTTCCCTTACCTGTAAGGGCAGTTGTAACTCGCGATCCTCGGCTGGGATCGAGTTTAGGAGCGACTCATGATTTGCGGCCCATTTCCGCAAATGAAATCCTCCTCCTTTCAATAATTTAATTAAATCCCCTTGCAACATTTGTGCATCTTGCACCGTATCCGCTCCTGTAAGCACATCGTCCACATAAAAATCAGTCATGGCGACCTTAGCTGCTTCAGGAAACAAGGAGTGGTCATCGACCGCTAACCTTTGCAAGGTTTTGATTGCAAGGTAGGGTGCTGAAGTGGTTCCAAATGTTACCGTATTCATTTGGTATTCTTGTATAGGATAGTTAATATTTGCCCTCCACAGGATGGTCTGATACTTCCTATCCAAGGGGTTGATAAGGATCATCCTATACATTTTCTCAATGTCCGCGGTCATTGCATACCGATACTTCCGCCACTTTAGAAGCGTAGCAAATAATTTTGGCTGCAACGTTGGCCCTGTCAGCATTTGCTCATTTAGGCTTTTCCCATTTGTAGTTTTTGCAGAGGCATCAAAAACTATGCGGACCTTAGTTGTGGTGCTGTCTTTAATTACAGCATGATGTGGCATATAATACCTTTCGTCTGCGAATTCATTTGCTGAACTCATGTGGTTCAAGTCTATATATTCTTGCAAACAATTTTGATAGGAGTCCTTCAACTCTGTCCTTTGGGCTAGCTTCTTTTCCGACTGCAATAGCCTGGACATGGCTTGTCTCCGAGATTCCCCTAAGCTTGGTGGGTTACCGTCCTTAAAGGGTATCCGTACTTCATACTGCCCGTTGGACTTACGTATGGTAGTTTTATTATAAAATTCTTCGCACTGCCTTTCTTCCCCGGTCAATTGCCTTTCTTTAGGGATTTCTTCACATTCCCAAAACCCCTTAATTTGGCGGCTCAACTCTTCTAATGTCACGTCATGCTGCGTCGTAAATGCAGATAGACTTATATTTTTAGGATGTATGTTTGCTGACTGCACCTCCCCAAACACAATCCATCCTAGAGCTGTCCTTAATGCCACCGGAGCCCCTTTGATTCCCTTTCGCAGACCCTTTCTAATGATATCCGCGTATATTCCTACTCCAAGGAGAATATCTATTCGCCCTGGATTCATAAATTTTGGGTCGGCTAATTCCAACCCATCTATATGTGGCCAGTGCTTGTTCATTGTGCGTTCTGGTGGAAATATATTAGTAATACTCCGGATAACGTACGCATCAATGTTATTCTTGTAACCCCCTTTGGTTGACAACAACGTAAATCTTGCCACCTTATTTGCGGTAGCGACTTGTGCTTCTGCTACTCCAAAAACACTTAAATCAGCCGGGAAAGTCTGCGCTCTTATAGTTTGATACGCAGCCTCCGTAATAAATGAGCTTTGTGACCCGGGATCTATTAATGCCCGTAACGTCAACTCATCGCCTTTGCGGCCCCTCACTTTCACTAGGGCTGTTGCCAACATTGATTGTGTAACATCCGTAATGTGGTTACACTGAGTCACGGTCATTTCGTTGACCGTGCTGACACTAGGTAAATTAGCTGTATTGCCCTGATCAGTTTGATCGTGCAACAAACTGTGATGCTGGCTACCACACGTCCTACACGCGAATTTGGTGGTGCATTCAGCAGTTTCATGGTTCCACAAACATCTTTCGCAATGCTTGTGTTTGATCAGCCAATTTCTTCTGGCTGTAACTGATAGTTCTTTGAACCGTTGACATCTTGTTAAAAAATGTTTTTCTCTGCACATAGGGCAGTGATTTATAAATTTCCCTTTCTCAGGGTGGTCTGACCTTTTTTGATAGCCATTCCTATTTTGTCCCTTATATCCCGGGGCTGTATGATGCCTGTAAGCCGGTTGGGACCTACCTTTACTGGTAGTATGATTATCCTGCTGGTTTGTATAGTAGGTCGTAAGTCTACTATGACTCTTCTCAGCTTTGTGAGGATTGCTACCTGCCTTATGCAGATGGATATCCTTGGTTGCCTCTAGGCTTCGATAACGTTGCTCCATGAACGTAATCAATTCCTTTAAGGATGGCAGCTCGTCTGACTTCGCTATCAATTGTTCCCATAAACTCCGTGTTTTCTCCGGCAGCTTTTGCGCTGTTATGAACACGAAGATGGGATCCCAATTGGCTATGTCTACTTTAAGTGCCTTTAAATTGTGCTGTATACGTTGCAACTCGTCCAAAGTTGTCCGTATTTCCCGGTATGATTCCGTCCTAATCTTTGGTTGATTGAATAATAGCTTCAACTGAGCATATATCAACAACCTTTTTTTGTTATACCGGTTGCACAAAACCTCCCATGCTGCCATATAATTTGCAGCAGTGGTGTCGAAGGAATCTAAATCCTTCCGGGCATCTCCCGTAAGACTACTCTTCAAGTAGTGCATCTTATCTACCGTTGATAGTCGATCTTCATGATGTATGAGCGACACAAATCTGTCGTGGAAAGTTCTCCACGACGCGTATTGCCCGTCAAACTTAGGGATGTCCAAGGTTGGTAATTGTAAAATTGCCTTGGGTGAACCCGCTTGTTCACGTTCAGTCCCCGAGCTGACTAATAACCCATCTTTTAAATCTCCATAGAATTCGGAATACATTTCTTCGAATTCTTCGTACTGAATACCTTCCGAATATGCCAACACGGTGGCTTGGACTTTCTCATCTTCGATACTATCGATATCTGCAACAACTAGTTCATCATGGTTTTCCTTAAATTTTTCCCATGTGGACTTTATCGATTCCAACTTTCCCGAAAGATACCCCCGGGTTCTCCGACCCACAGGTGTCTTTTTGTAGTTGGATAAGCTTTGATTCAACTCTCGCTTTAAGGCAATCTGTTGCCTCAGAATACCTTTCATTTTTTTGCTTTATATTAATATCACGGGGTTAGACAAATAACAAATAATTAAATCTTTGGACAAACTAAATAATTGAAGACAAATAAAAAGCTTTCAACTAGCACTTTATCGGAAATTATATTTGATTTGACCACGACCTATCCGGCTCGAAGGACCATGTTTCGGCGCGAGACGCCGAAAATAATAAAATTTTTAAATATTATTTTCAAATCTCTAAAAAATGCTGTAAAAGGATAGGTCTCTGATAAAAACGCAGGAGTGGTTTAAAATTCAAATATAATTTCTTCTAAATATTATAAAAGCTAATTAAATCTATTTAAATTCTAGTTTTAACTAAATACTTTAAAAAATGTAAATGCAAATTTGTTTTATTTATTTGACTGAAGGTCAATTTAAAATTATCTTAAAACAAATCCGGATAATTCCTGGATATCTGTAATTAGATAATAATTATTATTTGTCCAAAGATTTTATAATAGACAAAGCTCGGAGGTACTCTAAACTTTTGGGAAGATTTCCCTTGAAATATACGCCGCTACAATCACTTGGCGTTCAATCACCGCAATAAGTGCCGTGCAATACTTGCTTCTTGCAAAAAGTGCTCTTTGAGCTTAAACTTGGCCACTATTGCTTAGTGAAATCATTAAAATATTAATGTTGGTCTTATTAACCACTTAAATGCATAAAAGAACCTTCTGCGAGCTTTTGTCTGGTTTTTGGTTCCACTCAAAGGTAATTTCACATTCACCTGTGTTTGGAGCCTTCAATATACATGTAAACTACTTTGGGATGTTTGAGGTATATCCTCACCTTCAAAAATCCCTATTTAGTTTTAATTTTTGTATAATTATATTTTTGTTATGAAAATGCGACAAGGACTTTCAAAGTACGTAAAACCTTTGAAATTCCCTGTTTAAAACACGTAGGGATATATGAATTATTTCCCTATTTTTGGTATAGATCTAATACCTATTACCAATACCCAAACCAATTAATTCTTACTATAAACTAACCCCCGAACCGACGGTGAAACCAATCGGTTATCTAAAGCCCTAACTTGGCGACTAATGCCTGCCAAAGTGTTTGATGTTAGACGGTAAATTACCTATCTAATTCCTGAAAAAAAAAATAAATTTATTTTATTAAAATGAGACGGTCAAAATGCCTGCCTCTACTCTGCGACGGCCAATGCCTGTCTGATTGAAATGTGTTACGATGAGAACTTGCTTACTTGGACGGAATGTGAAACTTTAAAAGCCAAGTTCGTGCTGCTGCTGTGAACTTTATAGATCAGACGCATCCGATCGAAAGCTTAAAGCTGGGGGGGAGAAAGCTGTTATACACGTTTAAAGTCGTATAACTTTTTTGTTTAGACCAAATTGGTTTATTCTGATCTCACCCCAGCTTGAAGCTTTTGAGCTTTCTGATTGGAATTAACATTTCTACATGTCCTAATAAAATTGGGTAAGTAAAATTTGTTTAGTTTTTGAATATTTGTATATATTGTTATTGTAACATTATTAATTATTTATTTATTTATTTAATTTTAGATATTGAGCCCTGTTTTTTCCTGCTTCTTTTGGTTGAAGGCACTTGGCCCAGGTGCCTTCCAGGTAATTATTTATTATATTTATTGTCGGTCAATTTTTAATCATTTTCTCTTTGCAGGTACTTTGTTAGTTAGTTAATAAGTAGTTAGATTTAGTTTTTATTTAGATGTAGGTTTATTTTAATTTTATTAGTTTAATTTAGTTGTAGTTTTAGAAATGTATTTTATAGGCTTAATATATTTATTTTATTAGTAATTTTTGTCTGTTTGTTTATGTTTACATGTTTGTATTGTATTGTGTTGTGTTTTAGGTTTTTTTTTGCTGAAGATATCTGTTACGCGCTGCTGCGCCGTAACATGGCTAAACATCCCGCAATGGAGAACTGTCTGTAAAACGTTAATCTTGCATTGGTAAACGTAAATGGAAGCCACCTCGCTCAGTTGTAGAAATTGGATGTCTTCGTTGACTTGGTCCACAGGAATGTCTTTAATTTCACAATTCCGGCTGCTTAGTAAGGAGATTTTAGTTAGATTCATCCGTTCGTGTCCACAATCATACACAATGAGGGTTTCAGTTGAAAAGATTAGCAACATACATGTAAAAGTAACATACGAAGTCCAGGTCATGATTCTGTCTAGGAATAAGAATTGGAATAGAGTTGTGTTAATTTAAGTGACTACGGTGAGTTATTACAGCTTATAATCTAAGTAAGTAAGACTAGTGTTGTGGAATGTATACCTCATTAAAGTTAGGGTGGAGTTCTCGAATTCGAAGGTAGAGGGGCCAGTTTTGAAATAGGCCTTTTAAATTCCCCAGATGAAGTTTTTACTCTTACAACTCTTGTTATATTATCTTTGCCTGGAAAGATCTCAATTATTCGAGCTAATTTCCAATAAGATGGAGGAGATCCCTCGTCCTTTAGGACCACGAGATCTCCTACCTTAAATTCCTTGTTTATTTCCTTCCATTTGCGTCGTTGCTGTAACTGATGCAAATACTCTGTTGACCACCTTTTCCAGAAGTCCTGACGCATCTTTTCGACTAGTTTCCATCGGGATAAGTGCGATATTTTCCTTTCTTCGTAATTGTTGTCAGGTAAGCTCAGCAGAGGGCTCCCCACCAGAAAGTGCCCTGGGGATAAGGGGCTTATGTCATTGTGATCTGAGGACAGAGCACAAAGCGGTCGTGAATTCATTATTGCCTCTACTTGAGTTAACAGCGTTGTTAGTTCTTCGAACGTGAGTAGAGTCTATCCCACTGTTCGTCGTAGATGATGTTTCATTGATTTGACAGCTGCCTCCCACAGGCCCCCGAAATGTGGGGCACGAGGCGGTATGAAATGCCATTCTACTCCCTTATTTGCATACAATTCGGCTGCTATTTGTTGGTAGGATCTGATGAATTCGTCCATTTCTAGATCGATAATTTTCTTTGCTCCCACGAAGTTGGTTGCATTGTCGCTGAAGATTTTTTTACTAAGTCCTCGTCGTGAGAAGAATCTGCGTAGGGCGGCCAGGAAACACTCTGAAGTTAAGTCACTTACAAGTTCAAGATTAGTAGCTTTTGTTACAAGGCAGACGAAAACTGCTATATAACACTTAGTGCTAGGTGCATTTCTAGTTTTCCTTGTTTTGATTAGTATGGGTCCAGCATAATCAATGCCTGTGCAAGTAAATGGTCGGCAGGGAGTTATTCGATCGGCTGGTAGTTGGCCCATAATGGTAGCTGTCTCTTCCTTTCGCCAACGAGAACAAGTAGTACATTGATGTATTTTTTGTTTTATAATCTGTTTTGCACGAGGAATCCAATAGGTTTGTCTCAGTGTATACAAGGTCAGTTGGATTCCTCCATGCAGCGTGTCCTTATGAATTTGCTCAATCAATAATTCTGAGAACTTGTCCGAGTGAGGCAGAATAATAGGATGTTTTTCTTCGAAGGGTAAATCGGAATGTTCTAACCTTCCTCCCACTCTTAGAATGAGTTGATCGTCGAGAAATGGGTTTAACGCCAATAGTGAGCTTTTTCGTGGTAAATTTTGGTTTGCCTTTAAGCACTCAATTTCACTAGCGTACGCTGTCATTTGGGTCACTCTTATTAATGTTTGTCTGGCTTTATGAATTTCACTTGGGACTAGAACGAAATTGGGGTAGGCCTTTAACTTTTGGCATCTATCTATAAACCTTCGACAGTAAGCGATGGTTCTTAGTGCATGCGTCAGATTAGAGAATCGTTCTATGATATGCTCGCTAATGGTGGTTAAATGGAAAGTTTTTAATCTTTTCTTTTCCTCTGGGTGGTCTTCCGTCAAGGTTGAATGTGGTTCTTTAGGCCACTCACTCTCAGGTTTTATGAGCCAAGAGGGACCTCTCCACCAAAGATCGTGGTCTTTTAATTGTAAAGGGGACACACCTCGTGAGGCGAGATCCGCAGGGTTATTTTGTGAAGGAACGTGTCGCCAGTCTGCATTTCCCGAGTTTTCAATGATTTCGGTGATCCGGTTTGCTACGAATGACTTCCACCGATGAGGTAGACTGCGAATCCATGATAGAACTATTGTAGAGTCGGTCCATAGGATGGTCTTACAGTCCTTAATATAAGACTGCTGCAAAGACTATCAATCTAGATAATAGGACAGCACCACACAGTTCCAATCGTGGTAAAGAAATTGTTTTGATAGGGGCAACCTTTGTTTTAGATACCAAAAGGTGAGCTATTGGATTATTATCATGGCCAAGAACTCGTAAATAAACGGCAGCTGCATACGCTTTTTCCGAACTGTCACAAAATCCGTGCAATTCTACTGTGGATGCTGTGTAACTATTTACCCACCGTGGTATTCGTAGTTGCTCAATATGAGGTAACGCGCTTATAAAGTTTATCCAATCGGATCTAAGATATTCTGGAATTTCTTCATCCCAGTCAATACGGGTAGTCCACAGTCTTTGCATAAAGATTTTTGCTTGTATGATGATAGGACTCACCCATCCAGGCGGATCAAAGAGTTTTGCGATAATAGATAAAATACGGCGCTTTGTCCAATTATTTTCCTCAATTAACGCCACCTTGTATTGAAATTCATCGGCTTTGGGATCCCAATAGATTCCTAAAGCTTTTAGGACGGTGTCTTCTGAAAATTGCACCTTTAGCGCCTCCTCAGATTTGCTGGTGTTCGGGATATGTTCTAATATTCGGGAATCGTTAGATGCAAATTTTCGCAGTGGGAAGTGACCTTTTGCTAATAAGGCGGTGATTTCAGCTTGGAGAGATTTCGTTTCTTCTATGGTGTCTCCTCCTGTTAAGACGTCATCAACATAGAAGTCATTAATAAGACAGCTTGAACCACGGGGAAAATTGGCCCTTTCATCTTCAGCCAGCTGTTGCAATGTTCGGATCGCTAAATAGGGGGCACAGTTGACACCGAAAGTGACCGTTTTTAACGCATATTCCTTAGCGGGGGAGTTGAGATTGTCTCTCCACAAAATCCGTTGGAACTCAGAGTCATCCGGGTGAATAAATATTTGCCGATACATTTTCTCAATGTCGGCAGTGAAAACGTATCTGTGGAGTCTCCATTTTAAAATAATAAGTGTAATGTCATGTTGTAACGTGGGGCCCACTAGAAGGTTATCATTCAACGATTTTCCATTTGACGATTTGCATGAGGCGTCGAAAACTACCCTTAACTTCGTCGTCGTGCTTGAGGGCTTTATTACTGCATGATGCGGGAGATAATACGTGTGATTAAGCGTGTGATTAGTAGATGTTGGCACTTCCACCATATGCCCAAATGTGATATACTCCTTTAATACCTTATTGTACTCCTTGAGTACTTCCTTCCTTTCGTTATTTCTTTCGGTGGAAAGATAGCGTTTTAATGCAATTAGCCTGGAGTCCCCGAGTTCTGGACCATTTTCCTTGAAAGGTAAACGAACTACATAAGATCCATCGGGGTTGCGACGATGTGTGGTTTTGTAAATTTCTTCACATCGCTGATCATCTGTAGAGGTTTTCTGTGGTGGTGAGACTTCTTCAATTTCCCAAAACTTCTTAAGCTGATCATCCAGAGAACAGGTGATATTATAGGACCTTACCTTCGGAGTTCTGTTCGTGGTCGAAGAAGCTTTTCCTGTTAAGATCCAACCAAATATGGTGTTCTGTGCTAAAGGGGTACCGTGCGGACCCTTTCTTAGACCATCACATATGATAAGTGGATAAATGTCAGCCCCGATGATCATATCTACCCTTGCTGGTACATCGAAGTTTGGATCTGCGAGGTCTAAGTTTTCCAAGTGATCCCAGGAAAATTTGGTAAGTGGCACTGACGGAAGCAAATCTGTCAAGGTTTCTAAAACAAAAGCTGATGTCGGAACTCTAGAAGGGAACTTCGTTGAAAGAATCGTTAAATTGGCAGCTCGCGTTGCTCTGGTGATTTCCTTCTCTTCAACACCTGTGACTACGATCGGGGCGGGTTCGGTTTCTAAATTCAGTTGCGATACAATGGAAGAGGTAATGAATGTTACTTGGGAGCCAGGGTCAATTAATGCACGCCCCTTAACAACTCCATCAGGACCCTCCATTTCTATTTCAGCTGTGGCCAGCATAACCGGGTGGTTCTCGTTAATAAAATGAGCAGCGACCCTGGTAAAGCCTTCTGAAGTTGCTTCACTTTCAGATCTATGTTCGAATTTAGCCTTGGCCGACTGCGTGCTAGAACTCGGTTCCTGTTTGTTTATTGTTGGAAGATGCAGTAATGTGTGGTGTTTTCCTCGGCATTTGCCACATCTAGATTTGCTGAGACATTTTTTGACCGAGTGGAAGTCTCCTAAGCAATTTATGCAGTAACCTTCGGATTTTGCGATTCGCAACCGTTCTGGGGGATCGCTGTTTAAAAAGCTTTTGCAAGACCGCACCGAATGTTTTTCCTGACATACTTTGCATGTTATTTGACCTACATAGAAACTTTGTATGTTGACATTACCCGTTTCTTGCTTTTTATGTGGAGGATTTTTTTCGTTCGCACTTCACTCAGAGCTTCCAGTGTGCGGAATCTAGTTTCCAAAAAGCCTTTCAGCATTTCCCATGTTGGGTAATCACTTTAGTTTGAGATTTTCTCCTCCCATGCCTTATGCGTCTCTGGAGGGAGCTTTTGTGTCAGTAAATGAATCAAAAGGGGGCCCCATTCAGCGACAGATACTTCCAGCTTACCTAGCGACGCCAAACATTCGGTCGTAGTGTCGATCATTGCCTTAATTGCATTAGCTGATTCATTGTTTATTTTGGTCTGCGAAGTCAATGCCCGCAGTTGAGTTGATATGAGCACACGTTTGTTTTCATATCTGTCGGTTAATGCGCGCCACGCCGTTTTATAATTTTCATTGGTAATATTATACTGTCGGATAACCTTGGCCGCATTTCCCACTACGTTTGCTTTAAGGTAGTGTAATTTTTGCACACTGGCTAGAGATTCGTTGGAATCGATGAGTGAATTAAACAAATCCCGGAAACTAACCCAGTCAGCATAATTGCCCGAGAATTTAGGGAGCGTTATGGTTGGCAATTGTACAGCGGGAGTCGAGGGATTTGTCTTTGTAGGATTCTGTTCACCACTTTCCTTATGATCTTTTTCAAAGGTGCTCAATTTGTCCACTAGCTCACCTTTGAAATCGAAAAAGAGTTCTTCGTACTGATCGTA
The DNA here is from genome assembly GCA_949987705.1 of Thereva unica. Classification (NCBI taxonomy): domain Eukaryota; kingdom Metazoa; phylum Arthropoda; class Insecta; order Diptera; family Therevidae; genus Thereva; species Thereva unica. The sequence continues at coordinate 155,169,894 of OX465281.1, read as the reverse complement.
ATGATTTTCCTTGAAATATGGTGCCTCATCGTCTTGATCAGTTTTTAGTGAGGTCAAGGATCGATCAGTAGCGGAGAACTTTCCCCACAGGTCATGCCAGCCATTGACACGACCGAGATAATAACCGTGTGTTCTCTTAATTAGCGCGGTTTTCCTCGTGTTCCTGACAAATTTGTTCATTTGCTCCATTAAAGATATTTGTAGTTGTAAAAGCGCATGAACTGAAGTTGCCTTATCGTAGTCAGGGTTAGAGCTTAAAATTTAGATTAAACTCAACTCAACGGATAATGACTTTTTTTTATATTACTTTACAACACACATTTGTGATTCAGGGACACACAGTACACTTAGTTATTTTCAATAGTAGTAAAAAAGGAAAAGGGATAGGTACTTACAATTTGTTCAACGGTTGAAGTTAAACGTTGAAGCTCTTCTCCTCGGGATGTACTGGGCTGATAGTAAAGTTGTTCTTGATTGTTGGTAAAGTTTTAAACTTGTTGAAAATCACACTTATTGTTAAAAGTCACAAACACTTCGCACTGATATTTACAAAAATCCGCCTCGAAGGACCATGAAATAATTACAGGGATTTTTGTAATGAAATGCTTTTGTAATTTATTAGTATGTAGTAACAATAAGAACTTTATTACACCAAATTTAATCAAACTTTACAAAAAAGGGAAAGTTAAGAACTTTATTGAACAAATTTACTAAAACTTTATATAAAAAAAAGGAAAGTTAATAATTATTGATAATAGACGCGGCGCGGCGCTAATCCATCCGGCCGTGATAATTTTGAGTTCCAGACTGGTTGATGTCTCTTTGATTTTAAGAATACATCGCACGCGCACCTCAATCCGCGATCGCGCAAAATTGCCGAATTGCCCTTTTTGTCATAATTAAAGGTAATTTAGGCGATCAGCAATTGTGCACGCGCAATTGATTATTGCAATCGATTTGCAATTCGAAATGAGGGCGATCGATGCACTCTTAGTGGAAAATCCAAATTCCAAATTGTGTTTCCGGTGTCAGGTAGCGAAACACCATGAAAAAGCTTAATTAGTGGCTAGTCCCTAGGCACAACATCCCACTAGTTTATTATTTGAGAGTGCGAGTATTTAAAATGAAATAGGCATTTAATGGCATGCTTTAATATAATTGACGATTAAATTAAATTAGAACCTATTACATATTTCGTAGTGTACATTAAAAGGAAAAAGCGGTGCATAAAAGAAAGAAAGCGAGAACCACTGGTATGTTGATATATGGAAGTGAAGTTAGGTTATCAGTAATGGCACTGCGCGAGTAAGACTTTGTTTCTGTGCTCTGTGTTGCAACCGTCATATTTGCACGATTAGAAAAATATGAATTTAAACTCCGAACAACCATCTACATCTAACCCGCAGATCAATTATTTTTATTTTCATTTTCACTATTCTTATATAAAGTCCGATAAATCGAAAGCTGGGAAAGTGCTATCAAAAAACCCCATAGTGACCAGAGGTTTTGTGCGGACATCCTCCAAACTGTTGTCAAACACTTATTTCGGTTTAAAACATTTATTATAACGATTTAAAACAAACGATCTAAAACTTTCAGATAAAGAACTTTATAATTGAATTTAGCGTGAAAAAAACTAAGGACCGAGCTGCACGGCGGCCGACTAAGGAGTGATTTTTGGCTGTCGTTTCGGGAGCTTTTTAGGTAAGGAAACTGAATTGTGGTGATAAGCGATATTATGCAACTCTTGCAATTTCTAGAGTTGGAACTTGGACTTGACTTGTGTTTATGCAAGTCAAGAGGTATTGTATTACAATGTTGCAATATAAAATTGGGAAAAGTTGCAAGCATGCAACTTGGACTAGAGGATGTTTACTTAAGTAGTATCGGGTATCAGAAACCGCATAAATAATGAAACAAAGTATTTAAGTGGCGGCTTTACTACACGCCCCTCCTTGAAGATGGAAATTATACCTAGGAATGGTATAGTTTCCACGTGGGACATGTATAGGATATGGAATGGATTCGCTCGAGTCAGCTCGGGTTGAAGACTGATTACATATGTCTGAAGTTGATTCCAGTTTGGCTTTCTTACATTTAAAGAAATTAATATATAGCCTACGTGTAATTTCTAGGGCTATTACAATTGCTATTATAGTTAATGTTGAACTAATAATTATTAAATAGTTAGTAGTTAGTTTTTTGTAAGGGAACATTGTGGTTATCTAATTCATTTATCTTCAAACTGATTTTGTGTAGACTCTTTATCTGATCTGTAATTTGAAAGTTAGTATAATTATTTACGTTATTTTGAAAATTTCTTAACATTTCCTCATGTTTGTAATTAAATATTAATTTTGGTAGGTCTGAGATATAATAAAAATGTTTTAATCTTACTTCACTAGTAAATAAAGCCTTACTACTAAGTATAATGGTATTAGATAGTGTCTCACGCCCTTCGGTTATTTCGAGAATTCCAGTGTTGTTAAGAATTATTTGGAGTGTTGGAGCCTGTTTGCATCGTAGAATTAATCGTTCATTTTCGGGTGCTATGAATAACCAAGAATTCTTCTGTGCCAATTGTAGATATATGGTATGACTTGATAACATCACTCTAGGGACGCAGCTTCTAGGAATAGTTGTGAGCTGGTCAAATAAGGTTCTTTCGCAAGCACTATTGATATGCGAGATGTGGAGAGGTTCTTTCTGCTCGCAAATGTAGTTGTTGATTGCTGTAATTGTGCATTCTCGCAGATCCGAAATGTCCATAAGAAAGTAATGTTGTTCTGAAGAGTCGGAATTGCTTTTCTGGTATTATGACAACATAGATTTTATTAACTACCTGCGGTATACTAGTGAAAAATTCTAAATTCCATAGATGTCGTTAAAGGTATATTTAGTAGAAAATTTAGTCTTTTATTACTGTAATAATTTATAGTCTCAATTATCTTATAATAAAATTTCATATTTATAGTACTTAATGTGATTGGTAAATTTACACCACTGGGTAAAGATGTTTGTATTTTAATGAGTTCCTTTAACAGATCGGAGGAACTTATAACATATGGGTGTAAGTTTCCTCTTAAGGCCGAATTCAATATATCTAATAAGTGGGTTTGCACAATTAAGTACCTGTCGGTGAGAGATATAAACATAACAAAGATTTCATCAATGGTGGAAATGTGTTGAACTATGTTGGTTATATTTTGAATCAGATTTACTTTAAATAGTGACTTAGAAATTTTGGAATCTAGTTCAGTAATATAATCAATTGTTTTATTGATGTGATCTATAGCGGTCTTCTGGACTGTAGTTTGTTCCTTCATCAAGTTGTAAACATGTTCTTCGTTTTCGTTTAGTAGTTTTATTTGTTCATCGTAGTAGATTCTATCATTTTCATCCAAAGTTCCGAATAATTGTCTCGAAATAGTACCTACAACATTTACTAATCCCCGTATGGATATTAAATCATCCTTAGATCCCAGAATGTTACTTATCTGTTTATTCTGTACTTGTATTATGTTTATTGTTTGATTTATGTGAGGAAGAACATTTTTACAATCGTTGTGTTCGGCGCTTCTCGAGATAATTACGTTTATTCTGTTCCCTAATGTCTTCTAGGTCAAAGTGAACTAGTAACTTCCATTGGCCATTAAAAACTTTGAGGTTCCTCACGTCTTCGTAATATAACCTAAGTTGATTTTTTAGGTGCGTTATCTTAAAATTTATCGCATTCTCCGTAAGAACTTGGTTTCCACAATAGATTGCCAATAATATTAGGAGTGCATCGATCTTAGCCATTTTAATTTTACCTATAAGGGAAAGTGAGTGATACAAATTAGAGTAGGGTATTATGAAGTAATCGAATGAATCTAAACTAGGCCTTAGTCTATTATTGTGTACTTTTATAGCCTTATTTTTTACTAGCATAAAACCCACGTGCCTTGCAACGCCTTTAAATAAAACCTGTTTATTATGTGCAATGTTTCCCTTCAAAAAAAAAAAAAAAACAAACAAAAAAGTCAGCTGTTATTATCCCTACAAAGGGTTTATTATAGCGCATTTTTTAATAAATATGGTAAACGAATTGCTGCGTATATCACCTCTGCTCAACAAATCAGCAAGTTTTGAAGCAGAGATTGGCATGTATATGTCATCAAGAGAAGTGACATTTTAGGGTTCGACGAACGTTCGTTAAGTTTGTTCGCCTATTTACGTGGGTGCAAGAAATTATGAAGCAATCACAAATGAATATTAAATAAAGTGAATTTCGAGTCATTCATTTCTTCGAGATTATAGGGATGCACTCTCAAAATTTCAGCCTTTCAGCTTCAGACGTTTGGGTTAACCCCATTTCATCCCCTTAGGGGGTAAATTTCGAGTAATCGCCTCTTAGTGGATGTCCACGTCATTATAGGGATGCACTGTCCAAATTTCAGCCCTATAGCTGTATGGTTACCCCATTTCACCCTTTAGGTGATGAATTTCGAAAAATCGCTTCTTATTGGATGTCCACGTCATTAAGGAGATGCACTGTCAAAATTTCAGCCCTATAGCTCCAGCGGTTTGGGTAAACCCCATTTCACCCCCTAAGGGGATGAATTTCGAAAAATCGCTTTATAGTGGATGTCCACGCCATTATAGGGATGCACTGTCAAAATTTCAGCCCTATAACTATAGCGATTTAGATAAACCCCATTTCAACCCCTTAGGGGATGAACTTCGAAAAATCGCTTCTTAGTGGATGTCCACGTTATTAAAGTTATGCACTGTCATAATTTCAGCCCTATAGCTCCAGCGGTTTGGGTATACCCCATTTCACCCCCTTAGGGGATGAATTTCGAAAAATCGCTTTATAGTGTATGCCCTCGCCATTATAGGGATGCACTGTCAAAATTTCAGCCCTATAACTTTAGAGGTTTAGATAAACCGTATTTCAACCCCTTAGGGGATGAATTTCGAAGAATCGCTTCTTAGTGGATGTCCACGTCATTATAGGGATGCACTGTCAAAACTTCAGCCCTATAGCCTTAGCGGTTTGGGTAAACCCCATTTCACCCCCTTAGGGGATGAATTTCGAAAAATCGCTAGGGATGCACTGTTAAAATTTCAGCCCTTTACCTCTAGCGGTTTAGGTTGTGCGTTGTCTGTCAGTCGGTTACTTTTTATGCAATAGAAAAAAACAGTTCTACGATATACATTAGCCGAGATATCAGGCGTAGAGCGTAAAAAATGGTGAAAAATCGTACTAATTAATTAATTAAAAAAAAAACTAATCAAAATAGCGAAAAACGGAAACTTACTTCCACCTTCTGGGGTATCCATGCATCTACAAAAAAAATCAGATTTCTATCTCTTCTAGTTTGGCTACAATGCGTGACGGTACGCACAAGCAGACATACAGATACACAGACACACACATTCTTTTATTAATATAGAAGATAGAAGATAAGTATCGTTGAGTTTACCTTACCTTTATCTATAACTTTGTATGGACCTAGCCACGGTGACAATAATTTTTTATTCTGTCCCTGTTTGCATGATTCGTTCTTGAGAAAGACTGAGTCGCCTTCTTTAAAACTAGAAGGGTTTAGTGTGCGATCATAGTATAGTTTACTCAATTCATTTTGCTTATTAATGTTTTCTCTTGCAATTTCATTAGAGTGTTGTAACCGAGATTTGAGTTCGTTATAGTAAACATCATAGTTATATGATAGTTCAGGTGGACGTGTAAGGATTGAAGGTATTTCAGGTTTGCGTCCATAAACTAATTCGAATGGTGTGACCCGGTACCACCGGGTACTACTAGGGGTTGTGTTAAAAACGAATATTGCATATTTGATCAAACTGTCCCAATTGTCTTGAGACTTGTTGATAAAACATCGTAAGTATTCGGTGAGACTTCGATGACTACGCTCGCACGAGCCGTTTGATTGAGGTGGGTAAGCTGTAGTCTGTATCTTTTCAATTTTTAACAACTTACAAGTTTGCTTAAAGATGTCGCTCATAAAATTTGAGCCTTGGTCCGTCAATAATATTTTGGGTGTACCATGCCTGAATATTATTTCTGTTGCTAATTTTTCAGCTATTACATTGGCTTCTTGTGACGGAATAGGTATAGCGTGGCAATATTTAGTTAGATCGTCAATAAAGGTAAGTAAGTACTTATTTCCCAAAGAGGTAGCAGGAAGAGGGCCAACGATATCCATAGATTTTTTTCAAATGGTTCACGCGAGTTATGTATAAACCCGACCCTATTAACTTTCAAGAAATTCTAGATAAATATTCAAAAAATAACTCTTAATCTTTGTATGAAGACAAAACAAAAATCTCACATTTCCTTCAATGCAAATGTGGCATTTTTGCCTTGCATTATTCTCGGAATTCTTATCGCAATAATTTCACTTCATGACGACCAAGGGTAACCTTAATTCTTAGAAATTTATCGCCTGACAAAATAACTTAAATTACATCAAGGCACAGATCAAGAGTTAGAAAGAATATTCAATTAGTCTTAAGATTCATTTATAACCAACAAGACCCTCAAAAGAGTGGTCCTTAAAAGCACATATAAAAATATTTTTATTTCTTTTAATAAATTTGATTTTGTTTTAAAACTAATTGAAGTTTATTTTCTTTTAAAAGAATACGGAATAAAAATATAACTGGCGCAGTCGAATACGGATTAAAAACGCAAATCTCAGAAAAAACGCGACGATAAAGTAGTGAACGGAGTGCTAAACGTTTTTTTAAAATACGGAGAAACAAACTGTGTCACGACTAAAACGGCGGGAAAATTTGTGTAAAAATATATTAATAATTAAAAGTATTTTCACTAGTTTCAACGAAAAAATTCATACAGCATTTCAAACCGAGACATGACTACGCTGAATTATTAAACCAATGTAGAACATTAAAAGTAAGTAGTTTAAGAGAGCTTTTCCATTGTATTAAAGAAATCAATTATAAGCTGAATGAATTGTACGATTTTGACGATAAAAAACCACCTACTTATCATCCCAGTAATAATGATAAATATTTAATGGAAATAATTAGTAGTAAAGTGCATGATTTTATAAGAGTTACCATTCCTGAGGATTGCACAATCATTCAAGCTTATAATAAATTTGATCAATTAAAATTATTAGACAATGAAGATGCAGTAGATTCTAAGAGTAGAAGGAATAAGTATAAAAACTTTTTCGTCCATAATAAAACTAATACTAAAAACTCTTATGACAAAAATAACTATTACAACAATAATAAATCAGATAGAAATAATAGTGATAATAATAATAAAAACAATTTCAACAGAAATATTTCAAATTTTAATAACAATTACAGAAATAATTATAATAGAAACAGTAATAGTGCTTCCGGGATACAGAGAAGTGATTACAATAGTTTCAATAGGAATTACAATCCCAATTATTCAGTACAGTATCGTAGAGAAAATCAAAACTTTTATCAGCAACCTAGACAAAACTCTGGGCAAGTTAGGAACTATCCTCTTCAGGAACCTATGGAAATTAGTAGCTTAAATCAGGCTCAGGATGTAAATTTTCATTATCGTGGTGAAGACGTGAATTTTCATTTACAGCCTCCGAAATCAAAGTCCCCATAATAATAATTACACTAGGCAACCAAAAAATCAAATGTCTTATTGATATCGGATCAGTCACTAGCGTAATCAGTCCAAATATACTTATCGATTTTTCTGAAGAAAAATTAGAAAACCCTCTTTTTTATTCGACCATTAACGGAATAAATAAAGTTACATACCAAATTACAACCCCAATGCCTAAAGAATTCAAATTTTTTGGCACTTTAAATTGGAAAATAATTAACCTTAACGGTAGAAAATATGATGCAATCATGGGTCAGAATTTCTTAGTACCTTTTAAGGCTAAAATCGATTTAGGAAGTAAAGACATAGAAGTGAATAACAATAAAATTTTATTTGAAGATAGTTGTTATACCTTTAATATTAGTGAAATATGCACACTAGATGGAATTAAAGACAACTTCTTAGATAAACTAAACTTAGACCATTTAAACACAGAAGAGGTAGACAAAATAACAAGATTACTTAAACAGCACGAAGATCTATTCTTTAAAGATGGTGAGAAATTGACTTCAACATATGAAATCAAACATGAAATAATTACCACCACCGACAAGCCCATATATTAAAAAATTTATAGGTATCCGCAGATACATGAAAAAGAAATAGAGCGTCAAATACAGGAAATGCTTGAACAAGGTATTATAACCGAAAGCAATTCCCCTTATAAAAGTCCATTATGGATTGATCCCAAAAAAACAGACAACTCTGGTCAAAGAAAATGGAGAATCGTTATCGACTACAGAAAACTGAATGAAGTCACTGTAGACGATAAATTCCCCATTCCAAATATCGAAAGCATTTTGAACAAACTTGGAAGAGCCCAATACTTTACGACGATTGATCTAGCCAAGGGCTTTCACCAAATTTTAATGAAAGAAACTGAAACTGAAAAAAACTGCATTTTCAACCCCATTCGGGCACTACGAATATCTAAGAATGCCATTTGGGTTGAAAAATGCCCCCTTAACCTTTCAAAGGTTAATGAATTCGGTATTACGTGAATACATTAATAAACTATGTATCGTATATATGGACGACATTCTAATATTTAGCACTTCTTTAGAAGAGCATTTAACAAATATAGCAAAGATTTTTAAGAAATTAAAGCTAGCTGGACTTAAGATCCAGGTTGACAAATGCAATTTCCTGAAAAGGGAAACGGAATTTTTGGGTCATATACTGACATCGAAAGGAATTAAACCAAACCCCAGAAAAATAGAAGTAATCCAAAATTTAAATCTCCCGACTACACCGAAGCAAATAAAGTCATTTCTAGGTATTACGGGATATTATAGGAAGTTTGTGAAAGATTACGCAAAAATTGCAACTCCTATGGTTAAATATCTCAAGAAATCCGAAAAAATCAATACAAATGATCCCAGTTACATTACTGCATTTGAAAAGCTCAAAGAAATAATTAATAATCACCCAATTTTAAGATATCCCGATTTCAATAAGCGATTCAAGCTCATTACCGATGCTAGTAATTTAGCGATGGGCGCCGTTCTTACACAAGAAGGCCACCCAATCTGCTATGCCTCTAGAACTCTTAACGATCATGAGAAAAATTACTCAACTATCGAGAAAGCATTGTTAGCGATAGTTTGGGGTACTAAATATTTCCGACCGTACTTATTTGGTAAAGAGTTTGACCTTCTTACAGATCACCAACCAATTAAATGGCTTCAATCCAAACATACAGGTAAAGATATTAACCCCCGTTTGCAAAGATGGCTCATACAATTAGGCGAATATGACATAAAAATTGAGCATATTAAAGGAAAAAAATTAAAAAAAAAAAAAAACCGACTTCAAAACTACATATACCTATGCATGCATATGTACAAACTTAAACTAAAAAGTAAAAAATAATATTTTAATTACCTCAAAGCAAGAGCCTTAAAGGACAGTTAAAAAAATTATTGATATTTATATATGTATGTATCTATTTAATATTTTTAAAAAGTTCATTTTGGAGTCGGTGCCAGCCAAAGAACAATTACGTTTATACATACCCTGAAAGCTTGGGTGCAAAAGAAAACTTACGTTAATACATACCTTTGGCTGGCACCGACTCCAAAATGAACTTTTTAAAAATATTAAATAGATACATACATATATAAATATCAATAATTTTTTTAACTGTCCTTTAAGGCTCTTGCTTTGAGGTAATTAAAATATTATTTTTTACTTTTTAGTTTAAGTTTGTACATATGCATGCATAGGTATATGTAGTTTTGAAGTCGGTTTTTTTTTTTTTTTAAATTTTTTATTTTTTACTTTTTAGTTTAAGTTTGTACATATGCATGCATAGGTATATGTAGTTTTGAAGTCGGTTTTTTTTTTTTAAATTTTTTATTTACAAAATTGTATTCTACTCGTCATACCCTTTCATTTGATATCCATGAAGGGGGTCGGGAAACAAAATTGCAAAATTCGGCCGCCATCTTGGAACCGACCGCCATTTTTTTACAAAATTTATATGGGACCACCTCTGAGGTATAACGTACCAAACAAAAAAAGAATCATCAAAATCGATTCATAATTGGCGGAGTAATCGCGTAACATACATAGAAAAAAAAAAACATACATTCGAATTGATAACCTCCTCTTTTTTGAAGTCGGTTAAAAAGAGAATAAAGTTGCCGACTTCCTTAGCCGCATCAATTCAGAAACGAATGAAATTAACCATATAGAGGAACATCTTAGTGATGAAACTAATAACGATAATCTAAGCACCACTCCACAGGAATCAATGGAAGTGCAGACACTTCATTCGCAAAGGGAAAATTTTAACGATTACATACCAATACTTGAAACGGTAGTGAACAGATTTAGATTTCAAATTATACTCGTTGATCTAAAACAAAAAGAATATGAACAGGTTTTTAACAATAGTAGAATATTTTTAGATAGAAACGATCTCGAGCAAGAAACAGACATTTTTAGAAGATATATAAAAAAGGGTAAAATAGGTATATATTCAGAACTAGATGATCGAGAATATAATAAGTTGCAAAGGAAATTGATAGAAATGTATCCAAATAGATCAGTTGTCAAGTTTATCAGATGTAGTTATTTTGCGAAAGACATAGATGATGTAGAAACATTAAAGAAGCAAATAGCGATATTCCACAAAAAGGAATCAGGACATTGCGGAATTGTAGCGACATATGAAAAACTCAAAAAATCAATTTATCACCCTAAGTTAAAAATAACAATTCACGAAATTCTTAACAACTGCGATATTTGCACAGGAGCAAAATATGATAGGAAACCCATTGACAAAACTTTCGAAATAACGGAAACTCCTAAAACAATAAATGAAATAGTACATATAGACATATACACAAATAGTAAACATAATTTTATAAATGTAGTAGATAGATTTTCAAAACATGCAATGTGCTTACACTTAGAAGATAGAAACCACATTACGATATTAGAGAAAATAAGGCAAATTATAGCTATAAAAGGAAAAATGAAAAAAATTATTTTTGATAACGAATTTGGTTCAAAACATATAAAAGCTTTCTGCGAAAACGAAGGTATAGAATATCACACAACTAAACCAAATAGCCACACAGGTAATGCTGATGTCGAAAGACTTAACGGTACATTAACAGAAAAAATTAGGGTTCTAAATCTAGAAGAAAAATTACCTATACGATTACAGATTCTTAAAGCAATAGAAAAGTATAATAATTCATATCATTCAACAATCAAAACAACACCCTTATCTGTTCAGAATAGAGAAGTAAATTTTAATACAATATATGATAGGTTAATCAAATCAAAAGAAAACGTTATTCACAAAAGAAACAAATGTAGAGAAAATTATGAAGAGCATAGGGAAATAGGTTTTATTAAAAATTACAAGTCACTTAGGCACAAAGAAGAACCCAAATTTAGAAAATACAATTTGACCAATATCCATGAAACAAATATTAAGCGACCCTTTAAATTTGCAGGTCAAAACAAACCCAATCAAAATTGTACTGTTTTGGATACTTGTGTTTCTAATACCAACGATGAGCCACCAAACCATGATAATTGAAAAAATCGCTTCTGAACACGGATATGCCGAAATAAAAATAGGTAATGCCGAAATTATAGATAAATTTGAGATAATCCTACACAGGATATACCCCAACGAAATACATATTGGACTTGGTATGCAGCTTGGAATCAACGCTGAAAAATTTAAATTTAGAAGACCACAAGGAACTAATGCAAAGCAGAATCGTTAGAATTAAGAATAAAATAAAAACACTGTTACCGTTTAGGCATAAAAGAGGACTCTTAAATCTAGGAGGAACAATAAATAAATGGTTATTCGGGATCATGGACAATGATGACCGAGTTGACATCGAAAATCATCTTAATGCTATTGACCAAAATAACCACAACCTAATCAAAGGTCTAAATCAACAGATTAAAATAAATGAAAATTTCAACAAAACATTCATAAAAATTAAGAATATCATCGAAGCCGACAGAACAAAGATTTTGAGCCGCTTTAAGGAACTCAATGACACAGAAACAAGGATACTCTCTGAGAATATCTTTTTAGAGCAAATGTTTAAATTAAACTATATAGAAAACCAAGTCGAACATCTCCAGAATAATATTGCTTCTGCACGATTAGGACTCTTACTTCCAAACATATTGACTGATGAGGAAATAAATGAATACAATATAGACTTTAACAAATTGTCTAATATCCGTCTAGCTGTTGCAAAACACATAGATGACTCAATAATTTTCGCCATTAAAATCCCAACCCATAGTTTCGTAACCAGTAAAAGCTTATTGATACCTATTGTAAATTCTCTAAAGAAGCAAGTAGATTCCGATATTGAATACATAATAAGACACAATGGACAAGTTTTAACTTATTCCGAAGGTAAATCATTAAAAGAGTTAATAAAAAGTAAAAATTGCATTAATCTTAAAAATTGTAAATTTATCGATAAAGTAGAAGAAGAAATAATAACGATAGAAGAAAATATAATAATTATTAATAATTCTAAACAAACTAATTTAAACAGTACTTGTGACGAAAGAATCATTTTACTTAAATGAAGTTATTTTATAAATTTTAACAACTGCACAATTCAAATTAAGGATAGGATATTTAGTAATAAGTTAAGAATATTTACGGAAAAGTTTGTGATACCAACAAACACAAATGATACATTTAGAAATGACGAATTAACCTTTGAAAAAATTTTGCTTGACAAACAAAGTAATATCGAAAAAATAGATGAAATAAAATACCATAAAATTGTAAAATACAGCTTAACGCCTATAATTGAATCCCTGTTTCGACAGCGTGACAAAGCCTACGTTCACTGGAAAAAGTGCAAATCGAATGAAAACTGGACCAAATTCCGCTCGCTCAGAAATCGTACTACGAACGCAATAAAAAAAGCCAAATCGGACTATTACACAGCCAAACTTGATGCTAATTTACCCCCTCAAGTGCTTTGGAAGAACCTTCGCAACATCGGAGTTACCGGCAAACATCTATCACAAGTTGACATTGACCCCACTGTTCTTAACAACTTTTTTACGTCTGTTGGCTCTGCTTCCAGCGGCAACAGTGACATAGTCAACTCAGCTTCAATATCAGAATCCTCCAGTAGTTTCTCCTGTGTCGTTTCGAACATCGTTTCTGATTCCGGTTTTTGTTTTATGAGAGTGTCAGAGGAGAACGTCATTTCTGTCATCAACTCTATTAGATCAAATGCAGTCGGCGTTGACGGCATTAGTTTAAAATTTCTTCGAATTATTCTTCCCTCCATACTTCCTTTTCTCACCCACATTTTTAACTCCTGTCTAACGTCCTCTACTTTCCCATCTTTGTGGAAGAAAGCAAAAGTTACTCCAATTCCTAAAAAATCCAACGCCTCTCTTCCACAGGACTTCCGACCCATTAGTATCCTTTCTTGCCTCTCCAAAACTCTGGAAAAGTTAATGTACATTCAAATGGTCCAATACCTTGAATCTAATTCCTTTTTAACTGAATTCCAGCATGGCTTTAGGAAGAACCACAGTTGCAGTACTGCCCTCCTAAAATTAACTGATGATCTACGCCTGAACATTGATCATGATCATTTAACCATTCTCTCACTGCTGGACTTCTCGAAAGCTTTCGACTCTGTAAATCATACGCTTTTATGCCAGAAAATTTCTTCTCAATTCAACTTCTCATCGTCCGCTGTCCGTCTTATTTGGAATTTCATAAGCGGTAGATCTCAAAAGGTTTGCACAGACAATTATGAGTCCAGTTTCTCACTCTTATCTAAGGGCGTACCTCAAGGTTCTATACTTGGACCGCTCCTCTTCTCTCTCTTCATTAACGATCTCCCAAAAGAACTGAATTTTTGTAAAGCCCTGTTGTACGCGGACGATGTTCAAATCTACCTTAGCTGCCGACTTGGCATGATTGAGGATTGTATTTGGCGAATCAATAAAGACCTCGAGGCGATTTCTGGGTGGGCGAGAGGGAATAGATTGCAACTAAACCCTGACAAGTCTCAAGCAATAGTCATATCTAAAAATGTTATAAATACCAATGGATTCCCTGCAGTATTATTAAACCGTAATATCATTCCATTTTGTGATAAGGTAAAGAGTCTGGGGGTTTTTCTGAATAAGAATTTAACATGGTCGGATCATATTAACTATATAATTGGCAAGGTCTATAGCAGTCTACGAAAACTTTGGTGTACGTCGAACTTTATACCACTCCATACTCGCTCAAAGCTTGCTATATCTCTTTTAATGCCCTTAATAACATATAGTGATGTAATCTTCTGTAAACTCGATTCATTCTCCCAGCTAAAATTGAATGTAGCATTCAATTCTATTGTCCGATACGTTTATAAAATCCGCCGATTCGATCACGTTTCATCATATTCTCAAGATTTCCTTGGTTGTTCTTTCTCGACATATCTTAAAATTCGGCTTATCGTATTCCTCTATAAACTCCTCGTTTCGGGTAAACCGCAATGTCTCCGAGAAAAACTCACATTCCTTCAATCTACTAGAACTAATAATTTACTTATGCCCCATTACTCGTGCTTACAATCTAAACGCTTATTTTTCGTTCACGTCACTAGTTTGTGGAATTCTCTACCTGTAGATGTTAAGCGAGCTGGTGCTGTAGGGAAGTTCAGAAGGCAACTTATTGTTAATTTTTCAGCCCCCTAATTTAGTCAATTTAGACAGTAAAGAAGTAGTCATTTTAAATTTTCAATTTTCAAGTTTTTCTGTTTTTTTTCTCTTTCTTTGATGTCTCATCTAAAGTAATGTAGGTTACCACATTTTCCATATAATTAACATCTCCTTTGGCCTATGTACATATGTAAAGGCTTGTTCTTATTTGTACAAATATGTTTTCTTTCTTAAAATAAATAAATAAATAAATAAATAAATAAAATTGTTATTATTATATCAGGTTTATTCATAACATATTTGTACTGTAAACGTAAACAGATAAATATTAAAATTACAAAAAGGATCCAGGAGAATCCTAAAACAAGAGAGGGAGGAGTTATGTATAAACCCGACCCTATTAACTTTCAAGAAATTCTAGATAAATATTCAAAAAATAACTCTTAATCTTTGTATGAAGACAAAACAAAAATCTCACATTTCCTTCAATGCAAATGTGACATTTTTGCCTTGCATTATTCTCGGAATTCTTATCGCAATAATTTCACTTCATGACGACCAAGGGTAACCTTAATTCTTAGAAATTTATCGCCTGACAAAATAACTTAAATTACATCAAGGCACAGATCAAGAGTTAGAGAGAATATTCAATTAGCCTTAAGATTCATTTATAACCAACAAGACCTTCAAAAGAGTGGTCCTTAAAAGCACATATAAAAATATTTTTATTTGATTTTGTTTTAAAACTAATTGAAGTTTATTTTCTTTTAAAAGAATACGGAATAAAAATATAACTCGCGCTGTTGAAGTTATCAACAAAGGTTCCTTTGTGTATCTTGTGATTTTATTCCGCTTGCGTGTTTCACAATTTCTAATATAATTCTTTATATCTTTATACATGTTTCGCCATTTATATTTCATTTGGATTCTTCTGAAAGTATGGTTCAATCCACAATGGTCTCCAAGAGGTTTATCATGAAAATCTTGAAGAATTTTCAGTTTCTCTTCTTCCGAGAAATCTGATGAGAAATTATTATGATAGAACGTAAGCCTTAGATTTGAGTTCTGAAATATGGCCTCGGTAGCCTAGGGAGTAAGGCGTCTGGCTACCATCCCAGAGGTCCCGGGTTCGAATCCCGGCCAGCCCCACGGTCCTTCGCCTTTTCCACTTTCCCACCTACATAACTTTCTTTCTTTCTTCTTCCCTCTTTACATTCCTGATACCTTCTGTCATAGCCTTCCTTAGCCCTTCCCCGCTTCACCAAAGCGCATGTCATCGGTTGGTTGATGAGATTCAACTCGTTTCAGGAGGCATAACACTCCAGCGAGTTGTTTCTCGATGTCCCGATGACAAAGTCGTCAGTAATGGTTGGGAGTAGCTGGACTGCAAAATATCGCTGGTCGGTTGTGACAGTTTCTTTCTTCCCCGACTAGAGCTGCTGTTCGACATTGCACTCTATATGAAGAAAATAGATTGTCGACACAGTATAAAGGGCGTTTCCTGTGACTCTAGTCTTTCACATAAAAAAAAATGTATCTGGTCATAGAACGAACGATTTCGAATTTAAGATGACGGTACTGCGTTTGTTTGGAAGGATTGGACACCGCAATATTTGAGATATTATTTTTGAGTGCCCAAGATTTTAGCGATAATAAGGTTTTAAATATGTCCTTATAGGTACATTTTTCATTGGCAAGGTGAGTAATCAAACATAATATTCTAGTTTTATTATCCTTTGATTCTACAGGAAAAACTTGATGTGGAAAGGTGTCTTTCAGTTGAAAGCAGTCTGAAGGAAGATAATGTGCAAGGAGATCTTTATAATAATCATCGGTTTTTATACTATTATCCAAGAAGATTGCTATATAATTTGAATTACAGTTTAATAAACCTTCGTCGTTATCTTGTATAAGATGATTCACTACAATTTTATTAGTTAAAGCGTTTTCAAACTCTTCGTATGTCATTACATTCTGACTATCGCTTCGAGTAATAGCTAAGGTTGCTGCTTCGGGTAGAGAACTAGGATTTGGACTTCCTTGGATGGCTGTGTGTGTAATCCGACTTAAACAATATGCATTTGTATTGCTGGATCCCTTTTTGTAAACAATATCGAAATCAAATTCTTCTAATTTCAGTTTCCATCTCATCATTCTTGAGCTTGTATCTTTACATCTGTGAAGATACTCGAGTGCTTTATGATCAGTGATAATGGTAAACTTTTTACCAAACAGATATGGTCTGAAATGTTGTACTGACCATATGACGGCAAGCAATTCCTTGTCAGTAGTAGAATAGTTTGTTTAGCTCTTTCGTAATAGTCTAGATGCATAGGCTATGGGCAAATCGTTTCCAATTTTCCCTTGAGACAAAATTGATCCAATGGCGTAACCACTTGCATCGGTCGTTAAAATGAATTCTTGACTAAAGTCAGGGTATTGTAATAGAGGAGGTGTGATCAAGGCGTTTTTTAGAGAGTTGAATGATTCAGTACATCGAGGTGTCCATTCGAAATTAGTGCTTTTCTTCAGAAGGTTGGTTAATGGCTGAGAGATTTTGACAAAATCTTTTATGAAACGACGATAATATCCCGCTAAACCAAGAAATTCTTTGATTTCCTTTGGTGATTTAGGAGTAGGGAAATTTTTCACAGTTGAAATTTTAGTAGGGTCCGGAGATACTCCAGTTTCAGTAATTATATGACCAAGATATGCAAGTTCCGGTCGGAGAAACTCACATTTCTCCGGTTGCAATTTTAGATTATGTTGTCGTAACCTCTCAAAGACTTCGATGAGTTTAGTGTTATGCTCCTCTAAGGTTTTCCCAAAAATGACGATGTCGTCCATATAAATGAAGACTTTATATCCCTGTAAGCCTACAAAGGTATTATTCATAAGTCTTTGGAACGTTGCAGGCGCCCCTTTAAGACCATAGGGCATCCTTCTATACTCGAATTGTCCGAATGGAGTAGAAAAGGCAGTTTTTTCTCGGTCCTTTGGGTTCACTTCGATCTGATGAAATCCGTTCGCCAGATCGAGAGTGGAAAAGTATTTGGAAGATCCGATGAGATCTAGTATCTCTGTGATGCTTGGAAGTGGGTATGGGTATGCATCTCCCACAGTGACTTCGTTCAGTTTTCGGAAGTATATGACTATTCGCCATCTTTTATTCCCATTTAAGTTGGGCTTCTTAGGAACGACGACGAGAGGAAAATTCTAAGGACTTCTGGATTCAGTGATAATATTATCAGCGACCATTTGGCTTATTTGATTAATGATTTCAGATTTTTGTGATTCTGGAAGCCTATAAGGCTTCACATGGATTGGTTGTGCTCCTGGAGTGGGAATGTTATGAGAAATAGTATTAGTATGAGTGAGTTTATCACCCGGAAGGTGAAATAAATCATTGAAATCTGTACAGATGTTCGGAATTGTTTCCTTTTGATTTTCTGCTATATGATCTGTTCGAATAGCGTTTTTGACTCTGCAAATTCTTTCGTAGTCATGTTCAGGAAGTTTTGTATTTGAAGAGGAAAAGTTATAGACTTGAAATGTGGATACGTCTTGTAGTTCGACTTCACTAGCTTTGAATTTGAGATCACTGTCAGTAGGGTTAATCACCGAAATAGTGCATAAATTATTAGTAGGAGTAGATATACTGTTTGAAATAAGCAGGCCATTACTTAATTCATTTGAGATGCAAATGCAATCGTTTTTAAGATCCGTCTTTATACGCGTAATGAGTTCTGACCTAGCAGGTACAGTAATACTGTCTACAGAAGGTATAAGGTTTAACGTATACTGGGTATTATCGTGTGAAATTGTTAACTTCTTTTTTCCATAGTCTACATTAGAAGCAAGGTGTAGCGGATGTAACCGCTGTCAATAAATAAATAAATAAATTCGATATTAAAAATCGAAAATCAACCTCGCGGAACATCCGGCTACAGAATACAGCCAGTTGGACTGATCACGCTAAACCAACCGGTCACGAGTTAAAATTTAGAAATAAATTGAAGTGTATTCCAAATACGAAATATTTGTTTTAATTATTACAATGTGCAGGGATAATAAGACCCATCACAATGGTGACCCCGACAATTTAAAAATTAAAGTAACTTTCATGTAAAAAATAGTGATCGAAGTGCAAACAATATTAATAATTTCAAAAAATATAAATGGACAAAAGTAATCACATGTCTAACATGTCCAAAGGCGGTGAAAATAAATCAAAATAAATTCAAGACTCAAGTGTACGTACATATACATATAACAAAAACGCCGCGAAACAAAAGAGTCACATGGCACAAAGCCAATGAAAATATTTAAAAATCAGAAGCCCAACAAAATAATACAACAATGAGAAATTAAAAACGCCAGCAAGCAACAAAAATGTATAAATATATATGGATTCATTTGAGGATTCATCGGCAACACCACGTGCATTAAAGCAACATCAACCCATCACAACCCCGTGGAAGCAACATGGAACATCTAATTAAAATACAATTTAGAAATAAGATAAGTTTCATTCCAAATAAATATTAAAATCAAATAAATATTACATAAAATTTTTTTTAAACATTTTAGGTACAAATCTATAAAATGTAAAGGAAATTGTAATAAAAAAAAATCAAGCTCAGAACAATAGACATGGCTTCATTCATTTAAACAAAGAAAGCAAAAGCGGCACAGAAATTAAACGGCGATACAGAAACAAAAGAAATATATATTAAATATCACAGTGAGTAAAAAGCAATAAAAATAATAATACTAACATATTTAAATTAGTACTATTATATTGAATAAAAAAATTAAATAATAAATACAATTGATTTATTGCATTAAAAATTTTATTACTTTTGAACAAATACATTAAATACAAAAATTAAAAAAAAACAACTAGACAAATATGCCTATTTTCGTTTCGTTGTAATGTCCCGGTCCGTAGAAAACAATGCCGATATAGTGAAAATACAATTTAACTTTAAATAGATTAAAGAATCTTGTGAATACAAAAATTTAACTAACTTAAAGTGCCTTACAACAAAACAATCATACAAAAGTAACAAAACAAAAATTAATAAAGTTCTTGCTAAGTTTTAGTGCCGGATAATAACTTTATTTGTTCCAAAAATATTTAATATAATTTGAAGTCTTTTGACAGTTATGAAGCTTACTTTGAATGAATTCTGAAATCTGATTAATCAAACTGTTTGTAGAATATAAAGATATTTCGCATCAAGATTTAAAGCTCCATGAATATTTTGAAATATTTTCAAAATTGATTAGCATAGTTATACGTTAGAAACAATCGACTATTATCTTACTAAATAAAGTAAAATATTTATGTACGTGAGTTTTTCGGCTAGATTGTATGCAAACTATTATAATATTGCAAGCGATTGATTTGTCTTACATGTCCTAACGCAAAAAGCTAATTTGTTCAGGCATTACAAACATTGCCCATAAAAATTCGATATCCAACGTAATTAACGTCATAAAATTAAGAAATGTCTAGCGACGATGAACCAAAACCTGATCAACATCCCCTTGTGGACATTACCGAACCAAATGATAGTTCTCCTGGTTATAAATTTCTAAATCAGCCACACATTACTTCAATAAAACTACCACCATTCTGGAATAACCGTCCAGATCTTTGGTTCTTACAAGTGGAGACACAATTTAAGTTCAAAGGTATCACAACTGCTCAAACCAAATATGATTACCTTGTTTCTTCATTGCCGGAGGAAACCATGGAGATGGTTTCCGACTTTTTACTTAATCCACCTCAGCAAGGGAAATATCGCACCCTTAGAATGAAAGTGACCTAACTCAAAATTCCTGTAAATTCTGACTTTACTATAAACTGACCTTAAAAAGCCTACTCTAAAACCCTATGGCGAAAAAGAGTCCGAATTAAGAGTAAAAAAGTGATAACGTATACATCGGTCATTTCTGTTGATGGCACAATTCACCTATGCATGTTATGTGAAAGAGACCGAATCAGTATTGCGTCAGAGGTGCTCGCAAGTGGACGTGTATAAAATCGACGGATTTCGAATTGTGCCAGTTTATTGCAAATACTGTACGCCCTTACATCTATAGAATTTTATGGTAAAATAATGACTGAAACCATAATGTGCCATCAGCATTTGCTGCATCTTGCGTCTTAAATAGGTTTAACTCATAAAAAGTCCCAGATATACAGAAATATTTTTGACATAAAGTGACTTAATTTGAAATCATTTCTTATTAAAATTGTCAAAATATATTTAAAATACATTTAAATTTAATATAATGTTGCCAATCTGTACATAAAAGATCAATATATAAATACGCAAAAAATGAATCATTTTCAATGAAACACGGGACAGATACTTTTAAATTTACTCAACACCGCAATTATTTCAAAACTTTCTTGCTCATTTCCCACAAAATGCAATTTTTGAGTTAGGTCACTTTCATTCTAAGGGTGCGATATGATCTTTTGAAAAACTTAATACTAACTCGTTGTCAAGATTCTGAAGAAAGAAGGTTAGATACCTTACTTCATAAAGTAGAACTTGGCAATTATAGGCCATCCGAACTCTTTAGGCATATGGAATCCCTAGCAGGAGGCAATAGCTTAGTCAACAAACCTTTATTACATAAACTATGGATGAATAAGCTACCAACATCAATGCAAGCATGCATAATTGCCATTCAACAATCAACCTCAGCGGAAGAAATTATGTCTGTAGCTGACAAAATTCATGATTCCACTACAAGTACTAAAGTTTCGGCTTTAGAGCGTACCCACCATAGTTCAAACAAGTCTCATACCGCAAGACTGACAAATTTGGTAGAAGATTTAAGTGAACGTATAAAAACACTTGAAGTTAGGCTGTCTCGACCAAGAAACCGTAGCTCTTCTAAAAATAAATATTTCAATAAGAATAAATCTTTTTCACGGCCACGATCTCAAACCAATTTCAAAGAACAACAAGACATTTGTTGGTACCACCAAAAATATGAGGATAAAGCACGCAAATGCTTACAACCTTGCAAAAACGGAGGAAATAACGAACCAAAGACAAAAAACGACGAATAGACACATCGTCCGCGGCAACGAATGTGTGTAATAAATCACGCCGTCTGTTCATCTACGATAAATCAACGTAGACTAATTATTTGATTGATACGGGTGCGGAAATATCAATCGTCCCAAAAAAATACTACCCAAAATCCAGTAAACAAACAGATTTTAAATTAGAAGCAGCAAACGGTGCAAATATATCAACCTACGGTGTCAAACAATTAACTCTAGATTTAAATCTACACCGGATTTTTGATCATACTTTCGTAATCGCTTCAATTGATTACGCGATAATTGGTGCCGACCTATTATACAAATTCAACCTAATGGTCGACATACGAGAACGAAAATTAGTTGACAAAACTACCGCGCTATCAGTCAATTGCGTCTCTCGAAACGTAAAAACGATCACTCCGAAACTATGCCAAATACAAGGAGAATATGGATCGATTCTTAACGAATTTGCAACGCTAAAAACTCCACCCGTATTTACCTCAAACGCTCAGCACGACGTAGTGCATCACATCAACACTCAGGGTACGTTACCATCCGCACGTCCTAGAAGGCTTAACCCTGAAAGATACCAAGCAGCTAAAAGGGAGTTTGAACAAATGGTCAGATTAGGCATATGTCGCCCTTCCTCTTCTCATGTAGCCTCTCCCCTACACTTAGTCCCAAAGAAAGATACACAAGATCTACGACCGTGTGGGGACTTTAGACAGCTAAATGCCGCCACAACTTTTGATAAGTACCCGTTGCCAAACATTCAAGACTTCACAATGAATTTGAACGGCTGTACAATATTCTCAAAAATTGACCTTATCAGGGCATACCATCATATACCGGTAGCACCGCAAGACGTGCACAAAACAGCTGTCACCACACCATTTGGATTGTACGAATTTTTAAGAATGCCTTTTGGTGTCAAAAATGGGGCCCAGACTTTTCAAAGGTTCATCAACAAAGTCGTAGCAGGCCTTAACTTTACCTTCGCTTACATAGACGACATTCTCGTCGGTAGCAAAAACCCACAGGAACATAAAGAACATTTGAGGACATTATTATCAAGACTGCAAAAATACGACATAAAAGTCAATCCGGCCAAATGTATCTTTGGAGAGAAACAATTAACGTTTTTAGGACACGAAATATCCGAAAACGGCATAATACCTTCTCCAGAACGAATTAAAGCCATCTCAGATTTTCCAACTCCTACAACCTCCAAAAAATTACAACGTTTTCTCGGTATGGTAAACTTTTATCATAGATTTTTACCAAATATTGCGGAACTATGCGCACCACTATACGATCGTCTAAAAGAATGTTCGACCAAGAAAAAATCAAACCCAAAGTTGACATGGTCTCACACACAACAACACGCGTTCGATAACATATAAAAACACTTAAAAAACTGTGTCCTCTTAGTCCACCCGGACCCGAGCGCGAAAGTAAGCTTATGGGTTGACGCATCACAAGACGCGGTAGGCGCTGTGTTACAACAATATACCGATGGCAAATGGCAACCTTTAAGTTTTTTTTTCCAAAAGGTTACAAGAACGTGAACGAAAGTATTCAACTTTTGACAGAGAGCTTCTTGCAGCCTTCCTAGCAACTAAAAAATTTCGATACTTCATCGAAGGAAAAAACTTTACTATATACACTGACCATAAACCCCTAACAAAAGCAATTTGTTCAAAATCCGAAAAAAGCTCGAGACAAACAAACCAATTGGACTACATCTCCGAATTTACCAACGACATACGATATATAAAAGGCTGCCGCAATATTGTAGCAGACACACTTTCCAGAGCACATATTGATGCAATCAATGACTTAAAGCTTGACATAAAAACACTAGCGCAGGAACAAGAAAAGGATGATCAGCTAAAGGAAATTCTGTCCAACCAAAAAACAACAATAAAAAATTCCTTTACACTCAAAAACATTTACGTTCCAATAGAAGAACATAACATATGAATAGGCCATACGTTCCCAACTCTCTCCGCAGAATTATTTTCGATTCCCTACACTGCTTGGCGCATCCAGGCGTCAGAGCTACAAGAAAACTGATCTCCTCCAAATATTTCTGGCCACAAATGAACGGTGAAATCAACCGTTGGCGAAATCTTGCATTCCGTGCCAAAAATCAAAAATATATAGACACACGCTATCACCACACGGAAAGTTTAACGTTCCTACAGGGAGATTCGAACATGTCCACTTGGACATAGTAGGACCTCTTCACCCTTCCAACGGCTTCAATTACGTTTTAACAATCAAAGATAGATTCTCACATTGGCCTGAGGCTATTCCAATCAAGAACATGACAGCAGCCACAATATGTGAAGCATTCCTGCATCAATGGATTTCTCGGTATGGAGTCCCGAAAACACTCACAACAGATCAAGGTACCCAGTTTGAGTCCTCTCTGTTCAGCGAGTTGTCTAAAATATTAGGCATGTACCGCATTCGGACGACGACATACCACCCACAATCAAATGACCTCATAGAACGCTTTCACCGCCACTTTAAAACGGCAATACGTGTCACTGGTGATCCTAAAAATTGGTATCACAATCTACCATGGATACTCCTAGGTATTAGATCGGCAGTCATGGAAGATTTTGGCACATCTCCAGCGCAATTGTTATACGGACAAGAATTACGGTTACCAGGCGAATTCATCGCCTCAGAAGCCAAAACCGAAACAAAGATAACAAACACCTTAGTGAAACGTCAACAAAGAGAACAAAAAATAACTACAAAATTTTAATGACAAAAAAATCACTTTATTTAATTCTAACTGTTTAGGATTTATAAATTTTATTTTTACTTTATTTTTAAACGCTTTACTATATGTTTACTTTACCCGATACGAAATTACGACTTTGCTTTAATTTTATTTTACTACACGTCCAAGACACCGCGTAACCGCTCTACGTTCTGACTGCCGTCATCGCCTCTGGTCAGATGGTTTTATTGTTTCGCCCTTGTGTGCGTCAGCATGCTGCCGGTTACCTGTTGTTAGGTAATTGCTGGTGCTGCCGGTGGTGATTCCGGGTCACAGTGTCGCTTAGCGTGCACACTTGCCTTTTGGTGATGAAAGTGTTTTCTTTATTTTGCGAGGTTTGTTAAATGGAACGATCACCCAATTTGTTGCCAGTAGAGTACTAGGCCAGATTGGGCAACCGCTCCATTCTGCCCCCCGTTGAAATCTCCGATTTCAAGATTGAAGTGTGTAGCTGGAATGAAAATTGGTTAGTGTGTTATGTTCATCTAGCGGCATTTCCTCCGTGCTAGATGTAGACTCTTGTGTTCTTTAGAGGTTTTGAGGCGCCTCGACTCGCCTTAGTGCTGAGGCTGTTGAAGGTGGTGGTTTATGATTTTTATTGGCTTGAGGTGGATAGGGAAGTGGATGGGTAGAGTGAAGTGCGTTGTACCATGGTGTCGAGGTGTTGTATGCTTGCGTATACATTCTCGTTTGCTTTCTGGTCTTCTGACTCTTGAATTGCGATGGTTGTGAGATTTCCCTGATCCTGCGGTGTTTCTCCTTGCGGCCTTGGTTGCCAGTTTCCTCTTGTGAGATGATTTGTGAGTGTGCTCCATGATGCCGCCACGAGTCGCCAATTCCAACCGTACTGCTCGTGAATGGTCTGAGCGTTGATGATCATATTGCACATCTGCTTGATGATGGTGAAGACGGCGTAAGCGCCTAAGATGGCCAAGTATATTTGTCCTGCGTCGATGAGAAATGTCCATACTCGTTCCTTGACGACCTGCATTGCGCTGTGTATAGCCCCGGGAGTTAATAAGTTTAACACATCTACGTCCTGGTGGTCTACATTGATTCCGAGTAGTCGTTGAGCTACGATGTTGTTTATGGCTTGTTGCTCCGACGGGTACATCACTTGTCTTCGAAGGTCTTCTAGTGCTTCTGTGGAGTATATACCTGCTCTCATTAGGTCTCCTGAGTCTTCGTATTTCCAATCGATGGTACTTGACGGTTTTAGCGTGTTCGGTGTGCGTATTCTATGGATTGCTGGACTGAGTCCGTACCATTCTCCTAAAATGTGGTATCCTGAAGTCATTAGGGGTGAACATGCTACTTCTGTGCCAAACTCTTGGATCAGATGAGTCCTTGGAGTCATGAAGAAACTTTGATTGGAATAGGTAATAGGAAGTTCATTGTAGCATTTAGAAACTCGTCTGATAGCGACCTCTACTGCTTGGCATTTGACTATGTATATGATTTCTCCTCGTTGTACTGCTGTGTAGCCTCGTTCCTTCATGTAGCGTAACGCGAATTCGGCTGGATTATGGGATGCGATACTAAGTTGTGTCTGCAGGACCTCTCTTTCTAGCTCACATCGTCGAGTTACCAGGTTAATATATAACTTCTCTATTTGCATTCGCATATGCCTCTCAGTGTACACAAATTTTGAGTTCACATAGGTCAATATGTCTAGGTTCCTTGCGTTCGTGGGATGCTTTGTGAAAAAGTACTCACTTGATGTTTTGGGTACAATGATCAGTCTTGGATGCTCCGTTTGAAAACCCTTGAATCGGCATACCGTTATGTCTTTCTTTATCTCTAGTGCGAAGATGAATTCTTCTGTATTTACAGTGTAGACCACGCTACCTCCTTTGGTTCCCTTGTCATAATTTTCAACCGTTAATTTATCTGCTCGTCCTTGCCATAATACATCATATTTTTGTTTCCTCGCAAGCCGTGTTTGGTATGATGTCCCAGAAGCTTCTGCCGTTCTCGGGATCAGTGCAGTGGCCATCGAGATATGTGCATATTATGTTGTTGCGAATGACAATTTTGTTGTCGTGTAGACGGACAGTGCTGGGACAATCTGTGATGGTCAAAGTAATTGATTGTATGACAATTACCTTGTCCCAGTCGTGACCACCATTGCTGTATCTGATGCCTTGGCAGTTGCCATCATTGTCTAAGCTTCCGGCAATAGTTTCTGAGTATGTGGAACTGCTATTTGGTTTGATGTCAGCAATAATTCTTCCATTAATTAATTGATAGGTTCCACTCTTGTGGATCTTCATGCAGTCCTCTTGACTTATTTCTGCGATGAAGGTACTTAATCCACCTGATACCAGTGATAGATGACTAAACATCCCACAGTGGAATATGGACTGTATAATGCTTATTTTGCATTGATACGTCTGGACCACTGCAACTTCGCTTAGTTGCAAAAGCTGTATTTCTTCCTGTTCATGTCGAGTTTTTGTCTCTTCAAATTGACATTCCGCGACTTCCACTAGAGAAACGGCGCTAATGTTTATGCTGTCGTGTGCGCAGTCGTAGGCGATTATGGCATTTGCTGTAGCACATAGTCCTAATAAGGAGAGCATTACCACTTTTGTGTAGTACATGTTGTCCTGAAATTGATGATAGTTTAAAGTCTTATGGCTAATTTCTTGATGATTTTCTTATCTTCTATGTAGCTTCTTACTTTCTTATCTTACTTATTTGTTTAAATTTACGGAATATGATTGATTTGATTTGGTTGATTTTAGTTCTTTCTTATACTACAGTCTGGGGTGACTATTGGACCATTGTCTTCTATAGGCAGCACGCTTACTTTTGTTATGGGTCGTGTCAAGGTTGTTTCCTTGCATCTTATCGTTACAACTCGGACCAGTCCATCTCTTCCTGGATGTACTTCAATGATTCGTCCCAGTGCCCAGTTTGTTGGCGGTAGTCGTTCATCTTTGATTAATACCAAATCACCGATCTTTACGTTTGGAGTTCGATGTAGCCATTTAGGCCTTTGTTGTAGTCGATGTAGGTAATCTGTCTGCCATTGCCTCCAAAAGGTTTGATTCATTTGCTGCAGCATTTGCCATCTGCTTGTGATCCTGATGTTGGGTTCTAATAAATAGTCATCTGCTGGAGCTAGGATTGCGTTACCGATTAAAAAGTGTCCTGGTGTTAAGACTGCTAAGTCTTCCGGATCATTTGTTATAGAGCATAATGGTCGCGAGTTGAGACAAGCTTCTATTTGCGTTAAGAGTGTGTTTAATTCTTCAAAGGTCAATATTGTATTCCCTGTTGTTCTTTTCAGGTGGTGTTTTATGGACTTTACTCCACTTTCCCAGATACCACCAAAATGCGGTGATCCTGGCGGGATGAAGTGCCATTCAGTGCTGGCTTCCTCGATGGATGCGAAGACTTCTTCTGATATTCCCCAATCCTTTTGCATGTTGATTTGTGCCATTCGTCTGCTGGCTCCAATAAAGTTAGTACCACAGTCACTGTACAAGTGGCTGATTCTGCCGCGTCTAGATGTGAATCGACGGAAGGCAGCGATGAACGCGTCTGAAGTCATGTCGCTTACTGCTTCGAGATGCACCGCCTTGATAGCCATGCAGACAAAGATGCAAATGTATCCCTTGGAAGTTCGCACTCTCCCTCTACATTTGGATTCTCTTATTGTCAAGGGACCGCAAAAGTCTACTCCTGTGTGTGTAAATGGATGACTTGGCTTTATACGATACTCTGGTAAGTCCCCCATCAGTTGCTGACTTGTGGCTGCCTTCTGTTTCCAGCATGGAAGACATGTATGTATTCGCTGTCTTATGAGATTTCTGGCCGCTACTATCCAGAATTCCTTTCTTATCATAGCTGTCACTAATTGTGCTCCTCCGTGTAAAGTGATTCTATGGGCATCATCAATTAGCAGGTTGGTTACTGTGCTTCTAGCTGGAATTATAATCGGAAATCGCTCGTTGTAGCTTAAGTGAGCGTGCCGTAATCGCCCTCCTACTCTTAGTATTTCCTCAGGGTCAAGGAAGGGGTTTAGGCTGAGAATTGAGCTTTTAGAAGGTAATTGTTTTTGACTCTGTAATGCCGTAATTTCTTCCATAAAGTGTTTTTTCTGTAGTATCTGGATGATATTGTTCTTGGCCTTTTTTAATTCGTTAATTCTCAAATGACCTAGCGTTTTGACCTTGGTGCTTGCCTTGCAATTAGTCATGAATCTGTTGCAGTAAGCTGTGACTCTAACTAATTTTCGGGTCGATGTCGAGTCGTGATTGAGTCAACACGTATCAACGCAGTGACATTAAATCAAAGTAAAATTCGATTCTAAATATAAAGAGTTCTTCCACGCGGTAACGTGGTTTAAAGGTTGATTTAAGTTACCGTTGTCGCGTAGTGAAAATATAATTTAAACTGTCCGGAAGCAAGATATTAAATATCAATAGAAAAAGGGCCGCCTCTCAAGACATGGCCGAGGGCGGGGATCCACTGGGTCCCCGACCAAATAAAGATAAAAGTAAAGGAGCCAGAAAAGGAGCTAAAGGAATCAAGAAAACATTCAATTTAGATATTAATGGGGATTTCCCAAATCTACCTGAAAGCAAACCTAACATAGGTGAAGATATTAAAACAAACAAGATTAACGGTAAACCTGAAACAATGGCACCAATATTTAACAACGAGGAAGCCACAATGACTTCAACACCAACAGAGGGAATACATATTCATAAAGACACAGTTCCTATGGAAGACACAAACGCTGAACAATCGCATAGCCCCGACACTGACGAAGGCTAGATGAGGGTAAAATATAAAAACAAGACAGCACTGCCTGGTGAAGCAACCGGTTACAAAACAAACAACAACGCTGAAAATAACAATTTCGACAATAGATTTAGTTCATTAGCAGATGGTAATACCCAAGCAGACTTTCATAATACTAATAATCTTAATTCTGTTAAAATTAATAGAAATGCTAACCCTAGTGCTAATACTGCAAATAAAAATAAAAATACTAAATTTTGTCCACCCATTTTCATTCAAGAGGTGAATGTTAAAGAGCTAAACATTATGATCCAGGGTATTTTCAAAGGCCGTGGCTGTGAATATAAAATTGCGTGGGATTAAACTTTATTTTAAATCCGCTGAACACCACAAGGAATTTTTCTTGAAACTAAAAGAAAGAGAAGTTGACTCCCACACCTTCACTCACCCCCAAGATAAACGCACTACCCTTATACTCAGAGGCGTCTGTTCCGATTATACCCCTGAGGAAATTAATGATGACTTAAAACAGCATCACCCGTATCTCTCAATCATTAAGATTAAACCATACTCCACTTCTCACTCAAGACGTAATAAAATTACGCTCAGCCTCTTCCTTGTACAATTTTCTCCGGATACAGAATTCTCTAAAATATCACAAGTTAAATGTATTCTCCAACAGGCGGTGAGCTGGGAAAAAATCAAAAATTCTGGGCCTACTCAATGTAAGAATTGCCAATTATATGGCCATACTGCTTCTAATTGCAATAGGGGATACAGATGCGTAAAATGCTCCTTCAATCACCTTCCTGGAAAATGCACTAGAATCAATTTAAATGACGACCTAGTATACTGCGTTAACTGCAAAAGTACAGGTCATCCTGCAAATTTCAAAGGGTGCCCTACCTACCTTAAAAGAGAGGAACTTAAGGCCTCCCTTAGAAATAAATACAAACCTCAACCTAGCGCTGACAACAATAATACTCGCCCTATAAATGGGAATATACCCCCGTCATTTAGGACCTCTAACTTTACCTATGCCGATTGTTTCAACCAAAAATCACAAGAAAGAAACCCTCCTAACAATAATATTAATTTCATGTCTACTGAAGGTCTAGCGGACGTTTTTAACTTTTCACAATTGCACTTTGGTTTGTCGTTCCCACAACTCATTAAAAAAATAAATAGTTTTTTACCTTACTATAGAGCGGCAGCGGACCCCGACGAGAGAGGATCCAGATTTCTGGGTTTCTGTTTCGATCTCTGCAATAGTAGAGATGGATATTGAAGCCCTGAAAGCTGCCTCCCTCAACGTAGGTTCCCTGATTGCTCTAAGTAGAAGGTTGTCTCTCAGGGATATTATCCAATCTAAAGGATACAACTTTTTGTTTATTCAGGAAACTCACTTACACGAGAAATCAAAACTAAATATTTGCGACTATACTGTATATAGAAACAACAGTAGCCCGGGCACAGCATTGATCTGTAAAGATACATATAACACAAAGCAAATTTCTATTAATTGCAATTTTTCCCACGTGGCAGTTGAATTAACGTTGTCACACAACAGAAATAACCAAATCAAGAAACTCCTATTAATCTCTATATACATTTCCGACAGAGCTCCAGCCCTAGACCTTAGTAACTTCCTTCAACAAATTAGTGATCTTCAAGCAAGATATGAGGGCATTGTTGTTGCCGGGGACTTTAATGCAAAGCATCCAGATTGCTCTAATAGTAGAACGAATAACAATGGTAGAATACTGAAAAATTGGAACAACAGTAACTCGTCTTTCAGATCTTTCAGGATTGTCGGCCCCAATGGTCCTACGTTTCCCGGATCAGGTAGTTGCATCGACCTTTTTCTACTTTCATATAGCTTTCTAGGTAATGCAGATATTATTAGATGCGGGACGTCGTACTCCTTCTCAGACCATTACATTGTAGAACTTGACTTTAACCTAACATCTTATAATCCCTTATTAGTTAATAGATCAAAATTTCGTTCCTTAACTGGTATAGACTCCGACCAGTTTGGTGAAGACTTGAGTAGTTTACTTAGACAA